>JBBDGP010002505.1:0-127500 GCA_037952835.1 Lithobates septentrionalis | reverse complement strand
TCGGTGCTAAAGACTACAGTTTGTCCTGTCCAGTGGTGGCCCCAGAGTTGTGCGGCTGCCACTATGGGGTAAAGCTCAAAGAGGGCAGATGTTTGGGAAAAGCCGGGTATCAATAGTATCTGTTGAGGCCAGGGTCCTGAAAACCAATGATGGCCAAAAATTGCCGCGAAACCTGTGGAGGCTGCGGCGTCCGTTACCACCTGGGGTGAATGGACCGAAACTATAGGTATGAATAGAGATATGCCATTCCAGGCGGACAAGAATTCCTCCCACATGGATAGGTCCGCTATGGCTGCGGAGTCTAAATTCAAAATCTGATCAGGGTCTTGAGTTTCCGACAGAAATCTGAGTAAGCGTGATACAAATGTGCGGCCTTGTGGAATAATTCGCATAGCGAAGTTGAGCATACCCAGGAGGGACTGCAACTGTTTTTTGGTACAGTCCTTGGTGTGTGTAAACTCGTGAAGAACTGCCCTAATGCGTGTTAGTTTGTCGAGGGGGAGACTGGCTTGCATTGCGCAAGTATCCAAGCTGACCCCGAGAAAAGTGATGCTATTTGCTGGGCCATCGACTTTGTGCTCGGCAATAGGAACATTGAGGTTTCCAAAAATTACCCTAAGTTTGTTGAGATCTCCTGGGGGCTTGCTGGGTGGTTCTATCAGTAGGAAGTCATCTAGATAATGGATGACTTCATGGCATTGACCCTTGTGTAATAGTATCCAACCGAGGGACTGGGCGAACGTGTCGAAGAGCCACGGGCTACTCTTCGAACCGAAGGTGAGCTTTGTAGCGAAATAATATGCTTCCTTCCACTTGATGCCATGCCAGCACCAAAGGGCTGGGTGGATGGGCAGGAGCTTGAAGGCATCCGAGATGTCGGCTTTGGAGAGCCAGGCGCCTGTGCCTGCTTTGATGATCGCTTGTATTGCCATGTCCACGGAAGAATATTTTAGGGAAAACTCCTCGGAGGGGATCAGGGAATTGAGACTGGGTATGTGGGAAGAATGAGGCGCAGACAAGTCGTACACCAAACGCAATTTATTTGAAAACTTGCCCTTGACAAGCCCAATAGGGCTGACTCTCCATGTGTTGAAAGGGGGGCAACTGAAAGGGCCTATCACGTAACCTCGATCCACCTCTGCCTGCAAGAGCTGATCTATGGCTTGTTCGTCAATGGCTGCCGAACGAAGATTGGCACATTCGTGAGTAGTGTGGGGTAGTGAAATGAGGCCGGTGTGAAAGCCTGCTGTGAAGCCTTGGATAAGGAAGGTGGCCAGGGAAGGGGTGGGATGTGAAGTGAGATACCATCCTAACCATAAGAGGTTGATCCGGCTTAGTCTTAGTCACGCCTTCTTGTGTTGCTTGACTTCACACAAAATCCTAGGGTGTGCTCTATGACATATGGTGCAGAGGTGAAGTAGACGGCACTGGCTGAAGTTGCAGGACCCCTGATTAAAGTTATTACAGATGGCTGCCCCTCCCACGGTTCGGACTGGGCGTCCGAGTCTGTCCACCTGAGGCGTTGGTACAGGGATCGGCTGACCCTGTACTGAACCTGAGGTAGAGGGAAACTCGAAAGGCCGTCTGATTGCCGTATTGGCGCACCAGGTGGCAGTGTGGGTGGAAGACTGGCAAATCGCACACAGAGGTGAGCGTAAGCCGGCAAAGTGGCGGCAGAAGAGCTCTGTGTCCATGAGACTCCAATCTGTCGTGACCTGGAACTGTATGAGTCTGGCCGCGGCCTTGGCTGAAAAGGAACGATGGTAATCGTAAAAGGCAGAACCTCCATACTTGTGGCCCAAGTCTACCACAGTATGGAGATACAGATCTAACTCTTCCCGCCTGCTAGGGGTGGCTGAGCACAGGACATCTCTGAGCATGCCAAAGGCCAGGGTAAACTCTGAGACTGTTAGCTTGCGGTTCAATCTGGGGTCTTTGGCTTTAAGGACCACTGATATGTCACCCCAGGAGTAGGCTTTATTTTCTGCCAAATCATGTACGGAAATGAGGAGAGAGGCCAGGTTGACGTCCTTGCCGTCCAAGATGTCCTTCCTGATACTGGTTGGGACCAGGTGGGAGGGGTAGACAATGTGGCTTGAGCCTGAGGTACCTGCAGGGAGAGGTGTCAAGCTTTGAGTTGCCGTTGGGTCGGGGACAGCCGTGGCCGGTCGGGCCTCGAGAATTGCAACCCTGGTTTGGACGTCTGCAACTGAGGTGGATAGAGATGACACCATCGTGTGTAACTGCGAAATGGCCGATGATATCGACTGAAGGGATGCCTGTTGGGTACTGGGTCCTGCTGCTGGTGGGGGAAAGAGGAGTTTGAAAAGCTCGCCTTTCCTTGCTGTGGCGGGGAAGGGGACACCTCTGCGTCTGAGCTCTGCCGTCAGTTTGGGGATAGTCCATCCCCTAAGGGATTGCACGCTGCCGCTTTCTGAGACCGGAGAAGGTGACAGAGGGGCCGTGAGGTCTTCGCTGCCGGACTGAGACATGGTTGCTCTGGTGAGGATTCTCTTGAGCTTTTATTTCCTGGTTGACTGTAACCTATTAGGGGTGAGATGAATTTCAAGTTTTTTCTTTGATCCGCTGAGTCATACTTACCCGACTTATTCTCCCATTCCCCTTTTTTTTTTTTTTTTTTTTTTTTTTTTTTTTTTTTACCTGGGGGGATATCGTCCAACCTGGTGCAGGGTGGACCTACTGAACTTTGACTGACCTGAGAAAAACGAAAAGGTGACACTTCGTGAAGGGATTGCTAACTGATTTTTTGAAGCAACGATTTGTATGACAATGAAATGATTCGAAATGTTTGCCTTGATTATAAATGGACTTCATGACAGAGGTCTGGCCTGGTCGTCATCTTTGATTCGACCGAGAACCGGGCTCTGGAGCATGTATTGAAATGAGGCAAGTGAAAACATTGGTGCACCCGGGACGATCTGGTGCCTGTTTGATGCATCTGGATTCGAATCGGCGCATCATATGAAATGAAATGAGAGAAATGATTATTAGACTGAGGCTTGAATTGGTTGTGCCGTGTTTGCGACTGGCAACCAACCGAGCTCTGGTATGGTATGAAATGCTGTTTGGAACCAGCAAGGCATTCCGTAAAGAATCGGTGCATGTCAGATGCGACTGGTTCTGGAACGGTGATGCGTTTGTGGGAGTGAAATGGTAGTAAGCTGTATGGCAGAGACATGGATCCATCCCCCGATGTCTGCGATTAGCTATGATCCGGACTTTGAAGCATGTATCAGAAATGAGGCCGAGCCCTGGGGTACGCCGTAATGAATCGGTGCATTTCCATGCGACTGGATTCATGTGTGAACGTGATACGTGGAAATGAAATGATAACCATGACAGAAGGTACGAATTACTGATAAACGTAACTCTGGAGCATGTATAGAAATGAGGCCAGTCCTGGGGCACGCCGAGACGAATCGGTGCATTGCCATGCGACTGGATTCATGTCGGAACGTGATAGGTGGAAATGAAATGATAACCATGACAGAAGGTACGAATTTACTGATAAACGTAACTCTGGAGCATGTATAGAAATGAGGCCAGTCCTGGGGCACGCCGAGACGAATCGGTGCATTGCCATGCGACTGGATTCATGTCGGAACGTGATAGGTGGAAATGAAATGATAACCATGACAGAGGTATGAATGACTGATAAACAAAACTCTGGAGCATGTATAGAAATGAGGCCAATCCTGGGGCACGCCGAGACGAATCGGTGCATTGCCATGCGACTGGATTCATGTCGGAACGTGATAGGTGGAAATGAAATGATAACCATGACAGAGGTATGAATGACTGACAAACAAAACTCTGGAGCATGTATAGAAATGAGGCCAATCCTGGGGCACGCCGAGATGAATCGGTGCATTTTTGCATGCGACTGGATTCGTGACGGAACGTGATACGTGAAAAAACATGACAGAGGTATTAATGACAGACAATAACGTAACTCTGGAGCATGTATAGAAATGAGGCCAAATAACTGGGGCACACCGGAACGAATCGGTGCATCTTTTTGATGCGACTGGATTCGAATCGGAGCGCGGTAGGTGACTGAAATGAGAAATGTTTTGAAATGATTTGAAATGTCAGAAATGAGTTCTAGAATGTTTCAGAAATGAGAAATGATTGGTATCGAACTGACTTGATCCGATAACTTGCGATTGCGATTTGCTATGGCTGTTTACTGATACATATTTTTAAACACCGACATGCTAGAAATGAAGCGACGTCTGCGTCGCGGTGCTGTCGAAATGGTAACATATCGAAAGTACGAGCGATATACATTACAATAGTGAAGTGCGAGTAACGAAATTTGAAAGTACGGTTTAGTGACATGACATGAAACGAAAAATGCGATATACATTGCAGTTTTATGAAAAGCGAGTGAAACGAAAATTTTTGAAATTACGGTTTAGTGACCTGATATGAAAACGAAAAGTCCGACGGGACCTTACCTGCGACAGCCAAACCAGCCGCGTGGTACAAACTACGAACGAAAAACGCGGACTTCGAAAGTTTTGAGAACGGTATCGAATACGGAATTTTGCGAGGCAAGAACTTGCGGACGCTGGTATATCGAATAGTCGGCCTAGTGACGTATATCGCGCACAGGAAACCGACAAGCACCACAGGTGAGCGGGCTGCTTAAGTACCCCCCGGGCTCCTCCCATAAATTCAGGCCACCATACTGGCCTTCCTACATATATGTGTATATATATGTATATATATACACACACACATATATATATATATATATATATATATATGTGTGTGTGTGTGTGTGTGTGTATATATATATATATATATATATATATATGTGTGTGTGTGTGTATATATATATATATATATATATATATATATATATATATATATATATATATATGTGTGTGTGTATATATATATATATAAAACAGGCCAAAGAAGCTCCTGCACTTTTCAAGGCGTGGAGCTTTGCGTAGTTTTTTTTTCAGTGTGACATTGTTTTTCCAGTCTCAGAAAGTTGGAAGGTATGTATTGTTTAAAAAAAAGAAAACCTTAAAGGCTTGTTTACACTAGCCAGTACACTAAAGCGCTTAGTATGGTCACTTCAGGTGAGTTTCTGCATGTTGTGGAGGAATGCATACATTCTACATTTTTCTGCACCACACTGTTTTGCCACCAGTCAGCTTCATTGTGGTGTAACAGGGCACATAGAAAAGCATTTGTAAAACAAGAACAGTCTGTGATCCTTATAAGGTGGCGTCTGCTGTTTTCAGAAGAGCTGCTGTCAATTAATGACTCTGTGGCAGATAGTGAAGGAGACCATTCAAGAGCTATGTGACATCATCATGTACAGGACTTGTATGGTGCTGGGCCTAAAGGGACTGGAAGCCAGTATTACTATCCACAAACTATACATTTTCATGGGGACCTGTAAACTGTAGGCCTGGTTGCAGAGATGACCACTGCTACCCCTAGCAGGCAACAAATATTTTTAAATACTCATTTAGGGCTCATTTACACAATGTATGGTGCCTGCCGTTTCTTAGGTGTAGAAAACCACCATTTACCACACACTGTACAAACCAGCCCTAAACATGTATTTAAAAAAGATTGGTTGCCAGTTAAAATTGGACCAGTTTCTGCGCCTACCATGGTGACCACGGGTAACGGGGAATCAGGGTTCGATTCCGGAGAGGGAGCCATAGGGGTAACAGTGGTCATCTCTGCAACCAGACCTACAGTTTACAGGCCTCCATGAAAATTTGTAGTTTCTGAATGGTAATACTGGCTTCCAGTCACTTTAGGCACAATGGTGTCAGTTTATTAAAGCATGATGTAGGACACCTTTACACATCATGGCTAGCTCTCAGTAGTAGTAGAGCCTATTTTTTAACTCCTTCCCGCCCGTCCATATGTCCCTTTATCTGAACTCTCAGGGGGCGGAAGGATTGGCGATCGTATGACCGCTGTCACAGTGGTCACATGATCGGAAGCCAGTTCTGTTAGCTACTGATCTTTAGTCTGGACCAAGAGCTGTTTTTGACAGCTTGGCCTATGTGTTAGGAGCATCCTCTCATGCATCTCTGGGTAGCTGATGTTTATGCACTATGTGGCATGTGGGTTTTAAAGCTTACTTTTTAGATGCTGCACATATACACTATATTGCCGAAAGTATTGGGACACCTCTCCAAATCATTGTATACAGCTGCTTCAAGTAGTAGAGGAGTACCGATAGTTGGCTTTTCCTGTTTACACTGTGATCACGTGGCAAAGAGCCTCTGTCAGAGGCTCTTTACCTAGATCGGAGATGCGGTGTGTCAGACTGACGGGCGCACGATCGCGACTTATCCTGCTGGATGTCATTTGACGCCCAGTCAGGATAACTGAATCACTTCCTTGCCGTCATTCTGCTATAGGCCGGGCAGGAAGTGGTTAATTAACTTTTTTCCTGTTATAATTATTGCCTTTATGTTTAAGGGGTGGAGATATAGCCATAGTAAACCTGGGGGAAACCCCGAAGCTCTAGAACATTTTTCAGGGGGTAGAGGTTTATGACTTTTACAGGCCATTGGAGGCATGGTGACTTCTGAGGTGGCCCTGTGTGTATATATCTTGTATCTCACAAAAGTGAGTACACCCCTCACATTTTTGTGAATATTTTATTATATCTTTTCATGTGACAACACTGAAGAAATGACACTTTGTTACAATGTAAAGTAGTGCGTGTACAGCTTGTATAACAGTGTAAATTTGCTGCCCCTGAAAATGACTCCACACACAGTCATTAATGTCTAAACCGCTGGCAACAAATGTGAGTACACCCCTAAGTGACCAAATTGGGCTCAAAGTGTCAATATTTTGTGTGGTCACCATTATTTTCCAGCACTGCCCTGCGGCCCAGTCTCTGAAGGGAGGGGATCATGCTCTGCTTCAGTATATCACAGTACATGTTGGCATTCATGGTTCCCTCAATGAACTGTAGCTCCCCAGTGCCTGCAGCACTCATGCAGCCCCAGACCATGACACTCCCACCACCATGCTTGACTGTAGGCAAGACACACTTGTCTTATGATTTATCCCCCCTCCCTTCCTGGCAAACCCTCACAAGAGTGAGACAGAGAGCTGTGCATGATATCATAAACCTAGGCTAATGACCAGACAAGAAACAGGAAGTGGGCTGTATAAGGTATTTACTGGCAGAAAAAAAATGTTTTACTATCCAAAATTAAAACAACATGGGCAGAAGATTTAATAGGTGGAAAGTTGAAAAATGATTGAAGATCCGCTTTAAAGACATTAACTGTGTGTTTAGAGTTGTAGTCCTGCTGCAGAAAAAAATTTGGAGCCAGTCACACGCCTCCCTGATGGTATGGCATGACGGATAAGTATCTGCCTGTATTTCTCAGCATTGGGAACACCATTGATCCTGACCTAATCGCCAACTCCATTTGCAGAAAGGCTGCCCCAAACTTGCAACAAGTCTCCACCATGCTTCACTGTTGCCTACAGACACTGATCAGTGTACCACTCTCCAGCCCTTCGCAGACAAACTGCCTCACGCTACAACCAAATATTTCAAATTGATCAGTCCAGAGCACCACCATTTTTCTGCACCCCACATCCTATGTTTTTGTGCATAGTTGAGTCACTTAGCCTTGTTTCCATGTCAGAGGTATGACTTTTTGGCTGCAATTCTTCCTTGAAGATCACTTCTGGCTAGACTTCTCTGGAGAGTAGAAGGGTATACCTGGGTCCTACTGTTTTTTTCCAGTTCTGTGCAAATGGCAATGCTGGGCATCTTCCCATGTCAAAGTGAGGTAAGAGTGATATGTTTAGATGATGAGAAAATTAGGCATTAAATAAAGAATAAAAAACTTTTTTGGAGGACAAAGTGGATTGTTAGATGAGTGTTAAAATATGAGCTCAGATGGGAATATGCCCACGCCAAATACAGAAAATAGCAAACATAAAGGGTCATAATAGGCATAATACTGTCTGACCATTCAATAGATAACTCGAATAAACTATAAATTGATATGGGTTTGTCTATGAGCTAATGCCTTGACAATTGCCGTAGGTTCTGCCCCCCCCACTTCTGGGGAGCTTCGGTGGGGGACACTTGTTACGTGTGACTCCTTGTAAGCCGCATTGAGTGGATCCCTGTCCTCTTCTCGGTGTCTTATTGTGGCATGGAGGCGCGCAGAATGGTCTGATGGCTGTGCGGGGAGGTCATGACTAAGAGGTTCTCCAAATGCAGTGGTAATTATGTGCTATGTGTTACATACATTTTTGCATACATTATACCTTGTTTTTAAACAAATTTGATATGTTATAAATCTTCTTTTTCTTAGCAAACTCATGCTCTGAAGAGACCCCACACATCATGGGTCGAAACGCGTCAGCGCTGTTATGCAATAGTCATTAATATATGCTGTGTATAACCCTTTATGTTTGCTATTTCCTGTATTTGGCATGGGCATATTCCCATCTGAGCTCATATTTTAACACTCATCTAACAATCCACTTTGTCCTCCAATAAAGTTTTTTATTCTTTATTTAATGCCTAATTTTCTCATCATCTATCTAGCTGCCTAAAAACCCCCTGGGGGACCCTTCCCATTTTTTCTGCCTACAATGGGGTGAGCAGCACTCTCCTGAATGTGTCTTCCCTTTGCTAGAGTGATATGTTTTTCCGCTGCTGCATTAAGTTTCCTTGGCCTACCAATTTTTCTACGGTCCTTAATGTTGCCTGTTTCTTTGTTTTTCTTCAAAAGAGCTTGAACAGCACATCTTGAAACCCCTGCTTTAAAATCTTTGCATGGGAGAGACCTTGCTGATGCAGTTTAACTACCTTGTTTAGTGGCGGCTGGTGAAGTTTTAGGATGGGGGGGGCGCCAGACCCCGCCCTTCCTTTTTGACCACTCCCTCTTCTCATAAGCCCCCCCCCCTTATAAAATCCACCCACTCCATCCCCTGTATTCCACTTGCTTCCACCCATAGTGTCAGGAGTATACAGCCCCAGCATCACAGGACAGAGTATACAGCACCACAGGACAGAGTATAGAGCCCCAGCACCACAGAAGAGAGTATAGAGACCCAGCATTACAGATCAGGGTATACAACTCAGCCTCACAGATCAAGGTATATAGCTCAGCATTATAGATCAGGGTATACAGCTCAGCATTACAGGTCAGGGTATATAGCTCAGCATTACAGGTCAGGGTATGCAGGTATACATCATCTGTCCTGTACACAGCTAGCTATATACATCCACCTTCCTTCCTGTATATAGAGGCCTTCCTCCATCATCACTGACTGCAGATATACATCATCTGTCCTGTATAAAGCTATATATACAGTAACAGGACAGATGATGTATATCTGCAGTCAATGATGATGGAGGAAGGTCTCTATATACAGGAAGGAAGAAGGTGGGTGTGTGTATATAGATATATATATCTATCTATATACACTAACTGCTTGTACCTTACTAATCAATAACACAATAATGGCGGAATCCTCTAATGTATGGAAATTTCAATAAACGTCAATATTACCACAATACCGGTCTCTGTGATATGTAACATCACATATAATACACATCACACTGAAAATAAGAGATAAAAAAAGACTGCAATCTTAGCAGGGATGATGGAAACCCCTCCTACAGATATTTGGCTATGGACTGTGTCCATTGCTTATCAGTGCAGCCTATCAGTGCCCATAAGTTCAGCCTCATCAGTGCCGCCTATCTGTGCCCATCCAGTGCGGCCTCATCTGTGCCCACCAGTGCTGTCTCATCTGCCCCCATCCAGTGCAGTCTCATCTGTGCCCACCAGTGCGGTCTCATCTGTGCCACCAGTTCCGTCTCATCTGTGCCACCAGTTCCGTCTCATCTGTGCCCACCAGTGCGGTCTCATCTGCGCCCACCAGTGCCGTCTCATCTGCGCCTACCAGTGCCGTCTCATCTGTGCCCACTAGTGCGGTCTCATATATAGATATATATGCCCACCTTCCTTCCTGTATATAGAGACCTTCCTCCATCATCACTGACTGCAGATATACATCATCTGTCTTGTATACAGCTATATATACAGTAACAAGACAGTTGATGTATTTCTGCAGTCAATGATGATGGAGGAAGATCTCTATATACAGGAAGGAAGAAGGTGGGTATATATAGCTGTACACACTACTACACAGATAATATACACAAATTGTGAGTACATCTGTCCTGTGTAGTGTATACAGCTACATACACCCACCTTCCTTCCTGTATATACAGGAAGGAAGAAGGTGGCTGTGTATATAGCTGTGTACACTACACAGGACAGATGTACTCACAATTTGTGTATATGTAGTGTATATACAGCTATATATTCACACACATGACATCCAGGAAGAAGACAAATAATTCCTAAAAAAGGCCCCCTGATGGCACCAGTCCAGCTGCGCATTGCGATCATCCACCCTGGCATGGCTGGGCCCAGTGTCTGAGTGGAGAATTCAGTCAGTCAGCGCTGCGCAGGGAAGTGTCAGTGTGTGCGGAACGGAGGGGCGAGCAGCTAGATCTCAGAAACAAGTGCAGAAGACTGTCAGAGCCTGAGGTCCACGGCGCCAGCACTTACCTTTACTCACAGGAGCCTCTCAGGCCTCAATCCACCGCACCCACACTAGTCGACTCCACTCTGGCCGGGAAACCGGAAGTGACGCAGTGGTCCCGGAAGAAGCACCGCCCTCCGGTCTCCGCCAATACAAAACCAGTTACTGGAGCCATAGACAAATGAATGGAGAGTGGGAGTGTTTACGGGTGCATTGCTTGCGCCCCAAACACTCCCTAAACACGGGCAAATCAGCTTCCCATAGACTGCTGTGTGTCCAGTGCCCGTACACTCTTAAAAAAAATTAAAAAGTAACTTTTTTTTTGGGGAGAACAGCTTAGGGGTTGGGCCCCCTGTGTGCCCCCTATGGATGGGCCACCACTGCTATTGTTGCTGAGCTCAGTCTTGCCATGGTGAATGACCTGTGACATGAAACTGTCTTCCACAACCTCACCTTAGTAGCAGAGTTTGGCTGTTCCTTATCCAGTTTTAAGCCTCCTACCCTACACAGCTGTTTTTGCTTTAGTTAATGACTGTGTTTCAACCTACATATGAAATTTAAGATCATAAGCATTTGCTTGGTATAATTTGGTTAATCATACACCTGACTCTAATCCTGCAAAATCCCTGACTTTGTGCAAGTATACAAAGTGTGCAAGTGTAAAGCCCCATACACACGATAGGACTTTGTATAAACTTTCCCTTGGATTTTTGTACAAAGGGCGTTGCCCAAATGTTTGTCTTGCATACAGACGACAGGACTTTTCCAGCCAACTTTCACCATATCATGTGGTTTTTCAGCTCTTTACCACCACCCTTTGGTCAACTTCTGTATTGTTGTCTGATATTGTGTCAATCTCGCCACTTTTATTGGTGAGATTGACACCTTGCGAGCCGGGTTGACACTGGTGCGGCGATCCAACTTGGATCCCCGCCAATGCCAGGCACTGTGTTTGGTATGAATCTTGAGGGGGAACTCCACGCCAAATTTTAAATAAAAAACCGGCATGGGTTCCCCTCCAGGGGCATACCAGGCCCTTAGGTCTGGTATGGATATTAAGAGGAACCCCCTACGCCGGAAAAAGGGCGTGGGGGTCCCCCCAAATCCATACCAGACCCTTATCCGAGCACGCAGCCCGGCCGGTCAGGAAAGGGGGTGGGGACGAGCGAGCGCCCCCCCCTCCTGAGCCGTACCAGGCCGCATGCCCTCAACATGGGGGGTGGGTGCTTTGGGGGAAGGGGCGCCCTGCGGGCCCCCCACCCCAAAGCACCTTGTCCCCATGTTGATGAGGATGAGGGCCTCTTCCCGACAACCCTGGACGTTGGTTGTCGGGGTCTGCGGGCGGGGCGCTTATTGGAATCTGGGAGCCCCCTTTAATAAGGGGGCCCCAAGATCCCGGCCCCCCACCCTATGTGAATGAGTATGGGGTACATCGTACCCCTACCCATTCACCTAGGGAAAAAAGTGTCAATAAAAAAACACAGTACACAGGTTTTTAAAGTAATTTATTAGACAGCTCCGGGGTCTTCTTCCGACTTCGGGGGTTCTCTTCCAACTTCGGGGGTCTTCTTCCAACCTTGGGGGTCCTTTTCATGTCATCCTTTGACCACGCTCCCTTATGACCTCACAGTCCCAGCATGCCCCGGGACTGTGATGTCATAGGGGGTGGGGTCACCGCCTATATAAGTCCGTTGCGGAGCGCACAGAGAGCATTCCGGCTGGAGAAAGCGTTGTGTCAACATCTCTGGAAGAGAAGAGGGAAGAAGACGATCCAGAAGTCCGGACCACCACTGACAAAAGAGCGCCAGAAGATAGCGGTGGAGCCGGCAGAAGATGCGGACACCGGGAGAAGACGCCGGAGAGACCCCCGAAGTCAGAAGAGGACCCCCAAAGTCGGAAGAAGACCCCGGAGCTGCCTAATAAATTACTTTAAAAACCTGTGTACTGTGTTTTTTTATTGACACTTTTTTCCCTAGGTGAATGGGTAGGGGTACGATGTACCCCATACTCATTCACATAGGGTGGGGGGCCGGGATCTGGGGGCCCCCTTATTAAAGGGGGCTCCCAGATTCCGATAAGCCCCCCCGCCCGCAGACCCCGACAACCAACGGTCAGGGTTGTCGGGAAGAGGCCCTTGTCCTCATCAACATGGGGACAAGGTGCTTTGGGGTGGGGGCCCGCAGGGTGCCCCCCTCCCGCAAAGCACCCACCCCCCATGTTGAGGGCATGCAGCCTGGTACGGCTCAGGAGGGGGGGCGCTCGTCCCTACCCCCTTTCTTGACCGGCCAGGCTGCGTGTTCGGATAAGGGTTTGGTATGGATTTTGGGGGGACCCCCACGTCGTTTTTTCAGCGTAGGGGGTTCCCCTTAAAATCCATACCAGACCGAAGGGCTTGGTATTCCCCAGAAGGGAATTCCCTCTCGCGCCCGCCGCAGTAGGAAAATGTGTTTTTCCTATTGCAGCTAGCGCGAGATGTACAGTACCCTGCCGCCGAGAACCAGCGCGATCTGATCGTGCTGGAAACATTCTCGCGGCTGTGTACTGTAGTTTGTACAAAAGTCCGATGGCTTTGTGTACACAAGATCAGACTTTGCTCCATCGGACTTTTGTTGCCAGAAAGTTTGTGCGTTCGCACAGCCAACAAAAGTCCGATGGAAACTGAAAAGGTTTGTCCGATGGAGCGTACACACGTTCGGATGTTGCTCCAAAACAGCTAATTTGCATGTTTGCTGTCAAAAAGTCCGATCGTGTGTACGCCCCTTAAGAATTATTACTGGTTTGAAGCCAAAGGGTAGTCACATGCATCAAATATTGATTTGATTTAGATTTTTCTTCTGTTTGCCCACTTTGCATCTTGTAAATTGATAAAAAATAATTAAAGAGGTTGTAAACCTCAAAAAAAAAACAAAAAACCCTGTAAGACAAAGGCATAATGAGCTAGTATGCATCGATTAGCGTCGGCCCTCCGAGTACAGCGCGGACATCTTCCACCGGAGTTATTTCCGGGAGCTGCGATGACGTCACTCCTGCGCATGCGTGTGGGAGCCGCTGGTCACAGCACAGCTACTGAAGAAACGGCACCATCGGCCCGTTTCTTTAGTGCGCCAATGACGTCGGCAGTAGGACATATACTGAATATCTTCTAAACTGTGCAAGTTTAGGAGATATTCAAGGTACCAACAGGTACAACCACTTTAAACAACTGTATATATTTTTGAAAGCATTCTTACTTTATAGTATTTCTTCACCCCTGCATAAAACTTTTGCACAGTACTGTATAAAACCTTCTTTTTCTCAGTGATGACTGAGGAGAAAGTGGATATAATTCCTGAAGTTCCTCCTCACATTGCCGCTTTTCCATATTCCCTCCCTGCTGTCGTCACCTATGAGGTGGAGAAGCAGGGAGGGAGATAATTTACACAAATGGCCCATGCAGATGCCTCCATTGCACTTTATTAAACTGCCCATTTGTATTGCCGTCACTGTCCGCTTCGCATTTTGCTGCAATGGGAAGTGGAGAACGGTGTAACAGAGCCTCGTCACAGCTATGTAAAATGCTGCTCAGTTGCGAAAAAGCCATGATAGTCAATGATGCCACACAGCTCTTGCATGGTCTCCTTCACCAATTGTCCCGGAGCCATTAGCTGCCAGCAGCTCTTTTGAAATCAACAGGCATCATATTATAAGGATCACAGGCAGTTCTAGTTTCACACATAAAGTTTGATAGTTTGATACCTGTGAAGAGGCAGATACTGTGCTACTGTATATTTCACATTTACCTCACAAATATTTGAATACTCTAATTACATGTTGTAAGGTTATCTCTGTATTTCCCAGTGAATAACGTGACTGCCATCGACCCCAATGACACGAAAAACCTGACGTACGGGTTTCAGTACAGTATTATGTAAATATTTCCTTTTTATAATTAGGACCACATTAAGCTAATTCTACATACAGAAGGTTACAGATTAGCCAATTATTATACTGTATTTATCGTGTAATAGTATTGGGCAATGCAGTCATTGCTCTGCCTTGAGCTAGTATTCTGTATAGTTGGTTTATGATGCTATGGTGACTGCGGTCTCTATAGAAATGAATTCCCCTATCTAAGTATGCTAAACAAACTAGAGGGCGGCTTTACTCATGACAGCATGTTAAACCAGAGGCGGTACTACTGTACAACAAGGAAGGAAAATCTGACGGGAACAAGAGAAGTCAGATCTGCTGAGCTAGAAGGTAAAGGTGAGTGCTACATTACATGGGGAAAAATCCTAAAGTATGGGGTACACACTATAAGAAAATCGGGGCGAACGTTTGTCCGATTTTTCTCGATGTTTCGCAAGAAATTGGAACCGATGAACGAAAATTCTCACGAAAATCCTCGTAAGATGAAGGATTTTTTAAAAATTCTTTATAGTTTCTGATCATGTGCAGTATTTCTTTTCAGATTTTTCTTGTGCGAAAATCGTACGAAAACTGTACACATTCAGCCCTGGTTCACATTGGTGCATTTTGACATGTCTAATCGGCGGCAGTTGTTGGCAATGGCACCGTCCTAATCGGTGCGACGCTGCATTTTCGGCGCCGCACTGATTTTCAAAAAGTAGTTTCTATACTACTTTTTGCGATTTCGGGGTGCGATTTCCATTGACATCTGTATAGAAACCCACACAGATCTGTGAATTCGCCACGGAATCGGGATTGA
Organism: Lithobates septentrionalis; assembly: GCA_037952835.1. Taxonomy (NCBI): domain Eukaryota; kingdom Metazoa; phylum Chordata; class Amphibia; order Anura; family Ranidae; genus Lithobates; species Lithobates septentrionalis. The sequence continues at coordinate 112,181 of JBBDGP010002505.1, read as the reverse complement.
CATGCGGCAGTGAAATCGTGTGAGTTCAGCTGAACTCGCACAGCTTCATTCCCGCAGCTCAGTGTGAACCAGGGCTAAACGAAAATCGTTCGTTCTGTTCCAGCACGAGAAAACTTTTGGAGTTTGTCCCCTCTGGAATTTTCCTACGAAAAATCGGCACTGGCTGTCGAAATTTGTGTACACACTATACGAAAATCGGACGAAAATTCTTTGGATGAAAATGTTCGCCCGATTTTCTTATAGTATGTATGACCCTTTGGTATCACTCCACTGAAATATTCCAATCTGCATGCTATTAGTTTTTTTTTTTTGTGTTAACCTTTAGTAATTTTTAATTTATATGTTTGTTTCCCTTTTTTAAATTGATGAAAAAAAACAAACTGAAAAAGTATACATTTTATTAGTACAAGAAACCTGGCACTGGTAGTTTTCAGTTCATGGCAAAAGGGGTTGATTTACTAAAGCATTTCAAGCTATTCACGTACCCCTTATGCTTTCATGGATGTGGACCGGTGTGGACCTTTTACCAAATTTGGTGGACCTGTCCGGTGGCTCAAGCGTTTCTTTCTTATTACTAGATTATTAGGACTGGATATATAGAGGAACCCTTAAATTGCCATTTTGTGCATGAAACCCCCGAGCTTATTCAAAATGCCATTTAAGCTCTTAAAGTGTTACAAAACTCACTACAGTCAAATCAGTCTGTATATGCAGTAAAGCATGCTTGTTATACTCACTGTGGAACCTAAGGGGTAATCCTCTGCATTATGTAAAAAGGCTGTTTGATCCTGTCTTCTCTGATCCTCCCCTCCTTCCACTGACTCCTAATAGGAAGAAGTTGAGTTGAAAATGACATTTATTGGGCTGAAGGACACTGAAACCTGCGCTGGTTAGTACTTCCAATAGCAGGAATTTGGTCCAGATCAAATGTATGTTCACTGAAAGAGGTTGAAATAGATCAGCAGTACTAGAATGAAAAATAAATAATCGCACAAAAAAGGTGAAAACAGTATTTTATGGAAAAATAGCAAATGTTCATAATACATAGTGCTTTTGTCAAACTAAATGTCAACCAGTTAGGGTCCACACTTATTTGTGACAAGTCCTTTTTAAAGCCTGAACGTTGGGGGAAAAGCCTACATGTTGGGGAAATAAGTAGACTATTAGTCAGTCAGGGCAGAAGAAGCACTGGTTGCTCTGGCTCTACAAGTCTCAGCTGACAGATGGACATTCTCATCCTGGTAGGTGCAACCCCACAAAGACTCTGGTTGCCTTCCTATGGTCCGTTTCCTACCACATTCTCCCCAATGTGCTTCTCCTCCCTCCCACACTGCACCAACCATCCACACTCATCCCAGTTTAGCCTATGCCCAGCCAGGATACAATGCTGGAACCCAGAAAATACCATAGAGGGGTGTACCTTCTGTTGTTTATTCTTTATTTTACTCTCCAAGCTTCTAAGCAAAGCTTCCTTGGTTGATGGTACATTCCAAAGACATGCCCCCATCAGTGATGGATATCATAGTGCCCAATGTAAAGTACTGTAAAGTTAGGTAGATGGCCAGGCTGCACAGTGTCATGCTTTTCCATGGTGCAGGTGGGCTGGGCACCATTGCCGCCCTTTTTTTTGTGTACCTCCATTTCTCCTGAAATGTACCCCAGTGGGGAACCACTCCTTTAGTAGATCAAATCAACCGTGAATAGTGTAGCCAGCCAGCGATTTTTCTCCAATATCAGGTATGTAATACTGGTATTTTATTTGTAATGCATGTAGGCATTTTTCATTCTATCTATACATCCCACAGCTGGTATAAGGATTTAAAGGTCAAAAATGTCTTACTTACTTTGGTAAAAGTTGTCTTTTGAGGCTCCCCCCCCCCCCCCCTGAGTGCAGCCCACCTGGTCCAAGACTTACCTCTGGCCCTTTCCAGCTATCGGTACTTTGCATCTCAATACATCAGGAAATATTTTATTGCCACTTTCTCTGGGATAAAATGTAAATTGCAATTATTACTCTGTCAATTACCAAAGTGCTATAATCTTTTTCTGGAATTAGGAAGACGTGACCTATGGTAGAAATACATACGGCCCCTTAATCGCTTCAGCCCCGGAAGATTTTACCCCCTTTCTGACCAGAGCACTTTTTGCGCTTCGGCACTGCGTTGCTTTAACTGACAATTGCGCGGCCGTGCGACGTTGCACCCAAACAAAATTGACGTCCTTTTTTTCCACAAATAGAGCTTTCTTTTGGTGGTATTTGATCACCTCTGTGTTTTTTATTTTTTGCGCTATGAACAAAAAAAGAGCGTCAATTTTGAAAAAAAAAAGCAATATTTTTTACTTTTTGCTATAATAAATATCCCCCAAAAATATATTAAAAAAAACCCCACATTTTTTCCTCAGTTTAGGCTGATATGTATTCTTCTAGATATTTTTGGTAAAAAAAAATCACAATAAGCGTATATTGATTGGTCTGCGCAAAAGTTATGCCCCGTACACACGGTCGGATTTTCCGATGGAAAATGTCCGATCAGAGCGTGTTGTCGGAAATTCCGACCGTGTGTAGGCTCCATCGGACTTTTTCCATAGGATTTTCCGACACACAAAGTTGGAGAGCAGGAGATAAAATTTTCCGACAACAAAATCCGTTGTCGGAAATTCCGATCGTGTGTACACAAATCCGACGGACAAAGTGCCACGCATGCTCAGAATAAATAAAGAGATGAAAGCTATTGGCCACTGCCCCGTTTATAGTCCCGACGTACGTGTTTTACGTCACCGCGTTTAGAACGATCGGATTTTCCGACAACTTTGTGCGACCGTGTGTAGACAAAATAAGTTTGAGCCAACATCCGTCGGAAAAAATCCTAGGATTTTGTTGTCGGAATGTCCGAACAAAGTCCGACCGTGTGTACGCCCTATTATAGCGTCTACAAAATAGGGGATAGTTTTATTATTATACGAGATTTATATAGCGCCAACAGTTTACTCAGCGCTTTACAATGTATAAGGGGGACAACACAATTACAGTACAGTTCAATACAAAAGGTACAGGAGGGCCCTGCTCGTAGAGCTTACATTCTAAAGGGAGGGGGTGGTGGTACAAAAGGTAATAGCTGCAAAGAATGATTTGATGGGGGTGGGTAGTTTTATGGCATTTTTATTATTCATTTTTTTATTAGTAATGGCGATCTGCGATTTTTATCATGACTGTGACATTATGGCGGACAGATCAGACACTTTTGACACTATTTTGGGACCATTGTCATTTAGACAGCGATCAGTGCTATAAAAATGCACTGATTACTGTGTAAATGACACTGGCAGGGAAGGGGTTAAACACTAGGGGGCGATCAAGGGGTTAAGTGTGTCCTAGGGAGTGATTCTAGCTGTGGGGGGATGGGCTACCACTGACATGACAGCGATCACTGCTCCCAATGACAGGGAACAGTAGATCCCTGTCATGTCACTAGGCAGAACGGGGAAATGCCTTGTTCACATCTCCCCGTTCTGCGGCTCCGTGACATGATCGCAGGACACTGGCGGACATCGAGTCCGCGTGACCCGCAGGCACGGTCACGCTGTATGCGGCGGGCCCGCTAGCCCTGACAATTAAAGGGAACATACAGGTACGCCCATTTGCCCACCGCTGCCATTGTGCCGACGTATATTGGCGCGCAGCGGTCGGCAATTGGTTAAAGACAGACTTTACTCAATTCAGCCCCCTGTTACATTTGAGATCATTAGAACACACCCCTAAAACTTTATTATCACTACATAAATACTTAGAACATTAAGCTTTAAAGTCTGTCTCTGGCCATTTTATTTCAATAGTACCCCTTCTCTGTAGAAGGATTTCCAGATTATTTTCTTTTTGTTTTTTACTTGCCTTTCTCTAGGAGCTCTGCAATCCCCTGGTTTGCCCTGTGATGTCATCATAAGGGGCATAGAGTTCTTCACTCTGCCAGAACCAAGGGGGTGGGTCCATGAAGGTGCCCTGCATCTGGAGGAAGTGATGCATTGCGCCCTTTAAGAAGGGGGATGGGTGGTGTCAATGCTGATAAGCCTCCTCTTCAGCAGACGTCAAGATACCACTGCACAGGGTGACACTTTATTACAATTCAATGCAGGCAAAATAATGTTGTTGTTGAAGAAAGCACCTTGGACTTGCAGGATCACAAGATATTTATTCTTTGAAAGAAAGAGCTTTCATTACTGGGACACACCCTCTCTCCTGTCCTTATAGCCCCTATTTTTTAAATCTGAGGTATGTAGCCATGGGCTTTCTAAATGATTTTGTATACAGCCTATTCCCCTCCAGATCAATGAATCAAATTTAATCTAAACTCTAGTTATACTGTAGGTGAGGTAAATATTGCTCTCATTTTAATTTTCCAACTGGGAAGCATTCCCCTCCACTCTACCAGTACATCATACACATACCGCAACCACAGGGAAAATGTGAGAAAACCCTGCTCCCACCAACCTAGATGGATAAAGGTATATGCTGGTGCACACACCATCCTTATTGCCACACCTTGGTTTTGACATAATTTTCCATTAAACTGAGAAAGATATTTGTCTATTTCGATCACACTGACCAAAAAGTCCTTATGTTCCTCTAAATTCTTTCTTTCTAACGTAATTCTACAGGCCACTAAATCCATCCTTTGAGGGATGTATATACTGACTCTGCATTCAACCCCAGAAGAATGAACTCTATCTCAATCTCAACATGCTGTAGTTTTTTTTCTAAAACCTGCTTTGAATTCTGCATTTCGAGTGTCAGTGTACCTGGTGATGGGGCCTGATGTGGTGAAGTTGTGCTCTTACACCTCCGGCTCGGTACCCCTGGTAAAGTAACATAAGGCACAAGAGCCTGGAATGTCACAAGTGCCTGGTGGTTCTTGTAATGACAGTTGCAGATGAGAAGTCTGTATGCACTCAAAAGCAGGCTGGACTGTAACGCAGAGCAGCAGGAACAGCAGGCCAACAGGTAACTGGTTGACAGTGAGCAGTCACTTGGTGGGCTGGCAGGTCACAGACACCAGACACCATGCAGGCTGGCTGGTTGGTTACAGTCAGTAGCCACTTGGCATCCTGGCAGGTCACAGACAGTAGACACTTGGCAGGTCACAGGTAACAAACAGAACAGGGTCAGGCAAGCCGGGTTGGCAACTAGCAGGTACATCAAGAACAGAGCAGCAGGCAGGAGGCAAGAGGGTAGATGGGTTCAGGCTGGAGTTGGCAACGGTAACCAGGCAAACAGAAGGATCAGGCAGAGATGTGGTCAAAGGGCAAGCCAGGGGTCAGTTCAGGCAGAGTTCAAGCGTGGTCAGATGGATCAAGACGGGGACAGAAGATCAGACACAGGAACAGCAGAATGCTGTGGAGTAGACCATAAGGCAAAGTCCTAGTGCAGCAGTGATATTTAAATAGCCCAAAAGGCACCAATCTAGAGGTTGGCGTGCATGCCGGCATGCTCACCTGTGCGTGCATTCGCATTAGCATGAGTTTGGCCAATAGATATTCTTCATCTGCGCATAATTATGCACCTGAGCACATTTTGCCTCTCCTGACAGTCAGCCTATTGATGGTTGTGCTTTTAAAAATAAAAACCTAATCAGCCACATGTCCGCCCCAGAAATAATGGGGTGACCCCACGGATTCTTTGGTTCCTTGTGTGACACATAAGCCACGATCTCTACCATACACATGCAACATTTTCCTAATAACTGATGGTACTAAATACTGTGCTTACAAGAATTTCACACTTTATATGAAACATGTGGATCTCTTGGGAAAGGCTGTTGAGTATCGATTAGGAACAGTCCTCCTCAAATTATTATTAATTATACATAAAAAAACTGCCTCATCTCCCCTTTTTCCCTTTACTTACTGTATCCTTCTCCACCTGTGATTACACAAGAAACATGGATGCAATGCATACCCCAAAAACTCCATGTAATCCCAAAACACAAGAATAGAAACATTCGAACTGCACACAGCTTGAGAAGATCCTTTTACAACATAACGAACACTACTTGTTCATGGCTAATTACCCAAGGGGATAACCTCCTCTTAGCCTATATGGATATACAATCAATAATGGCGCAGCTGTCCTGCATCTGTCCCTAAAAAATCCTTTCACATAAACTTGTTGATAAACAAATAGTACACTGGGATTCCCCCAAAACTGGATTACAAGTTGCATGTACAGGTGTCATTGAATGCAGCATACCTTGTCATGTGGATTTAAACCCATATCCATTCCCTCATAAGCCTTCAATTCATACAATAAATATGTGGCCTACTGTATCCACCAAACCCTTCCTCCTCCATGTTCAGTATCAAACATTTGCATTGTTCACATTGCCACAGAGTAACATACATATATAGTTCTCTAAATGCATGGTATACATCCACACTACCTGTGCAACTTTTCCAGATTTGATATTGTCGATACTATGCACAATTTTTTCTATAGCATATTAGGTTCCTCTAGGGATTTTGCATTCCGTTTCCTCTCCATAGAATGTAATCTACTGCATACTACTAGCTGAGGTGAGCTTATTGAAATGATCACCCAAGCAGTGACACCCTTTATTTTCACTGTTACTAAAATTCTGTTGGGGCCGTTGCGTCACATCAACGTGTTTCGCTCTCAACATGAGCTTCCTCAATTTCACTTCAGTGTTCAAAACGTTTGGTTGCAAGGTTGACACTCATAAATCCAGGAACATTTTCTTTGAGGGTATGGTCAAAATTACCTCCACTGGGCCTATCTGAAGTTAATAAATTCCTTTTACTTTTAAACCCTTAAGGGGTGTTATGGTAAGAAAAGGTAAAATGTAAAACTACTGGACATATAACTGCACTGTGACTAGAAACTGCAACCTTATACAAAAGTGAGAGTCGACAGTGCATTAAGGACTCCATTGTACTGTATATATGACAAATTTATTGTAGCCAAGGTGCCAAAGACCTTTTTTTTTTACAATAAACAGTCGTAGTAATATTTTAAAGTACACTTGCTGCAATCTTAAAAAGTAGCCATAGATGGGGAAATCTCCACTGCCGATTATTCTTTTTAGGCAGTTGTGTCACTCACAGGTGCCTGAATGCCTGAACAGATTGACTGCATTTAAAAATCCATTAGTGATGGGGGTGGGAAAAACAGTGTATGAAAGCCTGCCCAACTGAACACAGAACTGTAACCTGGTTATGGACATTCAAATATGTAAAATTCTAAAGAACTAATGAACACATTTTTATAACAAGCCTTCACTGACCTCTATAGCTGCAGACACTGTGGAGCAATTCATACTCAAATATCAAAAGAAAACATTGTTAAAGTTAGGTGTTAACACTCTGTTCTCCCCATATTCATGTGCCCCTACTCCGTGTTTACATTAGAGTTTAGAAGGCTGCCAGGCTGCCAAATCACTACTAAGAGGAGGAGGAGGAGCAGCAGAATTAGTTGAGCTGCTGAAAATAAAAGCGAAAGTGCTTTTTTCCTGTAAACTCAAGGATGTACTACTCCATAGTGCCTCAGTGATCAGTGTATTAAAACGTATACAGTGGTTGTTAAACATGTACCTAAAGTGTTACTAAACCCAGGACCCTGCATTCACTATATCTGGTCTCCCACAGTACGCAGAACATGGAAATGCAATTATTTTAGTAAATGTAAACTGCTAATAACCTATTCTCATCAGCAGTATATAGCAGTCTTGTGACTTCTATAAGTGTCTGGTTAAAGCTTATAGGAGGAGTTTTCATTCTACTCTGACTGTCCTATCAGGATGCAGGACTCTTGACCCTTGATCTGTATTATCAGGAAATATATTGGGGACAGTGGAAGGAGGAGAGGATCAGAGAGACGGGGTCAAACAGCCTTTAAACAAAATGCGCATGATTAACCCCTTAGGTTCCACAGCGAGCATAACAAGCATGCTTTACTGCATATACAGACTGATTTTACTGTTTAAATGTCTATGTACATAGAAGAGCCGGCACCACTGGAAATTCAGTCTTCAATTTTATTGTTGTCGTATGACCATGATAAAAAGAGCATGCAAGCGTGTTTCGGCACGCAGGCCGTGTTCACAGCACATTCAAATTAAATGTCTATAGCTTGGTCACTATTGTACTTGTATCTCCACAGGGTGAAGCTCACAAGCACTGTAAATATAACTGCTTTGTATGTGATATATGTGCACTGATCTTCTGTCACATAACATATGTGGGCATTACCATACGAGAGGTTTTATAATGTCAAACAGTACGTAATTAATTCTCATCCAAAACAGGTAACCATGGACCTGAACATTGATACTCGGGTTCCTTCACAAAAGAGAGAATCAAAACAACTGGTTGGTAAGTACTCCATACTAACAGAGCAAAACTCCACATATTATTGTTTGTCAATATCCAGTGCTTACATTTTCCATAATAACTTCACTTAAAAATTCTTGGCATTTTCATTGGTCCTTCTACCTCTGTTTCACATGGTATCTCTCAGGTCATGCTTCATCTGTGTTACATACCTGGATGAGGCAGAGTTGACGAGAGGGCTTTCCTTACACCTCTTGTCTTGTTTCCCTGGGGATGGTGCCAGGGTATAACAGGGCCCAGAGTGGCATGGGTGCCTGTAGAAAATCCAGGCCAGGAGATCTGATAGCAGATGTGAAGCTAAAGATAGAGCAGCAGGCAAGCGGATTGCTAGCAGATGCAGGATCTCGGGTGCTTGGTCAGACAGGCAGGAGTCGGCAACAATCGACAGGAGTGCAGAATCGGGAACCAAGAGTCGAGTCAAAGCCAGGCCAAGGTCAGTATGAAGCAGGCGAAGAAGGTACCAGAAGAGCAGGCAGAAAGCAAGGTCGGGGTCACAAGCTGGAGTCAGCATCAGGGGTTCGGGAACAAGCAGAACCAACAAGCCGGGTCTGGATACAGAAGTAAATGTGATCAGGTCACAGGCAGAAGGAGCTGACAACCACTCAGCGATGATCCAAAGTCCTGTATGGCTTTAAATAGGCCTCTGGGCACCAAAGTCCAGCAAACATGCACGCTCATGCACATGAGCACGTACAGCACGCATGTGCTCGTGTAGATGAGCGCAGGGTCCTAGTTCTATGCACTGTTCTGCGAGCAAGCGCATTCCTTTGAGCACAGGCTTGAGCATGAGTTTGAGCACAGTTTTCAGTTTTCTTGAGCACAGTTTTCTGTCTTGCTATAAATTGACATTTAAAGGGGTTGTAAACCCTTGTATTTTTTCACCCTAAGCATCCTATGCATTAAGGTAAAAAAAAACACCTGGCAATGACCAGCCCCCCAGCCCCCCCTGTTTTACTTACCTGAGCCCCGTATTTCTGTCGGCGGAGACGTGCTCTCCCACTCTCCACGGGGTCCTGGCTCTTGATTGGATAGATTGATAGCGCAGCAATTGGCTCCCGCTGCTGTCAATCAAATCCAATGACGCGAGCGCCGGGGGGCGGAGCCGAGTCCGGCATTCGTGTCTATGGACGCAAATGCTGGACTCGGGAGCGCGCCCGCAAGGTAACCCCCCGGGAGATCGCTTCCTCTAGGGGGTTATCTGATGTGGGGAGGAGCCGCGATAGCCACCGGGGGACCCTAGGAAACGAGGTTCGGGGCCACACTGTGCAAAACGAGCTTCACAGTGGAGGTAAGTATGATATGTTTGTTATTTAAAAAAAAAAAAAAAAAAAACTAGCCTTTACAATCACTTTAATCTTACCATTTAATGCTTCTTCTACTGTTAAGTGTGTACATTCTAAGTGAAGATTAAAGAGACCCTATCACTTTTCCCAATTAGATACCTGGCCTCCCCAGGCCTCTACATTTACTCTGTCACACCTGCTCAGCTGCTGCTGGAGCTTAGATGGAGGTGACCCCATGCTCCCAGTATTCTGGACTCAGAATGAGGGCAGCTCAAGCCTCAGCAATATCACATGGGGAAGGTCATTGGCTCCCCAATACCTGCAATCACTTCATTAGCAAGCGCTTGGCAGTGCAGGAAAGCAGAGTGGAAGCATTGTTTGGTAAGTATAACTGCCTGGGGGGGTAGGCCCAGGTAAGTGATCTATCTTCAGACGCTGTCATTTTGGCCTGAATGAGCAAGGTGACAGTGTCTTTTTAAAGTTTTGCTGGAAGTTGCATCAACAATACAGCAAGCAGGACTTTTTAAAATGTACCAGACCCACAACTTATCGGGTCATTGATCTGGTTATGATGCGCTGGATGAAAGGACCTAAAGAGAAGCTATTAAAGCTGCAGTTTAATCTGCTTAAATTTTGCCTACTCCAATTCCTCCATAAAAAGCTTAAAGTGGTTGTAAACCCTTACATACACCCCACTTTTAAGTACACAATGGGGTTTATTTACTAAAGCTGGAAAGTGCAAAATCAGGCTCACTTCTGCATAGAAACCAATGAGCTTCTAACCCCAGCTTGTTCAATTAAGCTTTGGTAATAAAACCTGGAAGCTGATTGGTTTCTATGCAGAAGTGAGCCTGATTTTGCACTCTCCAGCTTTAGTAAATAAACCCCATTGTGTACTTAAAAGTGGGGTATGCCTGTACTGTATACCCAGTAAAGTGACTGGCCTCAGGTGATACACAGAGATGAAACAATTTCTCCTACATAAGTTGTATCTGTTTATCCACAACCTTGTCTTCTCTACATCTTTCAAAGTGCAGAATTTGTAAAGCTTGTCTAAGCTGTCAGAAAAAGGGGCAGAGAGCTGAAGTTACACTCTGCAGAGCACGGTGAGGAGAGCACTGTGAGCTGATTGGAGGGAAAGGACACACAGGAACAGAGCTGAGGCTGTCAATCTGCTGGAGCTCCCTCCCCTGTCACCATTTTTCTCTTGGTGTAAAAAAAAAGTGACTCATACTGATAGCAGAGGAAGGAAACAGCAGACAGAAATTACACTAATGCCCCGTACACACGATAGGATTTTCTGATGGAAAATGTTTGATAGGAGCTTGTTGTCGGAAATTCTGACCGTGTGTAGGCTCCATCGGACATTTTCCATCGGAATTTACGTCACACAAAATTTGAGAACTGGTTCTCAAATTTTCCAAAAACAAAATCCGTTGTCGTAAATTCCAATCGTGTGTACACAATTCCGACGCACAAAGTGCCACGCATGCTCAGAATCAAGCAGAAGAGCAGCACAGGCTATTGAACTTCATTTTTCTCGGCTCGTATTATGTGTTGTACGTCACCGCGTTCTTGACATTCGGAATTTCCGACCAACTTTATGTGACCGTGTGTATGCAAGACAAGTTTGAGCCAAAATCCGTCGGAAAAAAAACATGGATTTTGTTGTCGGAATGTGCGATCGTGTGTACGCGGCGTTAGTGCTCTTAATTGAGACAAGTACACACTATAGAACAGGGATATGCAATTAGCGGACCTCCAGCTGTTGCAGAACTACAAGTCTCATGAGGCATAGCAAGACTCTGACAGCCACAAGCATAACACCCAGAGGCAGAGGCATGATGGGACTTGTAGTTTTGCAACAGCTGGAGGTCCGCTAATTGCATATCCCTGCTATAGAGGGATATGCTTTGTTCATGTTTCATGCCTGATGTTTTCAACCACTTTATTAATAGGGTCAAGGAAAGAATTGGGAAGCACTGTGATTTTCTGTTTTTCTTTTCTCCTTTTTAATTTCTTTTACTTTGGCTTGTTAATTTTTTTTTAATTTAACCGCTTGCCGACCAGCAGCCGTCATTTCAGTTCAGGTTTTAACTAATTTGTAAAGTTTCTGTCATGCAGAACTTTAGTCCACTATTAAAGCATGTCCAGAATAAGAGCCAGAGTAGTAAAGCGCTGACAGAGGGTTTTTAGCTTATTTATGTATTAAAGGTACTTGTATAGTGCTGACAATTTACGCACTGCTTTACATATATATTGTACATTGACATCAGTCCCTGCCCTCAAGCAGCTTACAATCTAAGGTCAATAACTAACATTCATACCTTCACAAATTAGGGACAATTTACCTACCAGCATGTCTTTTGAGTGTGGGAGAAAACTGGAATTCCCCCGAGGAAACCCATGCTTAAAGAGGGAGTCAGCGTAAAAAAAATGTAAATGTCAGCAGCTACAAATACTGCAGCTACTAACTTTTAAAATAAGTACACTTACCTTTCTCAGGGTCCAGTGATGTCGGCAGCCGAAGCCGAACTGTTGCTCGGCTCTCGGGTGCTGCCGCCACCATCTTCTGTAAGGGAATCAAGAAATGAAGCCTTGCGGCTTCACTTCCCAGTTCCCTACTGCGCATGCGCGAGTCGTGCTGCGCAATCAGGACGGTCCCTGCTGTCTCTGGGACCCGTGTGTGTCCCAGCAGACAGCGCGGGGGGACGGGGAGTGGCGTAGACTCCCATGGGAGTCTACGCCCAGAAGTGGGTGCAAATACCTGTATTAGACAGGTATTTGCACCCCCCTCCCCCCTGAAAGGTGCCAAATGTGACACCGGAGGGGGGGGGGGATTCCAAAAAGCGGAGATTCAACTTTTGTGTGAACCTCCGCTTTAACCATTTACAAGTCATATTTAGAAATTATTTTATTACTTCTTTTAAAAAGAAATGTGGACATATAATGCAAAACATAATGTTTCCAACAATTATTGTATGTTTTACATCATCTAACCATAGAAGGATGATGGCAGAAAAAAGACCAAGTGGTCCATCAAGTCTGCCCCATTTTTTATTTTTTTTAAATTTATATATGTTTTTAGTTTAGGTTTTTGTTTTTTGTTAACTTTTTTGTCTGCGTATAGATCTATGCTTGTCCAAAGCATGTTTGAATCCACTTACTGTTGACTGACTCACTACCTCTGCTGGAAGTCTATTGCAAGCATCAACTACTCTTGGTAAAATAGCACTTTTTAAAATTAATTTTAAACTTTCCTGCTGCTAGTTTGAGGTCATCTGACATTCATGTGTCAGTTACCTTTGTAATTGATTTTAAAGGAGAAGTACAGCCAAATCCATTTTCAGCTGACATCACGGAGCCGGTCATGGCTGGGGAAAGATCACGACCATATGGTTGGAATCCACCCAGGAGCCTGGACCAGCACCTGGCTCAGCCTCTCAGCAAGCTCCAGAGAGCGCAGGGGGCTGAGCTGAGAGTTGCTGACTGACAGTCACCAGCATTCTGTTCACGGAGCATTAGGAACTGAGCGATCTGCAGTGTTTGATCGCTCAGTTCTCACCCTTAGAGACGGCCGGGAACAGATGCAGCATCGCATCGATGCTGCATCTACCTAGGTAAGTATGTTTTTTTTAAAAGGACCCAAACCCATACTTCTCTTTTAAAGTGACACTAAACTCTGGTTTAATGAATTTCTATTCAAGTATGTATTCTTAACTATGGTGCTCAGCCTCCTCCAAATCTCCCAACCCTTTTTTTTAGCTTCTGTGATCCAACTTCCTGTTAGAGGGGGGCTACATTTGTTCTGCATGGTACCACGGTACGTAGGAACAAAGCCACCCTCTCTTGCCCACTCCTGAGATGGACTAGGGACTACAGGATATCGTTTATTGTCACAATAATCATCTACGTCATTCTCCTGGACTTACACAAAAGAGAAACATTCGGACTACTTGTGCCAGGGAGAGCTCACTAAATGCGGTGTCTGTATGAACATTCTGTACACAACTGTAGACAAATCTTCATGGAAATAAATTGAAATACTGGATAATACAGTGCCTTGAAAAAGTATTTATACCCCTTGAAATTTTCAAACCAAACATACATGTATTTTTTGGGGATTTTATGTAATAGACCAACACAAAGTGGCACATAATTGTGAAGTGGAAGGAAAATGATAAATGGTTTTCAAAATGTTTTACAAATATGTGAAAAGTGTGACATACATTTGTATTCAGCCCCCCCTGAGTCAATACTTTGTAGAATCACCTTCCACTGCAATTACAGCTGCAAGTTTTTTTGAGGACGTCTCTACCAGCTTTGCACATCTAGAGAGTAACATTTTTGCCCATTCTTCTTTGCGAAAAAGATTAAGCTTTGTCAGATTGCGGTGGGGATTGTGTGCTCAGGGTGATGTGTAGTGTTAGTTTTCCGCCACACATAGGGGTTGATTTACTAAAGGCCAATAGACTGTGCACCTTGCAAAGTGCAATTGCACTCTGCAAGGGCAGTTGCTCCAGAGCTTAGTAAATGAGGTAAAGCTTCACTTTGCAAAGAATACCCAATCACGTGCAAGGAAAATAAAAAAAAAAATACATTTTTGATTGCACTTGATTGGTTGATGAAAGTCAGCAGAGCTTCTGCTCATTTACTAAGCTCTGGAGCAACTGCTCTTACAGTGTGCAACTGCACAGTATTTTTGCCTTTAGTAAATCAACCCCATAGTGTTTTGCTTTTAGGCCAAAAAGTTAAATTTAGGCCTTATCTGACCAGATCACATTCTTCCACATGTTTGCTGTGTCCACCACATGGCTTCTTGCAAATTGCAAAACAGGGCTTCCTATGGCTTTCTTTCAACAATGGCTTTCTTTTTGCCACTCTTCCATAAAGGCCAGATTTGTGAAGTGCACGACTAATAGTTGTCCTGTGGACAGATTCTCCCATCTGAGCTGTGGATCTCTGCAGCTCCTCCAGAGTTACCATGGGCCTCTTGGCTGCTTCTCTGATTAATGCTCTCCTTGCCCGGCCTGTCAGTTTAGGTGGATGGCCATGTCTTGGTAGGTTTTCAGTTGTGCCATACTCTTGAGTGCTCTTGAGTGCTCTGTGAGATGCTCAAAGCTTGGGATATATTTTTTTTTATAACCTAACCCTGCTTTAAACTTCTCCACAACTTTATCCCTGACCTGTCTGGTGTGTTCCTTGGCCATAATGATACTGTTTGTTCACTAAGATTCTCTAACAAACCTCTGAGGGCTTCACAGAACAGCTGTAATTATACTGAGATTAAACTACACACAGGTAGACTCTATTTACTAATTAGGTGACTTATGATGGCAATTGGTTCCACTAGATTTTAGTTAGGGGTATCAGAGTAAAGGGGGATTAATACAAATGCACGCCACACTTTTCAGATATTTATTTGTAAAAAATGTATAAAACCATTTATAATTTTCCTTCCACTTCACAATTATGTGTGATTAAAATCCCAATAAAATTAATTTACATTTTTTTGGTTGTAACATGACAAAATGTGAAAAAATTCAAGGGGTATGAATACATTTTCAAGGCACTGTATAAACAGTAAAACCATGGCACTAAACGTTGCCTCCCATTAAAATGCCCAAAAATAAAATGAATAATGGGTATTATTAGCTAGTCAAGAATGTCCTAGGATATTCAGATCTAGTTATCTAAATAGAAACCTGAGATCTTTTGTCAATTTACATTTTGTTGTGATAGTGATTGTGAAGTCATTATCTTCCAGTTGCTTCATGGTGTCACTTCTAATCTTTACATTGCAGAGTAAACTGCACCTATACCATATGTTCCAGTTCACCATCCTATAGTCATGACAGGTAAACTAGACTCCCTTCTACCCATTGTAGCAGATTTGGAAAATATCCCTTTTTAAATAGATTTCAAGAGTTCACCAGTGCACAAGTGCCTCCCAGAGTCTCCCAAGCAGCTGAACAGACCACCAACCCCCGGCATACTCAGATTAAAAATTCAAGAGAATGTCCATGTCAGTATTATCCTGCAGATGGCTTTCCAAGCCTCTTACCAGATTTCCAATTCACATCTGCAAAATGGATCCCATAAAGTGTCAAAATCACCAAATGTGTGTCTTCTCCTTTATTCACCTTTGCTTCCCAAACATCTTCAACTCTTCACATGTGAAACCAGTGGCGGTGCGTCCATAAGGGCGCATGGGCACTGCCCCCTCTCTACAGTCACCCCCTCTATGACCAATGGATAGATTCATGCATTGCATGAATCTATCCATGGTCGCTGCTGCCACCGCCTTTTCAGGTGCCCGACCCCTTTTCAGGGTATTTTTGAAGCACCTGATTAGAGCCATAGGCTCTAATAGGCGTCAAAAAAGGTGACCTGTGAGCGCCATACCTGGCGCTCGCAGTTCACCCAGGTGTGTTAGAACAGCGAATGAATATTTGCTGTCCTAACACTGAACCGCCTCTCCGCCAATCAGGTGCTCGGGTCTGTTACCCGTCACCTGATTGGCTGAAACGACAGGCGCTATGATTGGACGCCTGATGGGAGGAGAGGACGGGAAGAGACACATGAAGACACCGCTCAGAGGACATCGCTCACCACTGTCACCCGCTGCCCCACCGAGACAGGGTATGTGCCGGGCAGACAGTGAGCGGGCGGGGGGGTCACAGTGGCGGCATTGGATGGCACAGTGGAAGCATGCGATGGGCAGAGTGGCAGCATTCGATGGGCACAGTGGCAGCATTCGATGGGCACAGTGGCAGCATTTGATGGGCACAGTGGCAGCATTTGATGGCACAGTGGCAGCGTTTGATTGGCACAGTGGCTGCGCTTGATGGGCACAGTGGCTGCGTTTGGGCACAGTGGCAGCGTTTGATGGCACAGTGGCAGCGTTTGATGGGCACAGTGGCAGCATTTGATGGCACAGTGGCAGCATTTGATGGGCACAGTGGCAGCGTTTGATGGCACAGTGGCAGCCTTTAAAGGGCACAGTGGCTGCAATTAATGGGAACAGTGGCTGCGTTTGATGGGCACAGTGGCTGCCTTTGATGGGCACAGTGGCTGCGTTTGATGGTACAGTGACTGCGTTTGATGGCACAGTGGCTGCAATTGATGTTTTTTTTCAGTATTTTTCAGTTTGTTTGCGCCCCCCCAAAAATATTTTGAGCACCAGCCGCCACTGTGTGAAACCCAAAAGAAACTCATATAGTATATACAGTATAATATAAAATACAACACTATATGAGTTTCTTTGGGGTTTCACCTCTAATACGTTGAAGATATTTGGGAAGCAAAGGTGAATAAGGGAAAAAACACATAGTTGGGGATTTTGACAGTTTTTTGGACCCATTTGGCATAAGTGGATTGGAAATCTCATAAGAGGTGTGTAAAGTTATCTGCAAGATAAAACTCAACTTTTATAATTGTTCCTAAAGCAATAGACATTCTGTTGAGTCTTAAATTAAACTTTTTAAATAAGTGGAGATAGAGTTGAATCAGTGGTAGATGGATGTATGCTTAAATTAATGGAGAACTTCACTTGGAACCAGAATTTAGATTCATTTTTTTGGAATGGCTAAAGTTATAACATGGTCCCCAAGGGTAATAAGGATTAGAGGAAAAAGTAATGAAAAACTATCTGTATTAGTATGTAATCCAATGAAGTGTACCTCCAAACACCAAGACCCCAATAACCTATAAAAATATCTTTTGCGTTAACATTATTAACCTTATTAAGCTGGTATGTAAAAACCAGACTACAGATGAAGATGTACATGCATTGCTTTTGTAACAACTCTATAAAAATCTCCCCTCCTGGGGTTTACTTGATTTTAACTAAAGAGTATATTTAGCCAGAACTTCGACTTTGATTATAATTTTTGCTTACTCCATTCAAAACTAAAAAAACAAAGTTTGCCTATAAGTAGACTTTCATTCTAAATTAAAAAAAAAAAAATATATATATCTATATAGATATATATCTATATATCTATATATCTATATATCTATATCTATATATATATATATATATATATATATATATATATATATATATAATATATTTTGTAAATTTAGAATGAAAGTCTACTTATAGGCAAAACTTTTTTTTTTAGTGTATATATATATATATATATATATATATATATATATATATCTATATATAGATATATATCCATTCTGACAAATAAAGGAATAAAGGGTTTTTTTAAGAGAAAATCTGATTCAATTAGACTCAGACACTGGGGTTGATTTACTAAAGGCAAATAGGCTGTTCATTTTGTAAGGGAAGTTGCACTTTGCATGGGAATTTGCCCCAGAGCTTAGTGAATGTGGCGCAGTTTTACTTTGCAAAGAATACCCAATCACATGCAAGGAAAATAAAAAGAAAACAGCATTTATGCTTGAACATGATTGGATGTTGGAAGTCATTCACTAAGCCCTGAGGAAAATTCCCTTGTAAAGTGTAACCTCCCTTGCAAACAACAGTCTATTTGCCTTTATTAAATCAACATCACTATCCTCTGTTCTTGGGCCCAAGAAAGTTAAACACCAATGCTTTTAACAAATGTCCCTTTATATCTGCTAGTGGGACTAATAAGTAGTCCCTAATGTCATTACTTGCGTTTGGTCCTGTGATTTGTTTCACATGTAGACCTCTTTAAAACCCTCCATTTATTATACTGTAAGAATAGCCTCTGTTCCTTAGAGCCTGTGTTGATGAGCTTTTGTTCTCAAGTGGGTTTTGCATTTACATTTTACAAGTCTATGGGTATGATAAACCTGCTTAAAGGAAGTCAAATGCACCTGTCGGTTAACTCTAAATGATCTCAGAAGCAGGTCAAACCGATGACATCATCACAAACCCCTAGGACAAAGAACCTGCCTTACTAGGATTATTGTCATTCCAGGGTTCCAATGAAGGCTTGTGGCAAGGAATGTGTTTTGTTACTAATCCCCCCATGTCTTCAAAATTTTCTAGTTTAAAAAGTAGATTGTTCTATTGTATGGTGAAATAGTTAAATATGATGTCATTGGCTCATTAAAGCTGCACTAAAGGCAAAAATCAGAAATGTTATATATGATAGTCTGTCATTAGCATTTATGAAGCAGTCTTTGTTTTTCTGATTCCCCTCTCTAACTGTAAAGTTTTTTACATGTTCTTGGTGTTATTTTTCAACGTACTTCAACAAACTGAACTATCTAGCAAAAGTAGTTAAAGAAGTTAGAGAAACCATTTAAAATGGCAATGAACACAAAAAATTAAATAAATTGCAAACAGGGAGACCAATTATCACAGACGAGGCATGCGATTTCTCTTCTGTAATAAAATAAACCTACCTGCCTGTTGGCAATCCTCTGCAGAATGTGCACGGAGCTGCTCATCCATAGCTTCATTTACGGTTCCAGCACTTCTGCCAATCAAGATGCCGAAGACCTGCACCCAGAAAAAGCTGGGGAAAGGATCCCAGTAGGAGACCTCACGGCGTCAGACCATTTGAGCATAGATGAGTATTTGAATCTTTATTTCTACTTTAAAGCGGAACTAACGTCCGCAATGTTTACTATGGCTCCAACAGTCTGAAGCCCGCAAAGTCTCTTGCCAGTGCTGTCAACTTCTCACAAACTTCTTCAGGGTGCCTGTCTTCGACCAGCCTGATAGGACAGCGCTGGATGACATAACATCTGTGAGTCCCCAAATGATACTGCTGTCTAATGCCCCGTACACACGATAGGATTTTTCTACGGAAAATGTTCGATGGGAGCTTGTTGTCAGAAATTCCGACCGTGTGTAGGCTCCATCGGACATTTTCCATCAGAATTTCCGACACACAAAATTTGAGATCTGGCTTCCAAATTTTCCGGCAACAAAATCCGTTGTCATAAATTCTGATCGTGTGTACACAATTCCGACGCACAAACTTCCACAAATGCTCGGAAACAAGCAGAGGAGCCGCACTGGCTATTGAACTTCATTTTTCTCGGCTCGTCGTACGTGTTGTACGTCACCGCATTCTTGACGTTCGGAATTTCCGACAACATTTGTGTGACCGTGTGTATGCAAAACAAGTTTGAGCCAACATCCGTCGGAAAAAAAAACATGGATTTTGTTGTCGGAAAAATCTATCGTGTGTGCAGGGCATAAGAGTGATCCAGTCGCCCTCCATAGATAGTGGAGCCACCCTAAGACAAGAAGTGTGTTAGTGGTAAAAAAAGAAAACATTATGTAGCTTTGATGAGGATTATAGATGCTGTTTTCTACTTCTTATCACAGCTCGGTGAGAAGCAGCCAGTGGCTGTAAAACAAACATTTCTGTATCTCCACAATTTATAGCAGGGAAAGGGGAGGGAAATGTCCGCAATGTCAGGGGGAAATACAAGAATTATGTCCTCTGCTTCTCCTGTCACTGCTTGGCAGACCCAGTAGAGGTTAGAGCAAGTTATACATACATATGCGTATGTGTATATAATATATGTATAGTGTACTTCCTGGCCTTCGCAAGTCAGCCTACCATAATTCAGCTCCACCCCCTCTGACCCCTCCAGGACAACTTCTAATTAGACTATAAAGTGTGGCTGTACACCCCTAGCAAGTGTTCGTTTTTTGCCCTTGCTCCAGACACCTCAAATGTTTTGCTTTATTTTTAAGCTTTACCCATCCAATACCTCAAAATGGCAGCAGATTTAATTGCTGGAGTCAGGATTAAAGCATGGGTGATGGCTTACAGCATGAAGAGCTTTGTGGTTAAAGCATGGGTCTGCAGACAACGCCTCTTTACACAGTATCATTCTGTTTGATGGAAAGTTTTATTTGCCAAGACTTTGGAGCCTGGCATTTAGCATATTTCTGGTGGTAAATCTAACCTGATCCCACTAGAGAGAAGGTGGCAACATCAGCTTATTTATCAATGCAGAAAATCCAAAGATAACTTCAATGAGGCTTCAGGCAATAGAAGAATGTCAACTCATCATTTCTCAAAAAGAGCTGAGTCCAAGTCCAACCAGGGAGTGAAGTTGACCGACAAGGTCTTGTATAGGTGTGCCGGTCCAGGCCCCTACAGTAGGAGCACAGTTGGCTCTTTTCAGATTGGCTTGGGTGGAGGAGATGGAGGATGCCTGGATTTTGGACATTATCCAAAGAGGCTATCGTTTGGAGTTTTCAAGAAGATCTCGTCAAAAGAAATTTGTGGCAACTCGTATGCCTGCATCTCCAGAGATATTGCTGTGTTTGCAAGCATATAGAAAGGAATTGTTGACAGCTCACACCTTTCCTCCAGTGTCAAGACAGGAATGGGGTGAAGGTGTATACTCCCTTTTGTTTCTTGTCACCAAATCTTCGGGGGGTTCAGACTAGTCCTTGATCTTAAATATGTAAACTCCTTGGGGTGAAGGTGTATACTCCCTTTTGTTTCTTGTCACCAAATCTTCGGGGGCTTCAGTTCAGTCCTTGATCTGAAATATGTAAACTCCTTTATGAAGGTTCCTCCATTCAAGATGGAATAATTGGAAACCATCATTTTAGTAATGAAAGAAAGAAACTGTATGCATTCTAAAACTTGCGGAAGATGGAAATCACTTCCAATTTTAGTTGTCTACTTTTCGGTCTTTGCATTGCATCCATAACCTTCTCAAGGGTGCTGTCAGTCATTATAGCAACACTGAAGGTCAAGGGTCTTCAAATCTTTCATTATCTTGATGACATCCTGCAGCTGGCTACATCAAGAATCGAGAGATCGCTATTCATTAACTCAGATTTTTATTCCAATTCCTATAGCCCAATCGTTGAGTTGGTGGATGATTTCTTGCAATCTCTGGATCTCCGGCATTCCACTTCAATCTCTGGATTCAGTAGTTGCAACATCAGATTCCTGTATTTTGGGCTGGGGAGCCCTTTGTTTGGTTAACCAGGTCCAGGGTCAGTGGAGGAAGGTTTTGGCTGCAAGCTCCAATCTGTTAGAGTTAAAGTGGTCTGACATGCTCTGGTAGCATTCCAGTCTCTGTTACACATGCTCTGGTAGCATTCCAGTCTCTGTTACAAGGTCAGGCAGTAAAAGTCCTTTTAGGCAACCAGTCCACGGTAGCTCACTTAACCCACCAAGGAGATACCAGAAATCCACCACTCTTGAACATAGCGTTTCAAATTTTCCTTTGAACAGAGAAAAACGTTTGTTCATTGACGGCTTTGTACCTTCCAAAAATGGAGAACATACTAGCAGATCAAATGAGCAGGAAGTCCATATTTCACAAGGCATGGGTTCTCAATCCAAAGTACCTGTGGAAGATCTTCAATCTATAGGTTGTGCAAGCCATAGATCTGATGGCGTCAGCTGTGCATTCCCAGCTTTCTCCATAACATCTCCTGATTCTGGGACTAACAAGTGGCAGACCGGGACACCCTATCCAAGCAGTGGAAATTCCATCTAGTGTATGTCTTTCTTCCAATCCTGCAGATTCTCAGTGTGCTCCTAAAGATCCAACAGGGGAAATTTTATGCAGTAGTAATCCTCTTTTTATCCAAGTAGAGCTTGGTTTTTCCTGGTATGGAGAATAAAGCTGGAGGACCTGATTCCGCTATCTTCTTACCAAAATCTTAGTCCAGAAACAGTTTTTTTAATCCGAATCCTGGAAAAAGAATAAGAAGTGGGCCTTTAATCCTTTTAATAATTTGATTTTTGAAAGCTGCAATGAAGATTTATAATGAAGGCTGCCACTTTATAAAACTCTGGTTCAGCCACATCTACAGTATTCTGTCCAGTGCTGGTCACCAGTTCTCAGGAAGGATGTGCTGGAGCTAGAGAGAGTCCAGAGAAGGGCAACTAAATTAATAAGCGGAGTGGAGGACCTCAAATACTAGGAAAGACTACACGCACTGAATTTATTCTCCCTGGAGAAGAGATGCTTGAGAGGAGATATAATAGCGGTATACCTCAATGGTGATCCCAGCATAGGAAGAAAACTTTTCAGTCTCAGGGAGTGTAAGAGGACACAGGGCCAAATAATGAGATTGGAGGAGAAGCGGTTTAACCTTAAGCTGCATAGGGGTTTTTCACACTCAGGGCGATAAGGATGTAGAACTTTGTTCCACAATTGGTGGTGTCAGCAGGGAGTATTAATATTTTTAAAAGACTCTCGGATGTGCATCTTAGTGAACACAACATACAGGGATATGGGAAATGATTATCGACACTGACACACGTACACCTATACAGGTTGAACTAGATGGACTATTGTCTTTATTCAACCTTACCTACTATGAATGAAGGTTAAACCACCAGTGAGACCTTTCGTCCCCAAATGGTATTTTGCTCCTGTCCTGAAGACAATTTTCTTCCATTTGGTCCAGTCTCCCCTTGCCCTTTATTTAATTTAACCTTAAAGGAGAAGTCCAGGCAAAGCTCGTTTGGCCGTACTTCTCCTATGGATCACAGGAGTGCAATTAGTTTTGCACTCCTGTGACCCTTTTTTAGCAGTGAGCGGGCTGAAGTCTGCTCTCTGCTGATGTCACAGAAGTCAGTCCAGGCACCAGGTCATCGCGACAATTAAGTCTGGATCTGCCAGCGAGCCGCTGAGAGGCTGAGCCAGCCGTCCCCGCCCCCTCCACAGCCCATTGCTCCAATGAGCTAGGAGGGAGCAGACCAGAGAGCTGTGACTGACAGTCAACAGCTCTCTGCTCAGGGAGCTCTGAAAACTAAGTGATCGGCGGTGTTTGATCACTCGGTTCTAAGTGTTAGAGGCGCCGGTGGACAGATGCAGCATCCACCCAGGTAAGTATGATTCCTAAAAAAAACCCTGACTTCTCATTAAGGACAATATTCCTTACTGCATTTGCTTCCACGAGGAAGTTAACTGAGTTATGGGCCTTTTCTCCTAAAGAACCATTCTGTCAGGTTCTTCTAGACAAGGTGGTTCTTAGGCAACTTCCTGCTTTTCATCCCTAGATCCCAACTACATTCAATATGAATTGGGAAGTCTGTCCTTCCAGATTTCCCGGAGGACAGAAGTGGAAAGGAGAAATTTGGATCTAATTTGTTCCCTCTCAACCTACCGGGATCGGATTAAGGAATTTTGGAGGCAATTTTTGTCTTTTCAGTTGATTCGAAAGAAGGCTTAATTGTATCATCAAAAGTCACGTCTTCCTGGATTGCCAAAACGATTCAAATTGCCTAGAGGTCCCTTGGTCTTCCTCCACCACCGGAGGTTGGAAAATATTGTATGAATGGTATGTCGGCATTGTGGGCTGTATATGCCAAGGTTTCAGCAGCAGTGGTGTGCAGAGCACCAAGCTGGAGTGCAGCTATCATTTTCATTCACTGCTACAGAGTAAATGTGGCCTTACCGCCTTCCCGGAGGCACTTGGTTCTTCTGTTAGTTCTGTGGCTGTAAATCATTAAATTAGTTATGCAGCAAGTGGTTGTTTGAATATTTCTCCCTCCTTTTCTTAGGGGCATTTCTTGTCCCATAGTAAGCTGACATGAGGAGGTCCAGGAATAGGGATTATTGTTATCATTCTTACTATATTTTTCCTTTCCTGGATCCTCGACATGTCAGCCTAGGATTGCCACTTGCGCGCTCTGTCATGATGTTTAGCCTTAGAACACTTCCTAGGAGTGGACAGCTGCACTTTATAAGCTAGTTAGAGGTTGTCCTAGAGGAGTCAGAGGGAACGGAGCTGAGATGAAAAGGATCCAGGAAAGAAGAATTACAATAAGTAAGATAACAATTTACCATAATATATATATATACTGTATATGTGTGTGTATATATATATATATATATCTATATACAGGTGCATCTCAAAAATTTTAATATCATCAAAAAGTTAATTTGTTAATTTGTTTCAGTAATTCAATTCAAAAAGTGAAACTTTTATATAGATGCATTACACACACAGTGATCTATTTCAAGCATTAAAAAAAAAAATGATGATTATGACTTACAGTTACTGAAAACCCAAGATTCAGTATCTCAGAAAACATTACATAAGACCAATTAAAAAAAGGATTTTTAATACAGAAATGTTGGCTTACTGAAAAATACGTCCATGTACAGTATAGTATGCACTAAATACTTGGTTGGGGCTCCTTTTGTATAAATTACTGCATCAATGCGGCGTGGCATGGAGGCGATTAGCCTGTGGCACTGCTGAGGTGTTATGGAAGCCCAGGTTGCTTTGATAGCGGCCTTCAGCTCATCTGCATTGTTGGGTCTGGTGTCTCTCATCTCCCTCTTGACAATACCCCACAGATTCTCTATGGGGTTTAGATCAGGAGAGTTGGCTGGCGAATTAAGCACAGTGATACCATGATCATTAAACCAGGTATTGGTACTTTTGGCAGTCTGGGCAAGTCCTGCTGGAAAATGAAATCAGCATCTCCATAAAGCTGGTCAGCAGAGAGAAGGTAAGTATAAAGTAGGGCGGTGCACACAGAAGGTTTTTACCTTAATGCATAGAATGCATTAAGGTAAAAAGCCTTCTGCCTTTAGAATCACTTTAAACCCTCAGCATTCCCTGAACTTCTGGTCTTCACAGGAAAGAGAGAACAGTGGATAGTGCAGGCTCCAGCCAGTTTGTTAGCTTAGAGTAGGGAAGAGGAGCAGGGGAGTGCCTTGTCATCCAGGACTATGGAGTTGTGTATTTCTATTGATGCACACAGTGTAGGGAGACACAACTATAGTCCATAAATACAAGGGTGGCTCCATAGGACACTGCAAGAGAAAGGAGCCATCCTGAAACAGGAAACCTGGGGTAGTGGTCAGAATTCAGGGTCCTGGGTTTAGTAACACTTTAATCTCACTTTAATGTGGTTCTAAAGTCAGCACAACATTTTTTTTATCCCAATGCATTCCCTGCATTAAGGTAAAAAAATGCTGTAGCTGTATGTAGTACCTGAGTCCTCACTAGATCCAGCTCTGTCCCATCTACATTGGCACGTCTCTCAATGCTCTCACAGGCCATTGGCTCCTGCTGCTGTTGATCAAATCATATAAGCAGGGGGCAGGACCAAGCCGCACTGTGCATGTCTATGGAAGCAGACAGCCCAGCTCAGGAGCGTGCCCCCAGACAGGGTCTAATGGGGATCTTACTTTTTAGGGGGTTATGCTTCAAGAATACCCACTTTTTATATAGGTGACCTACTAAGAAACTAGTATACTTCCTTTTTAGGTACCATTTCTGGAAATATATTTGGAATGCATACACACACACACACACACACACACACACACACACGCGCACACACACACACACACACACACACACACACACACACACACACACACTATTTCTCTCCTTATGCTCCCTCTCATTTACTATTTATTGCTATCATGTACTGCCATCTAGTGGTGTTTTTAATAGTAAACTGATTTGCTCATCACTTGTAAAGATTATTACAAACTTCTCAGTTAATGGGCAAGAAAATGTGAATTTCTGTTGCTGACTTGGTTTTAAATAGCATGCCTTGGGGCCATCATCCTAATGCTTTCTTCATTACCTAGTAAGTCACTGACCTGTAAAAAGCATGCAACCAGCAAGGCTCCATTCACAAGCATGTGTGACAGTGTGTGCACATTTTTGCTTGTTTCTGTGTGCCTTGTTTAGAAATGAATGGGCTGCCCTATGCATGAAAATCACACAAAAGAAGTGCACGACCCTTTTTTAAAATAGTACTTGGTTTCCATGCATCTTGGCACATCACGTGCAGGTTAGCAAACTGAGCTGCGGTGCTACTAACAATGCCGCACACCTGCAAAAGGGATGCATTGTGCATTGCGGGAACAGATATAATTTTGCACGCATTCCTGCAATGCACAAAAGTGAACCTAGCCTAAAGTGCAAAGAGTATGAACTCATATAATGCTTGATTCAAGTCAGTGACTCAATAGGTAATGCAAAAAGAAAAAGCCTTGGAGTGCACCTTCAGAATTGGTTGCTCCCATATATATGTCCTGATCAATTCCCTTTAACTGTAAAATAATTACCTCTCCACGGGCTGGAAAAGTGTATTTTTTTGACTATAATTTTATATAGATTTGTCTCTGATAACTTGTTTAAAGAGAAAGAAAGCTGAAGCCACCATCTAGTAGTGATAAGTGACCTCTAAGAATAACTTAGCTAGAGAAGGAATCAGCATGCTTTTATGACTTCGGCCCTGGATCGTCTGTCATTGTTTATTCGTTATGGTCTATAAACAGTGTAAATGGTCCTTAATCAGTGGTATCTTTTGTCCTCCAGATGCCATGAAAGGTGGGATCGGTGTTTGTGGCTGGGTTCTGCTCATCATATCTGCTGTGTTTGTGGTCATTACCTTCCCACTTTCCATCTGGTTCTGTGTTAAGGTAAGATATAGTTTAGCTTTTACATAATAGTAATGGAACATCCAATGTGTACAGAGAGTCACCTTTTGGTTGTGATTTTTATAGATAATTAAAGAATATGAACGGGCCGTTATATTTCGGTTGGGTCGTATCACATCAGGAAAACCCAGTGGCCCAGGTAAGGACTATCCATACATTGAAAGTGAAACAGCTGTAAAAACGACCTGCAAAATTTTATTAAAGATCACATAATAATAATTATGTGTACATCATACACCCCCAATTTCAAAAAAGTTGGGACGCTGAGTAAAAATCGACATAAAAACAAAATGCAATGATTTGCAAATCTCATAATCCCATATTTTATTTACAATAGAAAATTTAAAATATATCAAATTTTTTAACTGAGAAAATGTACTAATTTAAGAAAAAAATAAGGTAAATTAAAAAATGGCAGCAACACATCTCCAAAAAAAGGGCAACAAAAAGCTTGCAAAGTGCAAATCCCAATTCCAAAGAAATTTGGGACAGGGCCATGTTTATCACGGTGTAAATATATATATACCACGTATATGTGTGCATATATATACATATTGAGTATCTCACAAAAGTGAGTACACCCCTCACATTTTTGTAAATATTTTATTCTGTCTTTTCATTTGACAACCCTGAAGAAATTATACTTTGCTACAATGTAAAGTAGTGAATGTACAGCTTGTATAACAGTGTAAATTTGCTGTCCCCTCAAAATAACTCAACACACAGCTATTAATGTCTAAACCTCTGGCAACAAAAGTGAGTACACCCCTAAGTGAAAATGTCCAAATTGGGCCCAATTAGCCGTTTTCTCTCCCCGGTGTCATGTGATTTGTTA
This sequence comes from Lithobates septentrionalis, assembly GCA_037952835.1. Classification (NCBI taxonomy): domain Eukaryota; kingdom Metazoa; phylum Chordata; class Amphibia; order Anura; family Ranidae; genus Lithobates; species Lithobates septentrionalis. The sequence continues at coordinate 84,302 of JBBDGP010002505.1, read as the reverse complement.
ATGTTACAAGGTCTCAGGTGTGAATGGAGAGCAGGTGTGTTAAATTTGGTGTTATCGCTCTCACTCTCTCATACTTGTCACTGGACGTTAAACATGGCCCCTCATGACAAAGAACTCTCTAAAGGATCTGAAAAAAAGAATTGTTGCTCTACATAAAGATGGCCTAGGCTATAAGAAGATTGTCAAGACCCTGAAACTGAGCTGCAGCACGGTCCATACAGCAGTTTAACAGGACAGATTCCACTCAGAACAGGCCTCGCCATGGTCGACCAAAGAAATTGAGTGCACATGCTCAGCGTCATATCCAGAGGTCATCTTTGGGAAATAGACGTATGAGTGCTGCCAGCATTTCTGCAGAGGTTGAAGGGGTGGGGGGGTCAGGCTGTCAGTGCTCAGACCATACGCCGCACACTGCATCAAATTGGTCTGCATGGCTGTTGTCCCAGAAGGAAGCCTCTTCTAAAGATGATGCACAAGAAAGCCCGCAAACAGTTTGTTGAGGACAAGCAGACTAAGGACATGGATTACTGGAACCAGATCCTGTGGTCTGATGAGACCAAGATAAACTTATTTGGTTCAGATAGTGCCAAGTGTGTGTGAGGAGGTGAGGAGTATAAATACGAGTGTTTTGCCTTCAGTCAAGCATTGTGGTGGGAGTGTCATGGTCTGGGGCTGCATGAGTGCTGTCGCCACTCGGGAGCTACATTAAATATTTGATATTTATCTATTTTCTATTTGAATAAAATATGGGTTTGTGAGATTTGCATTCGGTTTTTATGTCGATTTCACACAGCATTCAAGCTTTTTTGGAATTGGGTTTGTACAAATGTTGTAAAAATACTATAAATTCTAAAATTCACCTACAATCTTAAGATGACAAACTCATCCTCGTTTGTTTAAAAAAGCTTATTAGATTTCATGTACATTTTAAGTTCAATAAGTTTTTATTGTATATGAAACAATTTTCCAAATGGACAATGAAGACATGAATAAGATCAGGTGCCCGACATCGGGCAAACTGATTCAGTAATAAAGAAACATACATGGGCAAATCAATACAATGTCATGTATTCTATTTCCAATATTAACATAGTGTGTTGTCTCAACAACTATCGGAACTTGTGTTGGTAGTCCTGTTAACTAAGGTTCCCGAGACCTGGACGCCCCCATGGGATCATGCTGCGCCCAGGTGTCTAGGGACTCGGAATGGGTGGACAAGTAATCTGAATACCAACAGCGTATAAACATTTGGCATTCAGCCAGTCTGTTGGAGGTTGTGAGAAGATTGATGTTAAAGAGCAGAATACTATAGGTAAAAAATAAAATCATGACACAATATAGCCCAATAGAGGGGTTTAAGAACAAAGAAAAGAGTAGAAATAGCAGGTAGCGGGAGGAAAAGAGGTGGGGGGAGGAACAGGGGGGGAGGATAGGCAAGGTAGGTAGGATGGGGGAAGGGGGGGGAAGGGGGGGGGGACAGCGAGCCTCCTCGGGAGTCGGGGTATTTAGTGTTGGGTTGGTTGTGTGGAGCTAGCAGGGTGTGTGGCTTGGCCGGGTGCCTTCATAGTTGTGAGTCTATTTTTTAGCTTATCTGAGGTGGAGTAATGCCTCCATATGCTCCATATAAATGAGAATTTTGCGTATTTGTCTATGGCTCCGGCTTGCATCTCCTCCATAAGCATGGTATTATTTAGTTCGCTTACCCACTCTAAAAGAGATGGGGGAGTAGTGGATTTCCAGTGTCTGGCAATTAATTGTCTACCACTGCTGAGAAAAAATTTTAAGAGATTGTGTTTTTGTGACTTGATTTTGCCAGGTAGTATTGATAGGAGAGCAATGAATGGAGAGGGAGTGAGTGGTTTATCGTAAATTTCCGTATAGATTTGGAAGATTTGGGTCCAAAACGGACCTATCACATCGCATTCCCACCATATGTGGCTATACGTACCCTTCGCAGAGTTACATCTCCAACAGATGTCAGTGGTTGATGGGAACATGATCCTGAGATTCGTAGGCACTCGATACCATCTTGATAGAACCTTGTAATTTTTTTCCTTGGTGTAGCATGAGATGGCTGATTTATGGGTGAAAATAAAAGCTTTACCCCATTCAGCTTCGGTAATTTCCCTCCCAAGTTCCTCTGACCATGCTTTAGTGTAGTTGGGTAAGGTATCGTGGGTATGTTCTATAATCAGCTTGTATATCAATGAGAGGGTGTGACGGGGGGTTTCTGTGAATGTGCATAATTGTTCAAAGCCAGTCAAAGGTCTGTGAATCTGTTTGGAGTCATGTAGTTTTTTGCAGTAGGTTGTCAAGTGTAGTTGTGTTAACCATGTTACGTTGGGCGATGTGGTGTTTGATCTCGACGTAAATGTACCTAGTGTGCTATTGACAAATTGTCGTGCCGTGGGCCAGGTGTCTCTATTATGGCCGTCTATGACCTGTATTGAGCCGCCTTCTGGGAGAGCTGGGTTGTCAAATAGAGGGGTAAGGGGACTTGGTTCAGTGGAAAGTGAGTATCTTTCTTTTCTGCGGTACCAGATTAACAGTGCATCTTTGGTCAATGGAGACAGGCTAGTAAGAGATCTATGAGTCCGTTCATAGCCCCAAGGTAGAGCCCGGAGGTCAAATGAAGATAAATCCTGTTCCACTAAAGTGGAAGCTTTAATTAGTGGGCGAGGAAACCATTCCAGTAAACGGGAAACCACTGCTGCTGTATGGTAGATTTCAAAATCTGGGAGGCTTGTACCACCTTTGGAAATGGGGGTACATAGAAGTTTGTGTTTCAGTCTGGGATGGTTTCCCCTCCATACAAATCGTATGGCCATAGAACGAAGAGTACGGAAGAAGGCAGCTGGCAGAGCTATTGGGAGGGCTTGAAATAAATATAATAATTTAGGGAGTATATCCATTTTCAATACGTTCATGCGGCCAAACCAAGATATTGGTAGGTCTCCTCGGCTATCAGTGAGGCGTCTGAGTTTCGTGAGAAGTGGACTGTAGTTTAGGGCGTATAGTTCGGAGGCGCGGCTTGGGATGGCCGTGCCTAGGTATGAGATAGATTTTGGTTGCCATTGGAATGTGAAATTAGCCTTAAGAGAGGAGAGGGTCGGCTGAGGAAGGGATATGTTCAGTGCTTCTGTTTTAGAAATATTCAATTTGTAGTTGCTGAGACCACCGAATCGGTTGATCTCGGCCAGTATGGATGGTATACTAATATGGGGGTTGGTTACATAGAGGAGCAAGTCGTCTGCGTAGAGGGAAAGTTTACATTGTGAGGACGGGGTCTGTATCCCTCGTATATCTGGATTGGCTCTAATGGCTTGGGCTAGATGTTCAATTACTAAGGCAAATAGGAGGGGGGAGAGGGGACAGCCTTGTCTCGTGCCGTTTGAAATAGTGAGTTTCTCTGATTGAGTTCCATTAACTAAAATTGTGGCTGAGGGTTTAGAATAAAGTGACATGATGTGGGCTAGCATCCTGGGTCTTAGTCCTATTTGAGAGAGGGTAGCCCGAAGAAAGGGCCAACTGACCCTATCAAAGGCCTTCTCCGCGTCACAGGAGAGAAGGCAGGTCGGTATGTGGTTACGGTGGGCATATGCCACGAGGTGGATAGTTTTGGTGGTATTGTCCCTAGCTTCACGTCCAGGGACAAAGCCCACTTGATCTCTATGTATTAGATTTGGTAAAAGAGGAGAGATACGGTTCGCTAGAATCTTAGCATATAGTTTAAGATCTATATTTAGTAGGGATATAGGCCTGTAGTTAGAGCATAAAGAGGTGTCCTTGCCTGGTTTTGGGATGACTACTATTTGGGCTTGTAATAAGGTATGGGAGGGAGATAAGTTTTCATCTATAGCGTTGAATGCTTTGGCCATCAGGGGGGATAACAAAGGTGCAAATGTCTTATAGAAACGTGAGGAGAATCCATCTGGGCCTGGGCTTTTACCATTCTTTAGATTTTTAATGGCGAATTGGAATTCAGAGTCGGTCAGGGGGGATTCCAAGTCTTCTGCTTCAGATGCCGGGATGGTGGGGAGAGCAGTTTCCTGGATGTATGAGGACAGTGATTGAGTTGGAGAGTCTGTTTGGTCTTTGGGTAATGGTGTCTGGGGCTTGAGATTATATAGGGTGTCATAGTATTGACGGAATTCTTCTACTATGGAGGAGTTATTTATTATTTTGCCTTTATTGGGTGAATTAATACAGGGGATAGGTCTCCGGGCCTGTCTGGGTTGCAGAGTCTGCGCAAGATGTCTGCCGCACTGATTCGCTTGTGAGTAGTGGGCAAATCGCCCTCTATCTCTCGCTACCAGTGAGCGTTGTGTAAAGATTTGCAAGAGGTCTCTCCTAGCGTTTGTGAGTTCTAGTTGAATTTTTTCATCGGGGGATCGTTTATGGTCTGCCTCTAAGGTGGCTATTAGGGACAGAAGGCGTGTGGTGTCTGCTGTTCGCGCGCGTTTTAGTCTCGAGCCGTGTTGGATAAGTTTCCCCCTAATGACACATTTGAGGGCCTCCCATTTCATCAGTGGGTTAGTGTTGTCGCTGGCATGGTCCGCGACAAAGTGTTTGATGGCTTGTGTGATGTCCTGGGTGCAAACTGAGTCCGAGAGCAGATTGTCATTTAATCTCCACGTATTTCTCTTTTTTTGTGTTGGTATGCTTCCTAGATTCATGTGTATGGGGGCGTGGTCAGACCACAAAGTGAGGCCTATCGAAGCGGTGGGTGAGAAATCCAGTAAGGATTGGGAGATGAAAATATAGTCTAATCTACTGTAGGTGGAGTGTGCTGGTGAGTAGTATGTGAAATCTTTAGTGGAGGGATGCAGTGTCCTCCAAACATCCACCAAAGATAAATCTGTGAGAATTGCACGCATTTTGGTCAGGGAAGCCGGGGAGATTGAGGACTTACCCATTGAGGTGTCAAGGCGTGGTATCAGAGCGGCATTGAGGTCTCCTCCCAGGATCATGTTGACCGTGCTAAATCTTTTCAGGCGAGTAGACACCTTGGTGAGGAATTGCAGTTGATCCTGGTTTGGAGAGTAAACATTAATTATAGTATAGATCATATTCATATATGAAAGTTTTAAGAAAACATATCTCCCTAGAGGGTCAATGAGGGTGTCTAGCACATCTGGTGTGAACGAGACATGAAAGGCGATCGAAACCCCTTTCGATTTCGCTGTGGGGTTGGTGCTATGGAACCAAGTGGGGTATTGCTTATGGAGGAGCTGAGGGATGTTGTCTGACCTAAAATGAGTTTCCTGCAGGAGTAGAATTTGGGTACGGTTTTTGTGAAAATGATATAAGATTTGCCTCCTTTTCTCTGGGGTGTTAAAACCCCTGCAGTTTAAAGAGGAGACTTTCAAGGGGGTCTGCACTGCCATGGGGAAAAGGATTTGATAATCCAGTACACTAAAACAAGGGAGAGGCTCGCTGTCTCCAGGAGAGTGGGGGAGGGGTGAGAAGAAGTAGAAAAGAAACCTCCGTTAGAATTGAGTTGTAGGGTAAGTGTAAGAGCATAGGTAGGGAGAGAAACAGAAAAAGAACAGAGAAAGAAGAACCTTGGCCTCGTAGGCCGTGTAAAGAACATTGTGTTCTAAAGTTCAGCTAAAGCCTCTAAGGGCGCTGAAAATCCTAAGTGGGGGTTAGTGGTTAGTCCACAGAGGGGTCCGCACACACCGGACCACTAAAAGTAAAAGGCAATAAATTTTTAATACTTCTGTAACTTTAGCAACTCAGGACCCGCAGAGTCACATATGCATCTCTAAACTATTATGAGCTGTCCAGCCGGACAAAGCCCATAGATGAGGTCCAATAATCCAACTATCTGCATGGTCAATAAAATGAAAGTAACAATACAACATGGGGCAATGGGGGATGGGGCGAGAAGGACAGGTTCTAGGGGGGCCCCTTAGCAAAGTAAGGAATCACAGTATGGGCTTGGGATCTCTGGTAACTGAGTAAGGACCGTACTGCTATGAACACAAAACAAATTTTGCATGTAAAAGGAACAACATAATATAGCTAAATATAGTGTCCCAACAATACTGTAACCATAAAACCGGGGCCGCTTCATCGGCGCAATGCCTGTGAAAAAAACAAAGTGGTTATTCAAAAGTTCTGTGGCTGGGACTCATCCGTCCGCTGCTTTGGGGAAATCCGATTTTGGGCGCTTGTTCTTCCTGGGTTGTTTTTGCCAGTTCGATGCGATCGGGAATCCAGGAGTCGCAGCATGAATTGGCCAGTCAGGGATGTGGATCTGGGGCAGTTCGAAAGTCCCGAGGAACTTTGGGAGGTCACCCAGAGTGCGAAATGTGGCCGAACGTCCTTCATGAGAAGCAAAGAGGTTAAATGGGAAACCCCAGCGATATTTAATGTGCTTTTCCTGGAGAGCTCCTGTGAGGGGTTTCAGTGCACGTCGCATATCAAGGGTCAGCTTGGAGATGTCTGGTAATAGAGTCACGGCTGCATCATTGAAGTATATGGCGTCTTGGTTGCGAGCTGCACGCATGATAGCATCTTTAATCGCATAAAAGTGGATTCTGCAGATCACATCTCTGGGGTGTTCAAGATGTGGGTTTTTGGGGCCGAGGGCTCTGTGTACACGATCAAGTTCTATGGGAGATTCTTTATCTTTCTGGAGCAGGTCATTGAATATGGCTGTGACTGCAGGGGCTAGGTCTTTATTTTCCACTGATTCTGGGAGGCCGCGTATACGGATATTATTGCGTCTGGCGCGATTTTCTTGGTCGTCCTGGTGATACATCAGTTGCTGTATCTGTAGTGTGTGCTCCTGCAAGATGACTTCATGAGACTGCAGTGTAGAGACAGTCTCTTCTACCGATTGTTCCACATCTTCTAGCCTGGTTGTGACATCTTTGCGTAGTTCAGAGATCTCCTGCTTGTAAGAGCGTTCAAGTCTCTGTACACATGCCTCAAAATCATGTCTGGTAGGGAGAGCTTTGATGTAGGCTTCCATGTCCCATCCACTAAAAGACCGATGCGATGTTGGGGAATGATATGCAGAGCGCACAGATTCATTCTCTGAGTCTGGAGGGGATCTGGCGCGCTGCCTGGTTGTCATATGAGGTGTGGAGCGCTGTGAAGTGGCTCCTTGTGAGGCCGCATGTGAGCTTGAGGAGCGGGTCGGCGCCATCTTGGATTTGGGGGGACCGTGCTGATTTTGTCCCAAATGTATGAAAAAACGGTCGATTTCCCCCTCGATTTGTGTGTCAGGGGTATGGCGTCCTTCTCCCCCACCTCTCTTCCCCATTACAGACCTGCCTGTAGAGTTCTGGAGTCGCTGAGAGCCTCTATGAGTCCGGTGTGTGCGGGAGCTCCTGAGAGACACGTCTCACTCCTCCATGAGCCAGGCCACGCCCCCGTTCATGTACATTTTAGAGCACTTTTCTTTAAGAGTTTGAAAACTTATATCTTATATAAAATATATCTGTTTATTATTTTACTTGCAAATTTTGAAAACATTTATTTGACTGCCAATTTTTTTTTTTCAGTATTTATAATATATTTGTACAAACTATTGGATATTGTACCCTTGGTGTACTATTTAATGAATTTCATTATTTGTACATTCTTTATTTGAAAAAATCTGAATAAAATCTTTGAAAAAGGAAATACTATAAATCCATTCAAGGCATTTTTCTGTCCTTAGCTACAACTGTTTACATATTTAGGTCAGGCTACGCCAACATTACATATTTTATAGGAATACTTAATTGAACCTTTCTGTTTACAATTGCAATTATGTATTAAAATCTAGGTACATGTCACTGGCCTAAACAAAATAAACAGAAAATAATGCAAATATTTTGCAGTGAAACAGCATCTATTGTCTTTACTGTTTCTGTGTTTGATTCCTGGAAAAAAATGACACCTCTAATGCCGCGTACACACGGTCGGACTTTTCGACCGGACTGGTCCGACGGACTTTCCCATGGACTTTCAACGGACTTTTGACAGACTTCCGACTGACTTTTTAACGAACGAACTTGCCTACACACGATCACACCAAAGTCCGACAGATTCGTACGTGATGACGTACACCGGACTAAAATAGGAAAGTTGATAGCCAGTAGCCAATATCTGCCCTGGCGACGGTTTTTGTCCATCGGACTAGCATACAAACGAGCGGATTTCTGGGTCCGGTGGAGTTATGACGTAAAGTTTTGAAGCATGTTTCAAATCTAAAGTCCGTCAGATTTTCGCCTGGAAAAGTCCACTGAAGGTCCGATGAAGCCCACACACGATCGGATTGTCCGCCGGACTCGGTCCGTCGGACCAGTCCGGTCGAAAAGTTTGCCCATGTGTACGCACCTTTAGTTTTTTAATTAAAGGAATTACCTAGCAAGGCCTAACTAAATACTAAAGAAAACCTAAAAAAATTTAATAGGAACAAATGTCACTCTAAAAGTATAAACTTAGCCTACCTTATTAGTGGACAGTGTCCATCAGTAGAGCAGTGAACAGTGTCAGTAGACCAGTAGATGGTGTGAGGATGGTGTGTGAACAGTGTCTGTAGGGTGGTGGATAATGTCACTAGGGTAGTGAAGGGTGTCAGTCAGTAGGGCGGTGGACAGTGTCAGTTGTTTTTTATTATTTTATTTTTGAAATTTTATTTTTTTATTTGTTTTACATTTTTTTCTAATAGCCCTGTTGAGGGGCTTTGGTGAAATATCAGGGGTTCAAACAAACCCCTGGTGTCTCACTTTTGAGACAGAGAAAGGAGACTGAAGACCGTGTCAGCTGCACAGAATGAATGAATAGGAACAGCTCTGCACAGTCTTCCTGTTCATTCACAAATTGAATACAGCATGGGAGGACGTACAAGGGATCGGTTCCAGTAAATGCCGCACCTGTACAGGTTTTCCTTTCTGCTGCATGTCAGCAGCACAGTATACTAAGTTGTTCCTTCCCTGCACCACTCTGCATACAGTTAGGGAAAAAAGTATTTGATCCCCTGCTGATTTTGTATGTTTGCCCACTGACAAAGAAATGATCAGTCTATAATTTTAATGGTAGGTTTAAAAGTGAGAGACAGAATAACAACAAAAATATCCTGAAAATGCATTTCATTAAAGTTATAAATTGATTTGCATTTTAATGAGTGAAATAAGTATTTGACCCCTTCGCAAAACATGACTTAGTACTTGGTGGCAAAACCCTTGTTGGCAATCACAGAGGTTTCTTGTAGTTGGCCACCAGGTTTGCACACATCTCAGGAGGGATTTTGTCCCACTCCTCTTTGCAGATCCTCTGCAAGTCATTAAGGTTTTGAGGCTGACGTTTGGTAACCTTCAACTCCCTCCACATATTTTCTATGGGATTAATGTGACCTTAATGTGCTTCTTCTTGAGCCACTCTTTTGTTGCCTTGGCCATGTGTTTTGGGTCATTGTCATGCTGGAATACCCATCCATGACCCATTTTCAATGCCCTGGCTGAGGGAAGGAGGTTCTCACCCAAGATGTGATGGTACATGGCCCTGTCCATTGTCCTTTTGATGCGGTAAAGTTGTCCTGTCCCCTTAGAAGAAAAACACACCCAAATCATAATGTTTCCACCTCCATGTTTGATGGTGGGGATGGTGTTCTTGGGGTCAAAGGCAGCATTCCTCCTCCTCCAAACACGGCAAGTTGAGTTGATGCCAAAGAGCTCGATTTTGGTCTCATCTGACCACAACACTTTCACCCAGCCCTTCTCTGAATCATTCAGATGTTCATTAGCAAACTTCAGACGGGCCTGCACATGTGCCTTCTTGAGCAGGTGGACCTTTAGGGCGCTGCAGGATTTTAGTCCTTCACGGCGTAGTGCAAAAAAAGGGGGGGAAGATTGGGACTTTGAATGAGGTGTGTGCGGTGGAGGCAAGCAAAATCCACATACGTATAAGCATCTGTATATTTGTTAGTAAACCAAATATGGCATAAATAGAACAGTATAACTTGCATAAAAGCATATGAAGTATCAATATACATAGTATGAATTGTAACCAACATAACAAATAAACAATGAAAGTTGTACATCATGATCCCACAGGGAAATGAACATTGTCACTTGATCAGGTATAATACAAAATTAAAACCATCTAAAATAGTTGATATGAAGTAGATGCATCAAAAATGGGCTTGGCGCGTTTCATGCACTCCTATCCACTCATCAGGAGCAAGTGCATCGATGTTCTAAAGGGGGATAAAAAGCACCAATGTGATCTAGTGTAACAACCAACTGAGAGGATAGAAGTAATTGACAAAAATAGCTAGCTCCCACCTGCTGGACAAGTTGTTGACAACTCTAGATTCGCCTATCTCTGGGGACGAGGTAAGTCTGGTGATGGCCTAAATGCATAATGGCAGGGCACCGGGCCCTGATGGATACTCCCTCTTTTATTATAAGACTTTCGGGGATCTTTTGAGCTGCATATAATGACGCTGGGGAAGGAGTGCTCCCCCCTGTGGACACATTGCGAGCTTTCATTACGGTAATCCCTAAGGAGGGCAAAGATCCCCTACATTGCCAGAATTATCGGCCGATATCCTTTCTAAACGTGGACCTTAAAATCTTTACCAAAGTCCTCTCAATGTGCTTAATGGAGTTGATTCCGCAACTGGTCCATTCGGATCAGGTTGGTTTTGTGCCCTTGAGAGAAGCGCGTGACAACAATATGAAAGCGCTTAACCTGACCTGTGCAGCTCGAACTCGGGGAACTGAAAGCAGGACATGGGAATGAGGGCAGGAGTAATAGGTTTCTGCAGATGCTTGCTCCAGAGAAATGAAGTGAAGACAACATGCACTGAGTGCTTACTGAGTAATTACCTTAATGGATCCTGAAAAGACAGGAGCCATTCTGTAAATGCAATAGATGTGCTGCCTTGAAGAATATTGCTGAATGGGGACTGGAAAATGGGCCCAGTGTGGCCAAGGTCCCATCCAGTGTCACGCTGGCATGCCACAAAAGGAGAGACAGACCAGCGGCTGCCGGACTGACTCCCCACGTGTCAGCCAAGCTGAAATGCAAACGCGCGCATGAAAGGACATCACACACAGCGCAAGGGGCGTGGCACCAATGCATGGGGGAAGCGCCCGCCCAATTCCCCGCATCCTTTGAAGGTGGAGAGGAGGGGAGAGGGCTGGCACCCTGCGCACGTAATGGGTTACCAATTGCTTTCCTGGTGACTATGGTCCCAGCTGCCTTGAGATCATTAACAAGATTCTCCCATGTAGTTCTGGGCTGATTCCTCACCGTTCTCAGGATCTTGAAACTCCCCGAGGTGAGATCTTGCATGGAGCCCCAGACCGAGGGAGATCGACAGTTATTTTGTGTTTCTTCCATTTGCGAATAATCGCATCAACTGTTGTCACCCTCTAACCAAGCTACTTGGCGATGGTCTTCTAGCTTATTCCAGCCTTGTGTAGGTCTACAGTCTTGTCCCTGACATCCTTGGTCAGCTCTTTGGTCTTGGCCATGGTGGAGAGATTGGAATCTGATTGATTGCTTCTGTGGACTGGTGTCTTTTATACGGGTAACAAGCTGAGATTAGGAGCATTCCCTTTAAAGTGGTTGTAAACCCACAAAAAACAAAACCTGCAAGACAAAGGCATAGCATACTAGCTCATTATGAAATACTCACCTTAGATCGAAGCCCCCGCAGTGGTCCCGGCACACTGCTCTACCCGGTGACGTTGCTTCAGTGCGCATGTGCCGATGACTTTGGTACATGCTGATACAGGGGATATCTCCTAAACCGTGCAGGTTTAAGAGATATCCGGGGTAGCTACAGGAAAGCCTTATTATAGGCTTACCTGTAGTAAAAAGTGGTTTGTAAGGGTTTACAACCACCTTAAGAGAGGGCTCCTAATCTCAGCTCGTTACCTGTATAGAAGACACCTTGGGGCCAGAAATCTTGCTGATTCATAGGGGATCAAATAGTTATTTCACCCATTAACCACTTCAGAGCTGGAAGGTTTTACCCCCCTAATGACCAGGCCCTTTTTTGCGATAGGGCACTGCATTACTTTACCCAAAAAAAATTAATGTTCTTTTTTCCCACAAATAAAGCTTTCTTTTGGTGGCATTTGATCACCTCTGCGGTTTTTATTTTGTGCGCTATAAACAAAAAAAACCCCGTCAATTTTGAAAAAACAACATTTTTTACTTTCTGCTATAAAACATATTCAATTAAAAAAAAAATCTATTTGCTTCATCAATTTAGGCCAATATGTATTCTACTATATATTTTTGGTAAAAAATCCCAATAAGCGTATATCGATTGGTTTGCGCAAAAGTTATAGCGTCTACAAAATAGGGGATATATTTATGGCATTTTTATTTATTTGTTTATTTTGTTACTTGTAATGGCAGTGATCAGCGATTTTTAGCGTGACTGCGACATTGCAGCGGACAGATCGGACAGCTAGCTGACACTTTTGACACTTTTTTGGGAAAATTATATTTGTGACATTATTATAGTGATCAGTGCTAAAAATATGCACTGACATTGTACTAATGACCCTGGCAGGGAAGGGGTTAACATCAGGGGCTATTAAAGGGTTAACTGTGTTCCCTCAGTGTGTTTCTAACTGTGTGTGGGGATGGGCTCACTGCATTGACACTCTGATCCGTGTACCTGATTAGCAGGAACACTAGATCAGAGTGTCTATGCCTGACAGCACGGCCGTCTGCTTGTTTACATCGGCAGACTGCTATTCTGTCTCTGAGGTGAGCTATCGCAGGTGGTTGGCGGACATCGCGTCCGCCAGGTCCGCTGATTGGCTCCCCCTGTGGCCAATGAGCGCATGATCGAGGGTCAGGCAGCTCGCGCACCTCCCAGTGGCCATTGAAAAAAATCATGTACAGGCACGTGATTCTGCGTAATAGAGACGCCTTGCCCCAGTATATGTTCGGCAGGCGGTCAGGAAGTGGATAAAATGCAAATCAATTTCTAACTTTTTTTAAATGTGTTTTTCTGGATATTTTTGTTGTTGTTCTGGCTCCCACTGTTAAAATAAACCTGCCATTAAAATTATAGACTGACCATTTTGGGCAAACGTACAAAATCAGCAGGCGATCAAATACCTTTTCCCTCACTGTATGTGTGAGGAGCAGTCTGGGGGTTGGAAAGAAAGAGACACAATCTACTTGTCACCTGCCCACAATTTACGGGTTGCCGACAACCGCTTTAATGGCTTTGAGCCAATTTAATTTGTTTTATCTTATATAATTTATTCTATTATCTAGCTTGTATATATTGAAACTGTTTTTATAAATAAACATTTATTACATGGCAAAGGATTACCAGACCACTGTGGGTTAGCTAAAGAGACATTAACTGTCGTTCTGAAACTTCAGATTGAGCTATACAGTAGGGAATGAGTGATCTCATTATATGTGTAAATTCCAGCTTCAGCTACAGAACCTCTACACAAAAGATTTTTTTAATAGGCATTATAAATATATGGGTACATATGTGGCAAGCAGCCTAAAGCTTCATATGCTGGCTCAAAAGAGCAATGCAAAATACAAATTTTCAAGAATTAATCATTTACCTGATTCATAAAAAAGGAACCGAAGGACAGGGTTTGGGACTTTAAATGAGGAATGCATTATACTAATAAACACTTCCGTACTACATTGTCTTATCCCTGGATCCTTTCATGCATTCCTCATTTATAGTCCCTGTCCTTCGATTCAATTAATAGGGATGGAGATTATGTTCTCATAAATCTCATTTAAAGTCCCGCAACCCCCTTCAATGTCCCATAAAAAAGGAACTGTTTTTATAGTCCTGGGATAGTATGAAATGTACATTTTACTGATGATCTTCTTTTGATATACAGGACTGATGTTCATTCTGCCCTGCACTGATACTTTCATTAAAGTGGATTTGAGGGTGGTATCATTTGCAATCCCACCACAAGAAGTAGGTGCATTAATTGTCTTCAATGTATAAACATATTCCATGTCATCATAAATAAAATATGTTACAGCTCTGTAATAGGCAGTTATATTCCTGGTGAGCTGGCCTGGTTGAGAGTATCTATGGGCTGCTGTGACTTCCTACAGGCTACTTTATCTCAGTACTAATGATAACGGCCGCTCTGAGCTCGCAATCCACCATCTCTGTGGTTCTCTGTGTGCCGGTCATCAATGCTCCCCACATGGAATGAAAAAAAGTTGCCCACACTCCAATGACATCAGTCTTCACAAAGCTTTATTACTCCAGTGCTAGATCACAGTAGAGTCCACCAAGACCAGTCTTCACTCTGACATGTTTCATCTAACAGATCTATGATCTGGGTGGACTCTACTGGGATCTAGTCGTGGAATAATAAAGCTTTGTGAAGGCTGACGTCATTGGCCAACTTGTTCATTGTACTTCATCTCATTTATCAACAGCCTGGACATAGTCTGCACCTGATATTCCCCAGTTTTGAATAGATGTATACTATTATTATATGTATGAAATACATTGATTTCCTAGTATATCTATGTGACAGACTAAACTGGGACAGAGGCTTTTGGTAAGGATTAGGGGCAAGCCTCCTACCCACTGACTAAGGGCCCTGGCTTTTAAGGGAGCACTACTCTCTGGGAGGTGTGTGCCTGGGGGACCCTTGGAGTGGTCTTGCTTCAGATTCAAGTCCATGTTTCCCCAAAACACACAGACTCTGGGAACTGAAGGACCCATATACATATTTGGGGTCTCTATGCCAAAACCACAATGACTGTTTTAGATTGTGATAAGTGTTTGTCCCATTGTGTGCCTTCTAGGTGTGAATTCCCATTGTTAATTGAGTTAATTGAGTTACCTATTGTTTCTGTCTGTTGGCTAATTTGACTAACTCGTGGAGGTTCCTGTGATGGGATTAGTCTTGTGTCAACTTTAGCTCATTATATTAACCATTGTGTGATGATCTGGGTTAATATTTGGTTTTATTGTTCATGTGGTGACTGACCTACTTTTAAAGTGTATAAAAGTCCAGAAGAGTTTAGATCCCTTTCAGTTTTTTCTTTGTCAGTTACCCATTGGAGAGAATTCAGATCACTTCCTGTCGTGTGATCCTTTACCTATATTGGACAAAAAATGAAAAGGTGAACTAACATACTACACCCTCTTCACTCCCCTGCATTTAGATCCATAGATGATCAGTTTTCACTACCCACCCAGCTGGTGCAGCGGTGCAGGAATTTGAAAGCCGCAGTCTTTTTCCCCTTCTTTCCTTAGGGATGCCAGGAGAGATAAGAGCGATTCTACTTGATTAAAAGTGGTCACGCGCCAGTGCTGACCAATCAGAATCGCTCTAAAAGAAATTACAGAAGACTGTGGCTTTCAAGTCTCTGAAATGCACCAGCTGCATAGGAAGTGAAAGCTGATCATCTATGGAGGTCAATGCAGTGGAGACCAAGGGGGTAGGGTGTGTGTAGTATGTTCACCTTTTCATTTTTTGTGAAAAGGCAAACTTACACTTCAGGCTGAGTTCACACTTAAAACAGATGCAGCTTATAGCAGGGGTTTGGTGCATCCCTGTTCTCCATTTCAGGGACGAATCAGGCCCGAATTGTTGCCTGAATTTGGACCTGAAATGGAGCCAAAGACGCACAGGACCTCTGTGCAATCCGCTCTGCAGCCGTCCCGGAGATGTGTGAACCTGCTCCATTGAGAGCCGGTCACAATCTCCTGTCATGTAAAATGGATGCGGGAAACCCACATTCAATTTGCATAAATGTGAACCCAGCCTTAATACAAAAAAGTACCTTCTACTGCTCTCAGCCTCCTCTTAATTCTTTTTTTTTGCAGCTGTAATCTGCCTTCCTGTTAGAGGATGGCTGTGTTCCTTCCCCATGATTCCACTGTGTGTAGGAACACAGCTACACTCTCTTGCTCACTTCTGAGATGGACTATGGACTTTGGGATTTGTAGTGTGCATAAAGCAGTGCACATGACCACAACTAACGCTGCTTGTTCCAAACAATCGAAAGTGAGGGGGTAAAATTAAGGTTCAGGAGCTCACGGAGGATGTTACAAGAAGGCAGAAAAACACAGGAAGAAACAATTTGATGGAAAATAGATTACAGGGCCATTAAGTAGTGGGTGTGTATAGATTATTTTTGGAGAATAAGGAGATTGTGTAGTGTCACTTTAATGGTTATTTTTAGCAACATTTATTTGCTTCTGTTTTCTTTTAGATCCTTACTAAAGACTCAGTTACAACAACAGTGGATGGCGTTGTGTATTATAGGATTTACAATGCAATAAAATCTGTGGCCAATGTGTACAATGTCAATTTAGCTACTGCCCAGCTGTCCCAAACCACTTTGAGGAACATTCTAGGGACACAGACCCTCGCTAGCATCTTGTCAAACCGCGAGGATATCGCCCACAATATTCAGGTAGGATTCTGCCCTCCCAATGATAAACTGTTTTTTTTTTCTAAGCTTCTTTTTTATGGGAAAAGGTAAGAAGGTCTACCAAGTTTTTATTTTCCTGTCCCCACTGTAAAGATTTCTTGTTACTTACTGTCCCAGAGACACAAAAAGGAATCTCCCCACTGGGCCCAGAGAAATTCCAGTTCTAACAATTGTCATCAGTACAGATGTCCTAATTGGAATACATGCCTTCTACTTCTGTGCCAGTAAAAACAGTAAAATTTTGAGTTTCGATATGCGATCAGGGGATTAATATGGCGCACAATGGATGTAGCTAGGTACATATAACTATAAAGGCAGGGGAGGAGATGGGTGGATTGAGGGTTCCTGGGAGGGGGAACTTGGTGGTAATAGTTAATGTTTCACAACAAGTTCAGGTATTAGTCCATGTAAGGATACAGGGATGCTGAGTATGTAGAAGGCGGCCAGTCTATAAAAGCTAGAAGGAGCTCTGAAACAATACAAGAGAGAGAGAAGGACGGCGCCCTCTAAATGCAGCATGTATGATAAAAGTATTTATTACAATAGATAAAAAGCACTCACATTTGAGTAGCTAAAAACCAGCATATAGAGTAGTTTCATCCGCGTGTTCCCGGGGAATGTGGGTGTCACGGGCCAGTGGAGGGGATCCTGGGATATGGATCCTGTGACCTGGGTCCTGGTAGCTGTTCCGGTGGTGCCGTGGGTGCTCAGAGCCTCCGGGCGGCTAGGATGTTGGTCATGGATCCTCAAAATTTTGGGTTTCCCCTCACTTTGTCCTGCCTGTGTAGAGGATTCCTCCCAGCTTCGCCAGAATGAAAGGAGGCTGCCTCTTAGCCTTTGGAGCTGAAGGGTCCCGTTTGGGGCTCCTAGTGCGGCGGCCAACCCTAGGGGTCACTTCAGGCACTCAGGAGGGTGAGATCTCCTAGCCCGTGGTAGTCAGGTCAGGGCAGGAACCTGCCCTGACCCCTGCAGCATATCTGCCATCTGCGACTCGAGTCACTGAGGCCCATTTGCCATCGCAGCTGCCCGAAGTTGAGAGAGCATGCTCTTAATGTCAGCCATGGTAAGGCCTATCAAAAGCACCAACTAGGAACCGTCACTGACAGGGTCTTTCAAAAGTTCTATTGGTCTGCCCAGCTCCAACTGACAGTCAGTAAACTCCCCCTCTCTGCCTAGACCACCGTTGGCCCCACCCTGCCCCAGCTTGCTCCACCCTACCACGTCCTGCTCACTTCCAATCGGGTAAGCCTGTTACTATTTTTAAAAATATTTATTAATCTGCCTAACTACAGCCTACGCTGCACACCCAGTCATGTAGGCCCTCCTATTAATGCTGGGCATATAATTCCAGGCCTATTCTCAATGAGCCCTCAAATTCTAAAGCTTACAACTATTGTATTCAGAAGAGGTATCAAAATTGCTGTTTTTACACTGCTGTTCATTCCCTCAGCAACAACAGAAAAAATACAAATGTTAACAGTATTGGTTAGTATTTGTATTAGTGACCATTATCAATAAAAGTAAAAGGTAAGGAAAATCCCAAATTTGCATGGTCACCTTATCAGGAGTAGAGGGGAAATCTTCCAATGGAGACACTAGTTATGGAGACCCTGGAGACATCCAGGGTTTTTCCTTACTTTGCAATTATATCCTTTATCTTCCTATTGTGGCTATGGTACAGGAAGTGAATGGAAATCCCCCAAATGGGACATGAATGGCAAAAAACTGAACAGGTGTTACAACTAGCATTGTACCGATACCGGTATTGGTGCCGATACTAAGCATTTGTACGACTACTTGTACTTGTGCAAATGCTCTGATACTAAAACAGATACCGTTGAGTCTGCAGACTGTAAGACCCGGTTCACATATATGCGAATTGGCTGTGGTTTAAACTGCCTCCGATTTCCATGACGTAAACCTGCAGCCTTTTCAATGGAGCCTGTTCACATATATGCGGGCCAGCTGCAGCACGTTTTTAGGGTTGAAAATATTTTTTATTGAGATAATAGTCAAAATATATAAACAAGTCATTAGAATAATGGAATAAAATGGTAAGTCAGCTCAATGGCTATCGCCAACAACACGACTCATACATATTACAAAACTGTACATGAACTATTATGAGTGTCACTATAGGACACTAAAAACATTTTGGAACTGTTGTTCATATGAAAAACAAAACAAAAAGAAGAGGAAAAAAAAAGGAAGAGAGAAAAGAAAAAGGAAAGGAAAAAACAAACAAGGGTAACCAGAGAAAATGGTGGAAGGGGGGAAGGTAAGGAGACAGGGGATAGGAGAAGATAAGGAGGAAAGAAAGGGTGACTGGGAAAACACTCTGAGGACATTGAGTATTAGTAGCCACAGTTCTACCAGGAGAGGTATCACACCAAAGTCCGACCGTCAAGAACGCAGTGACGTACAACACGTACGACGGGACAACACGTACGACGTCTCGTACTTACTTCAGAGCATGTGTCGTTTTTGGTGCGTTGGAACAGCATACAGACGATCGTTTTTTCCAATAGTAATTAGTTCCGTCGGAAAAATATAGAACATGTTCTCTATCTAAGTCTGAATTTTTGACGAAAAAATTCCGATGGGGCATACACACAGTCGGAATATACGATGAAAAGCTACCATCGAACTTTTTCTGACGAACATTCCACTCGTGTGTACGCAGCATAACAGGTTTTCTTCTAAGATTGCCCTGTATTTGGCTCCATCTATCTTTCCATCAATTCGACCAGCTTCCCTGTCCCTGCTGAAGAAAAGCATCCCACCATACTGCCACCACCATGTTTCACGGTGGGGATGGTGTGTTCAGGGTGATGTGCAGTGTTAGTTTTCGGACACATAGCGTTTTGCTTTTAGGCCAAAAGGTTCAATTTTAGTCTCATCTGACCAGAGCACCTTCTTCCACATGTTTGCTGTGTCCCCCACATGGCTTCTCACAAACTGCAAACGGGATTTCTTATGGCTTTCTTTCAACAATGGCTTTCTAATTTCCAATCTTCCATAAAGGCCAGATTTGTGGAGTGCACGACTAATAGTTGTCCTGTGGACAGATTCTCCCACCTGAGCTGTGGATCTCTGCAGCTCCTCCAGAGTTACCTTGGGCCTCTTGGTGGCTTCTCTGATTAATGCTCTCCTTGCCCGGCCTGTCAGTTTAGTTGGACAGCCAAGTCTTGGTAGATTTGCAGTTGTGCCATACTCTTTCCATTTTCAAATGATGGATTGAACAATGCTCCGTGATGCCCCGTACACACGGTCGGACATTCCGACAACAAAATCCTAGGATTTTTTGCCTTGCATACACACGGTCACACAAAGTTGTCGGAAAATCCGATCATTCTGAACGGGGTGACGTAAAACACGTACATCGGGACTATAAACGGGGCAGTAGCCAATAGCTTTCATCTCTTTATTTATTCTGAGCATGCGTGGCACTTTGTGCGTGGGATTTGTGTACACACGATCGGAAATTCCCACAACGGATTTTGTTGTCGGAAAATTTTATAGCCTGCTCTCAAACTTTGTGTGTCAGAAATTCCTATGGAAAATGTGTGATGGAGCCTACACACGGTCGGAATTTCCCACAACAAGGTCCTATCACACATTTTCCGTCAGAAAATCCGACCGTGTGTACGGGGCATGAGATGTTCAAAGCTTGGGATATTTTTTTATAACCTAACCCTGCTTTAAACATCTCCACAACTTTATCCCTGACCTGTCTGGTGTGTCTTTGGCCTTCATGATGCTGTTTGGTCACTAAGGTTCTCTAACAAACTTCTGAGGGCTTCACAGAACAGCTGTATTTATACTGAGATTAAAATACACACAGGTGCACCCTATTTACCAATTAGGTAACAAAGGCAATTGGTTCCACTAGATTTTAGTTAGGGATATCAGAGTAAAGGGGGCTGAATACAAATGCACACCACACTTTTCAGATATTTATTTGTAAAAAATTTTGAAAACCATTTATCATTTTCCTTCCACTTCATAATAATGTGCCACTTTCTGACGGTCTATCATATACAACCCTAATAAAATACATTTCGTTTCTGGTAGTAACATGACAAAATGTGGAAAATTTCAAGGGCTATGACTACTTTTTCAAGGCACTGTATGTATTTTATGTTAATAAGCTTATAAAATAAACCATTCTATGTCTTTTAGTCAATTCTAGATAATGCTACCCATGAATGGGGGGTGAATGTGGAACGGGTAGAAATGAGGGACGTTCGTCTACCAGTGCAGATGCAGAGGGCCATGGCAGCTGAGGCTGAAGCTGCTCGAGAGGCCAGAGCTAAGGTAATAATTACCAGATATTAGACAAAAAGTACGTCGTAAAATGTGCAGCATGGGATAGTAACATTACAAATAATATACTGGGCTGGTGTTTGTAAGTTACATTTTATCCATGACTAATAAGTCTGCTTCTAAGTCCTCAACTGCATGTCTTATATGTATTCAAGTCCCATAGTTGGCAATTTTCTAATTTTCAGTGCATGGATTATGTGTTAAAAATTAGGCAGTTGTAAAAAAAAAAACAGGTTTATTGCATTGAAGTAAGCAATTATATTCTTTAGTGGTTATGCACTAACTGATGGCGCCATCTTATCCCTGTGACGCAATGTTTCACCTGCAACATTTATCAACACTGGTAAACTAAAACCTGAATTATGGGCAAATGTAAAACATACAAATTATTGAGTATTCCTTAATACAAATTTAAATATATTGTTTAAAAACAGTATCAGGGGAGGCTGTTTAAAAAAAAAAGGTAAGTGTTACGGATGGGGGTTTGTAGGACAGGTAGTTAGGAGTTCTTTACCATTATGCAGAGAATGCATTAGGTAAAAAAAAACTTTTAGAAACATTTTTTTAAATCAGATTTTATTTACAGAATTATCTCAAAGGGTTCCAACAAAAAAACTCCCAGCCAGCCAGATGTTTGGTTCTAGGGGTTTTTGTCTTCTAAACTAAGTCTCAAAAGATGGCATTTTTTAATAAAAAGTAGAATCGGCCCACTAAAGATAAGGGCAATTTACAGCAGGTTTTACTTTGAGCTTGGAATCTAGTCAACAAAGGGAGATTATTTTGTGTAACATATGACAAAGTCGAGCAGGGGGTAGTAATTCTAAGGTAATTCAAGGAAATAACTATTTTTAACTGTGCCAAAATGGGAGGTAGCGGCGAAGGGAAAGGGTCAAGAGGCAGCAGTATAGACTTCTTCCAGTTAATACAGAAGGCAGAGAAATGCTGTGTTGCATATGATATAAAAGGCGCAAAGCAAAACAAATGCCCAAACTGATTGATGATTGAAATTACAGATGAAATCAATCTATGGGTATTAATAAATAATAAATAAATAGATAATTAATTTTAGAAAATAATTAATATACTGAGCATGTATATGTAAGGCATAATTATTCGGGGAGTGAGACTTGCATAATGAGAGCAGTTGAGGTGATTATCTGTGGAATGGGTTAATTTGCATCATCTTTCCTACACATTTGGAACACAGTTATTCATCTGATTATACCACTTGTGGGGCTTTTGTATGTACTTTTGTATGAACTTTTACACTTTATAGGTTGAATTTTACTGTTACTCTAGCACCTTCTGAAATCTAATATTACTTTGATTTCTTTGAAGTGACAAATGTATGGGTATTGAAGAGGAACAAGAGGTTGTCATCTGCATATAACACAGTTTTCTTTTTTGTGTGCCCCAGAACCAATTTAAGTGGCTGCGGAGGTATTTTCTCTGTATTCACTATGGTTTTAAATATTATATTTTTTTGTCCTTCAGGCTGTATTGCAGCTTTTTAAAAACATAGCCTAATAAAAATATATACATTTTTTTATTCAGTCCGGTGAGTACAGGTCAAGTAGCACAGGGGAAGCTGAGTGACACTACTTGCCCCCTTAGGCTGGTCTAACAGATTCCTTCATCCTCACTATACAACCTGGAAGGAGGAATCCCCCCCCATTGTGCCATTGTATTCTGACAACCACTGGTAACAGCTGTCAGGATGATACCGGACATTGGCGGCATCTTATTGGAGGCAGCCATTGTTTGGCCGACTTTTTTCTGCTAGGCTCCTTTGATTAAAAAAAGGTGGGAGGAGACAAGAGAGCCACCAACAAACCAAATTGTGTCTGGTTCTTTAGGAACCAGCAAAAATTTGCACAGTGTCCGGCTTAAGGGGCTGCCCAGCTTACTAGCACCAGGCAGGTGTGGGCTGTTAGGTATGCAAATGTTGAAAGGGGGGCCATAATATAGTCTGCAGTCTATGTAGAAGGAGTGAAAGGGGGTCTAGGAAGCAGACTGTCAGGCAGATCGGGGACACTGATGCATTTAAATTGCCATACTGACTCTGCCAATATTTTATTTTATTATTTTTTTCTTGACAAACACAAAACAATACAGACGTACAGCAGCTCAGCCAACATCATCAGGGAAGGGACCCACGCAGGGGTCATAGAATATTGTTATACCATCCAGGAACAATAAGTTATCTACGGCTACCATAGGTATAACGACAGCAACAAGTTGTCATGGCTCCTGCTCCAAGAGAGGATTAACAAAGGGCTGGCACACCTAGATTAACTCTGGTTGGTATATTAGGAAGTTATGGAGGGCTGTCAGATATCAGGGAGGCCACTTAATTTGTTATAGCAGTGGAGGGTTCCGCTAACCACTTACTCCAGACTCTGTCATGCTTTTTCGGACACCCTCTGTGTGTATCGGTATCCCTGTAAAGGGGTATCACATTGTTAACAAGTGACTTCCATGAGCCTATAGAGGGAGGAGTCTCCAGCCTAGGACAATGGATTTCCTGGCATAGAACAGCAGGAGTTCTCTCCGCCACTCTGGGGACCAGATCCTCCACCAGCCCCAGCAGGCATATTTTTGGGGAAGGAGCAATAGAGATACTTAGCAACTCGTTCACCTCTGAAAGAATTTGTGACCAGAAACCTGCAATTACCGGGCGGGAGTAAGATATGCCCTATGGACAATCTTGTATTGAATGAGGCGATCTCTCAAGGAAACCAGTATTTTAAATGGGAAGTCCCACACATCCTCCCAATCCTCGGAGTTTAACTCTGGAACATCCTGGCCCCATTGCTGATGGAGCCTTGACAGTTCAGGAGAAGCGACCCGAAGGAGATGTGCATATAGCACTGAGGTGGGTTTTTTGGTACAATCAAATCGCAAAATCCGCTCTAGGTCGGATTGCACCATCTGCCTTTCACCTGGCGGGAACTGAGCCCTGAAAGCATGGGACAACTGTAGATATCTGAACTTGTGTGAGAGTGGGGCGTTGTGATGAGACATGAAGTGATCAAAGGAAAATATTGTTAGGTCTGAGGTGAGGTCCGAGAGAGCCTTGATATGGTACCTGGCCCATATCACAGGGTCTGGGATCTCGAGAAGGTGTTGCAGGTTGGGATTGTTCCAGAGTGGGGCATTCGGGGATACAGCGGTCAGAAGATATTTTTCTCAGATTAGACCTTCCCTCCAGGCCCTAAGGGTGGTACGCATGGAAGGGGTTAGGTCGTATGGAGCCTTTGAACCCCGCAAAAGGAGATTCGACAACGCCTCCACAGATCCCAATACCGCAGCCTCAGTGGCCCAAGCAGAGTTGGATCTATCCGGAACAAGCCACCAAAATGCAGTGACCAATTGAGCCGCTATAAAGTATTTGTGACAATCCAGGAATGCTAAGCCCTCCTGTGAACAAGGGCGCATTAGGGTGGTTAGCTTAAAGCGGGGGGGCGTGTACCCCAAAGAAAGGAGGAGAAAATTTTGTTAAGTTGGGAGAAGAATGATTTGGGGATCCATTGAGGGGAGTTACGAAACAAGTATGTAAACTTGGGAAGGATTTTCATCTTGATGAGATTAACACGGCCCAGTAAGGACAAGTGGAGGTTGTCTTTTAGCTTGGCTTTGACTGAGTTAATTACTGGAAACAAATTCATTGGAATGAAGTCAGTCACATTCCTTGAGATACACACCCCCAAGTAGGTAAACCCGTCCACCCATTGCAGCTGAAGAGAAGTCGAGGCCCCTTTTTTGGCCTCAGCATCAATAGCCAACAGCTGCGACTTATCCCAATTAACCTTAAGTCCCGTCACTACAGAGAATTCTTCCAGGACTGACAGTGCCCCCTGCAGGGAGGGGCCAGCATCATTCAGGAAGAGGAGGAGGTCATCTGCATACAAGGCCACCCTATCCTCCAGCCAGCCCAGCCGTAGACCTTTAATATGTGGCGAGACACGTAGTGCCTCCGCCACTGGTTCCATGACAATGGCAAAAAGTGCCAGAGAGAGAGGGCAACCCTGTCTTGTACCCCTAGAAAGTTCAAAAACAGGAGACAGACGACCCCCTAAGCGAATGGCAGCCGTAGGCGAATGATAGATAGTCTGTAACCATCGAATGAATACCAGTGGAAATCCCATTCTCCGCAGAATCTCCCACAGGAAAGACCACTCACTCGAGTCGAATGCCTTCTCAATGTCAAGAGAGGCAACCACTCTAGTACCCCGATTGTCATGATTGGCATGGAGGTTGACTATGCCAATATTTTACATTGAAAATAGAAAGAGGGGTGAGGGGCAGTGCACTTTGGAATCATGTATTACGGTCCTCAAAGTACTAAGGAACTTTATTTTGGCAACGTTTTTTGTGATACGCATTGTTTATAAATTCCTCAATAAACAGATAGTACAGTGTATAGATCCAGTATACTGCTGCTGCAGGTTTGTTGCAATCTCTCTAGAAGTCTTTTCTCTTTCCAAGTAAAGCAGAAACAGCTAATATATGAGGTCTGTGGTTTTACCTCTCCAGTGTGAATAGATCATAACTCCTCCATTCACTTGTTCAATTGTGACTCATGCTTAAATATAACCGGTATATTAGTATGTATTTTTCATTTGCCTCCTTTGACTTTATAGGTAATAGCAGCAGAAGGGGAGATGAATGCCTCTCGGGCACTGAAGGAAGCTTCAATGGTGATCTGTGAATCTCCGGCAGCTCTACAACTGCGCTACCTCCAAACCTTAGCCACGATCGCCACCGAGAACAATTCCACAATTGTATTCCCCCTCCCCATTGACATACTGCAAGGCCTGTCTAAGAAATGATCAGCTCTAGTCCCAACTGTGGATTTACGTACATTGTAGATAGAATGCTTGGCCAATAATACAGGAGGTGTTAAATAGTCCCATAAATAAATAAAGTTTGTATATATAATGTAAAGATATTGTGGACATGTTCTATGGCTCTTGTTCAAGTTTACACATATAAATAGACTGGATTTGCTTTTCTAAAGCTCCCCACATACTCCAAGTCAATAATGACCACATTTACTATAACAACAAATTGATCTGATCCAGTAATATTGGATTAGATGCTGACCCATTATAGCAAATGTTCCACATAGTTGGGTAGGTTTTTGCTAAACACTGGCAACATACAGTCAGATTTTCCCCCAAAAATATTGCATTCATCTAGTATGAGGGATTTCCCAATCAATCTAGTAAAAGGGCTAGGGAAACATTTTTCTGAAGTTTTCCCTACCCTATTTGCCTCCTTGCCTCTCCCCCCCCCCCCCCCCCAATGTGCTAATTTACACCTTTGTCTTTTCCTCCTAGATCTTTACTTACCTAGTTCTGTTAGCATGTCTGGCCATGTCCAGTCATGATCTATACCTTGGCCAGTCAGTTGTCTTTTTCACTTGTGATGTAACATCAAAGAGCCCTCTGTATGGGCCCTCTAATACCCAAAATGTAGACAATAAAGTTGAATATCTTGCCAGTCTGCTATCCATCAATGTCCCTGGGACACTGGAGGGAACATTTCCCACATCCAAGTCTCAGGCTTAGCTCATGACGTTATGAGTTACCTATTAAACCTCTGAATTGTTAAGCTCTGCAGACTTTTTACACTTGATACAAGACTTTTCCATCCAGCAGTATTTGGCAGATTGCCTAATTTTCAAAGTCTAGCTCTAAAGATGAGGGCTTTTAAGACCCCTAAAACAAATTGGCATGTTTTGTGGACACTTGAACCATTACAATGATGCAATTTCAAATGAATTGACTTGTGACTTGATACTCTCAAATTAGATTATTATTTGATTTAGAAAGGTGAATAATTCAAAATACTGCATATGAACTGCTGTGCATGCTGATTGGTTATAGCGGTGGGTCCCAGCATTCTATAATGGTCGGTCCCTGCATTCCTGAGCCATTAGAAGATAGGCAAATATCTCCCCACCCATCGTTCTCAGGAAGATACCTATCCATCTATGGACACTTTGCTTATAGGTGATAGGTACTTTTTGATGATTCAAAGTTACCTGAATAGTGTAGCTATCTGCACTTTAATAATCAATAATCTCAGTGTCACTGCATTTATAGATTAAATTCATGGCCGATTCACACCAGAACGCAGTGCAGAAAAACTGCATTCTTTGTGCGTTTCCCGCACTGTGTTCAAAAGGAACTGCAGTTGTGATATGCAGTGGGTGTCAATCAATGACACACCAAACGCAGGTTGCAAATGCTGCATGTTTGCCTGCACAGGATCGCTTGGTACAGAAGTACCATGCAATGTGGTTGCAATGAGTTTACAAAAGTAGTGCAGTACATTTGGTGCGCTGTGATTTTAGCCTATTTAAAATAAATGGGCTGAAATCGCAACCGCACAGAAATGCATGTAAATTGCACAGGAACGCACAGAGCATTTCTATGTGATTCTCAGTGTGAACCGGCCCTAATGTAGACATATATTTTATTATAGGGTTATAAAAGATTTAAAACTCATTATTATTATTTTTTTTAAATATTTACTATTATTTAGAAAATACATTTACTAGCAAAACAAAGGTCTATATGTACAAACCTTAAGCGTAATTGCTAATGATAAATCTGCTGCTAATGAAGCATATTAATGTTTTAAGTCTTTAATGAAATAAACATGACATTTTTAATAGCAAACTGTGATGCCCATTTATTCTGCTTTTAACAAATCAACTTCACAGACAATGGGGCTGATTTACTAAAGCCGGAGAGTGCAAAATCTGGTGCGGCTCTGCATAGAAACCATCCAGGTTAGAAGCTGATTGGCTACCATGCACAGCTGCACCAGATTTTGCACTCTCCAGTTTTAGTAAATTAACCCAAATGTGTTTGCTTGCTGCCTAATATATTCCACCAACTTTTGCAAAAGCATTTGACACAGTTCCCTATAAACGTTTACTGTACAAAATAAGGTCCGTTGGCATGTACCATAGGGTGAGTACATAATTATTATTATACAGGATTTATATCGCACTAACAGTTTGCGCAGCGCTTTACAACATGAGTGCAGACAGTACAATTACAATACAAATCAATACAGGAGGGATCAGAGGGCCCTGCTCGTTAGAGCTTACAATCTACATGGATTAAAACTGGCTACAAGAGCGAGTTCAGAGGGTGGTGATAAATGGGGAGTACTCGGAATGGTCAGGGGTGGGTAGTGGGGTCCCCCAGGGTTCTGTGCTGGGACCAGCCCTTTATTTTGTACATAAACGACCTGGAGGATGGGGTAAACAGTTCAATCTCTGTATTTGCGGACAATACTAAGCTAAGCAGGGCAATAACTTCTCCACAGGATGTGGAAACCTTGCAAAAAGATCTGAACAAATTAATGGGGTGGGCAACTACATGGCAAATGAGGTTTAATGTAAAAAAATGTAAAATGAATGAAAAATGTACAATAATGCATTTGGGTGGCAAAAATATGAATGCAATCTATACACTGGGGGGGGGGGGGGGAACCTCTGGGGGAATCTAGGATGGAAAAGGACCTGGGGGTCCTAGTAGATGATAGGCTCAGCAATGGCATACAATGCCAAGCTGCTGCTAACAAAGCAAACAGAATATTGGCATGTATTAAAAAGGGGATCAACTCCAGAGATAAAACAATAATTCTCCCACTCTACAAAACTCTGGTCCGGCCGCACCTAGAGTATGCTGTCCAGTTCTGGGCTTCAGTCCTCAGGAAGGATGTACTGGAAATGGAGCGAGTACAAAGAAGGGCAACTAAGCTAATAAAGGGTCTGGAGGATATTAGTTATGAGGAAAGGTTGCAAGCACTGAACTTATTCTCTCTGGAGAAGAGACGCTTGATAGGGGATATGATTTCAATATACAAATACCGTACTGGTGACCCCACAATAGGAATAAAACTTTTTTGCGGAAGGGAGTTTAACAAGACATGTGGCCACTCGTTAAAATTAGAAGAAAAGAGGTTTAACCTTAACCACTTCAGCCTCGGGAAGGATTTACCCCCTTCCTGACCAGAGCACTTTTTGCGATTCGGCACTGTGTCGCTTTAACTAACAATTGCGCGGTCGTGCGACCCTGCACCCAAACAAAATTTACGTCCTTTTTTGTCCACAAATAGAGCTTTCTTTTGGTGGTATTTGATCGCCTCTGCGGTTTTTATTTTTTACGCTATAAACAAAAAAAGAGCGACAACTTTGAAAAAAAAAAGCTATATTTTTTACTTTTTGCTATAATAAATATCCCCCAAAAATATATAAAAAAACTATTTTTTTCTTCAGTTTAGGCATATATGTATTCTTCTACATATTTTTGGTAAAAAAAAATCTCAAGCGTATATCGCAAGTGTATATTGATTGGTTTGCGCAAAATTGATAGCGTCTACAAAATAGGGGATAGTTTTATGGCATTTTTATTATAATTTTTTTTGTTATTAGTAATGCCAGCGATCTGCGATTTTTATCGGGACTGCGACATTATGGCGGACAGTTCGGACACTTTTGACAGTATTTTGGGACCATTATCATTTATATAGCAATCAGTGCTATACAAATGCATTGATTACTGTGTAAATGACACTGGCAATGAAGGGGTTAAAAACTAGGGGCGATGAAGGGGTTAAGTGTGTCCTAGGGAGTGATTCTAACTGTGGGGGGGGGGGCTACAACACAAATGACAGTGATCACTGCTCTCTATGACAGAGTGCAGTGATCTCTGTCCTGTCACTAGGCAGAACGGGAAAATGCTTTGTTTACAAAAGCATCTCCCCGTTCTACCTCTCCGTGACATGATCGCGGGCACCCGGCGGACATCGAGTCCGCGGGACCCGCGGTCATGGAGATCCCCGGTGGCGCACGCGCGCCTGCAGCACCGCTTCTTAAAGGGGACGTACCTGTATGCCCTTTTGCCCACCAGTGCCATTCTGCCGACGTATATCAGTGTGCGCTGGTCGGGAAGCGGTTAAACTACATAGAGGGTTCTTTACTGTAAGAGCGGCAAGGATGTAGAATTCCCTTCCACGGTTGGTGGTCTCAGCGGGGAGCATTGATAGTTTCAAAAAACTATTAAATAAGCACCTGAACGACCACAACATACAGGGATATACAATGTAATACTGACATATAATCACACACATAGGTTGGACTTGATGGACTTGTGTCTTTTTTTCAACCTCACCTACTATGTAACTTTCAGATGCCATTGTAACAAGAAAATTATGGTAATGTTGTTCACTGTCAGTCATAAAGTTACAGCTAATCGATGTAAATACCTTGTATAATTTGTAATGATGACCACAGTCCTTGCGATAGAAAGCAAAAAATATACAGTTGTCATGAGAGCAAGAGGTAATGGGAAATCATCCAACGGGGGCTAAGATGTGAATTTTATGCACTTTGAAGAGATTACCTCTCACTTTCTGTTGCATCTTAAAGACAGGAAGTGAAGGGAAATCTCGCCAGAGGGACAGCGACAGCAAAGTGTAACCTAACTGAGGATTTTAACTTCTTCTTACTCCATTTAAAACTTTAGGCTGGGTTCACACTGAAGCACGGAACGGCTCACAGCAGGGGTCCGGTGTGTCCATTCAGCGTTTCAGGTCCGATTTCAGCCCAAATTTTCGGCTGAATTCGGACCTGAAACGGACCGGAAGATGCACGGGACTCCTATACAATTCTCACCAGAGCCGCTCCGGAGATGTGTGAACCTGCTCCATTGAGAGCCGGTCACAATCTCCTGACATACGAACTGCTTGCGGGGAAACCTCCGCATCCAATTCGCAATAGTGTGAACCCAGCCTAAAAAAGTATTTTGGCTATACATACACTTTATTTCCCCTTAATGGTAGTAGAAAGCTATTTTTCTTTTTAGTTTTGGATTGTCACTGCAGTCACAGTCATTGTCACCGGATTAGAACCCCTGTCAGATTTTTATTGTCCCCTCTCTATTTGTCTTGGTGATCATTATCATCACAAGGACTGGAAGTGATGGGGGATTCAAAATTTGAGATGTCAGACAAACAACAGAGGGAAAATCTTCCAATGGGGATACCAGTTGCGCTGACAACCAATTGTCTAAGATATCTCCCTTACTTTGTAGAGATTTTCTTACATTTCCTGTGATGTCCCAATCTCCCCAATGGGACATGGCAAAAAAAATGAAAATATTGGGGGTTTAACCCTTTCCTATCTAAAAAACAAAGAATATCAGTTGTTGGCTTTAGATATACTTCAATTACTCAGAAATGGCTTACTAATGGCAACACCTGGTAGTTTATCTCATTTAAAGGGTCAGCTTACTCAGACCTAAAATTTTATTTATTTAGTACACTGGAGAGCTAAACCACCCTATTTTTTTCGATATCTCTGTAAGGACTTCACTGCTACTAGGACCATTATAAAAAATCTCCTCTATTCTTATTATATATGATGGAGAATGCGAATTGAGTATGAACACTCCAAGGTGAACAAGAGCACCCACAAATCCAAGATGAATGGGAACAAACAAAAATGGTGGCAGGGAGGTCAGTGGTGTGCTTTGAGTGCACAAACCTCTGAAAGTTTGAACTAATGAGGTTAATATTTCAACAGTCTTTCAAAAATCTCCTTTTATTTTCAATTACCTTGTCTAAAGCCATGTAAGATTGCTCTTGCTTGATTCAAAATGGGAACAGGCTGAGCTTGGTCTAATCCCTTTCCAGTACCCCTTATTCCCAGAGCACCCCTACCTGATCTTTCTACCTATTTTCATACTCCTCTTGCTCTTTTGTCCTCCCCTCCCATGCTCTTCTATCTCCCCCCCACCCTTCCTACTTTATCTCCTCTCTAAGGTGGAGTCCCCAGCTACCCTTTGTTTGGAGCACCCCTCCTTTATATATTTTCTCTTCTCCTTCAACCCACTTACAGTCTCTGACCACCCCCTTTCTCTCCACCCTCTTATATTCCTCTCCTTCTACTCAAGTACAACAGTAGAATTCCACCCTTCCCCATATCCTCCACACACTACCTTCCCCTACCACAATCGTAGTTCGCTACTCAAGTTCTCCTTTACCCACTTGTCTAAAATATAGCATTGAATGGTGTAAACTGTTATGGTGGAACGCAGTGGTTCACCCTCCCTTCTTTCCACTTTGTACTACCTGGGTATTTGATAGCACTTGGAAATACCATTGTCATTATTAAAAAGAAAAAGAAAACAATAGCAGCGCTAAGATTGAAAAGAAAAAAATTAAAAAAATATTAAATAAATGAAAATCCCAAATATTGATAATATATGATTAACATCAATATTGGACATAAATGGATAAATCACTCCATAGAAATTATTAAGTGAAAAATCTTAATTGTGAAAATATATACTGATGTGAAATTAATAAGTGTTCAATAAAAATTATTAAATAAGTGTTACATAAAAATTAATTTTACGGTTCAGTAATTAAAAGTCAATAAGTAATCAAAAAATATTCAAAAAGTGTTGATGAGATGGTAAAGTTCATAAATATATTGAAATGGTTGAATTGATTCCGTGACAGACCACCACCGTATCCAAAAAGTGACCACCATAAGAAATGCAAGCTTACCAAACAGCAAGCAAGAAAAGCTTGTGACCTCAAACCCGGTCCGGGCCTCTATCCCCCTCTATCAGGCAGGTAGCTCTGAATCCCATGCTAGTACTAAAGACAGAGCAGGTGTCCCAGGGGAATGCAACATTCACCGAATGACGTGGATAATCACCAAGCTCTCCTAAACCAAAGACCTCCGACAGGCAGTCATAAAAAACGAGTATGAGACATTTTAGGTACTTCCAGCACACCAAACTATAAAAGCATTAAGCATAGGATTCCTCTCCAAACGACTTCCAAACCTGTATGTGTCAGCAGCTTGTACAAACAAGCATGTATCCGAGTTCCTCTACCGCCCTGGCCCCTCCCCTACATGTAACGACACAGAGCTTATCACTGTCTTCCTAAGGGGGATCCCCCTTTACCTTTTTGTATATGTTATTAAAAAGAATGCATACAAATGACCCTCATAGTAGATAATAACCACTCATAAACAAATAGGGAAAAAACAGTTTATTGCAGACCACATGGTGGCTCTAGGTCCAACATACAAATTATTTTATTATAGCTTGAGTACAAACATTGGAAAACTGTTTTTCCGGAGAGAATGTTAGATATTCAGTGCTGTATGATAGAGAACATTTATGAAAACCGTTTTTATAAACGCAGTCAGTACAGGACTGGGTTATATTATTACAAAAATATTCCTAAAGGTACAAAATGACGTAAAAATACAAACTGAGGCACAGGTGCACTGAAAAATGTATGTGCAGTAGCTCACACATATGAAAGTATATATACAGGAAATGCACCATTAAAAGTCAACTGTATAACAGTATTCATTGTATAGATCTATTAGGGTTAAAACACAAGGGGGTGATTTTAGATATTTTTGAAGGAAAAAATGTGTCACAGCTGTATTCAACAAACACTAGAGTCCCAAAAAAACCTTTGCTTTGAGGCACAGTTTAAAATGGCACCCCATGCATCTGCATTTCAGAGCACCACTACGTGCCATGTTAAGCATCTCTGTGCTGTGGTACAGTCTGTTTTTTGCACTGCCAGCTCAAAATAATTGGGCTACTTTAACCTAGCAGGCCTTAATGCACATAACATTGTGAGTCTGATCTAAGATCCCTTACTTTTTTTTATAATTCATAAATATAACCTAACACCAGTTTGTTTGCCATTAACAGTAGGGACCTTTCTTATCTATCAGTCTTAAGTTGGCCAAACATGGTTTGAAATTCAGCCGGTTCAACAGGGGCCAGGAAAATTTTGATCCATGTATGGGCAGGGTGGTTGCACAGAAGTCGATCTATTGATCAACTTCTGTACAATTGCCCTTTCAGCTTTTGCAGCTCAATCAGGACTGAAGGCTATTTAACACTATGGGGTTGATTTAGTAAAAGCAAATGCACTTTGAACTACAAGTGCACTGCAAGTGCATTAGGAAGTGCAGTCGCTGTAGATCCGAGGGGGACATGCAAGATGAATAAAAAACAGCATTTTAACTTGCACATGATTGGATAATAAAATCAGCAGAGCTTCCCCTCAGATCTACAGCGAATGCACTTCCAAGTGCACTTGCAGTGCATTTGTAGTGCAAAGTGGATTTGCCTTTAGTAAATAACCCTCTATGTGACTACATTCCTAGTGTTGGTTCATGGGAACCTTGTCTCGTGTTTATTCCTATAACTTCTACAGCAGTGAGGATACCCTGTAAATAACCCACGCGTGTCTTCATCTTCCTGTACCACCATAAGCTTCTTTGCCCATCATGGCCTTTATTTAGTAACATAACACAAAGGGCAATGGTGTACAGTAACCTAAAGCAAATGCATATCTGCTTTTGGCAATTTCGTATAATTGGACCAACAGGAAATGATTCCTAATGCCCTGTACACGGAATATGTGCGATCGGAGCTTGTTGTCGGAAATTCCGACCGTGTGTGGGCTCCATCGGACTTTTTCCATCGGAATTTCCGACACACAAAGTTTGAGAGCAGGCTATAAAATTTTCCGACAACAAAATCCGATCCTTTAAATTCCGATCGTGTGTAGATAAATCCGACGGACAAAGTGCCACGTATGCTCAGAATAAATTAAGAGACGAAAGCTATTGGCCACTGCCCCGTTTATAGTCCTGACGTACCTGTTTTACGTCACCGCGTTCGGAACGATCGGATTTTCCAACAACTTTGTGCAACCGTGTGTATGCAAAATAAGTTTGAGCCAACATCCGTCGGAAAAAATCCATGGATTTTGTTGTCGGAATGTCCAATGTCCGACCGTGTGTACGGGGCATAAGAGTTACTGCACCACAGTTCTTTGCCCTATTAAAGTGCACCTGCAGTTTGGAAGCAAACAATTTGGATACTATAAAGCATCAAAGATGAGAAGACAGACACTTGCCTTTTATTCTAGAGTTTTTGAGTATTTTGGAAGGATGATGATAAAGTATATTTAAAGCCATTTTTTTTTAATGAAGATTTTCCCTTTACCCCATGATCTTGGAACACGTTTAGAACTTTTCAATATCATTCTAAATATCACTTTCAATACCACTTTAAACCACTTCCTCCATACATTGAGCTCTTCCTGCAAAGATGTTCAGCTCAGTCTTTTGCATGTGCATTTATTATAGCAGATCTGTGGAGGTAGGTTGTGGGAGGATTTGGCACTTTTGATTAATTTTTTTTTTTTTTTAATGCACAATATTCTTCTACTTACATTAATACAGCATGAAGATACAATTGTTATTTTTCTAGTTAGATATTTAACTACTGCAAGCATTTAGTTTTTATGGATCATTATTTTATATCCCCCAAAAAACGATTCTGCTCTCTTCAATCTCACTTACTAAAGTTCAAATAATTCCAGCCGAAAGGTAGCTGTATTATAAACAGTAATAACCTGTGTGATCAGGTTTGTGAATTTCACTTTGAACACACAAACTTTGTAAAATATTATAAGATGCATGCAAAAGAATTCAGGTGGTCTGTCTTTCCAAAAAATGAATATGCACGGTAATGAAAATACAGTGAAGTTAATGAATTATCCTGACCTAAACGTGACATTCTAAAGCTGTGCTGGTCAAACCTAGACCTTGCCATAGAGACATGCAAGAGAACGGACTTAGATTGACACCGTCGTAACACACACTAAATCTCTGAAAGAACCTTTGTATGACATGTACCTGAGTATTTTGATGTATTTAATAAATGTCATTATAAAAAACCCTGAAAGAACCAAGTACAATGAACATCTCCTCCGCTTAACTCCTTTATTCCTCAACTACAGGTGTACTTTAAAACAAGTCCACTGTGTGAAAACGACCACATATGAAAAGCTAAAATTACACTATGAATAAGCCATGTCCTCTCCTACACTATCACTTTGTAGCCATTAGGAATCTTTGGCATACCATGGAACAACATGATTGCAAATGCATGTGCGGTAACTGGACCATGTCATCATTTTAAATATTGCAAAAGACAAAAGAATGAATTTAAGTATCTTCATACTCATCAAAACTCTCTTGACAAACACAATACCTATTTGAAATGTATAGTATCATAATTGAACTTCCGAGGTTAACTAAGAATGAGCTCACTCTCTAAGAAGACAGATGAGCTATCAGCACCTTTGCATATTTTCAATTTTTTTAAATAATATAAAAGAAATACAAGAGGATGATCCTCATTTATAGTTAAAGTTCAGCGCCTCTTCATGTTCAGTGCATGAGTTCAGGTTGTCGGGTTTGTTAAACGTCCATCTGTACAAAGTCATTGGTTTCATGCGCCTGTATCGTCTGTGCTCCTCATGGTCCATCCAACACATTAAATAGAGATGAGGTATTTAAGAGCAGACTGACCATGTGGCACAGGGTACGTATATGTGTTCTGGAAAGAGACATTTACTGGAAATATAGTTATTTTGAGGCACTCTATTATGGCTTGATCAAGGCTACACAATGTCAAACCTCGGAGCTGTCGGTACTGTAACCACGATGCGGCATCATGGGTTCACTACTTCCTGGTTCTTGACCTTCTTCCTTCTTTTTAGACTTCTCCTTGCGTCTAAGCAGGAAAACAATAATGGCTATCAAACAGACCACAAGTAGTAATATTGCTGCCAGGATGACTACAATGATAACCACGTTGACCTCACTTTCATTTTTATTCAGCTCTCTAGGAATAATCCCATCAACAGTAATTTCCTTCTCTGGAGCAGTCTTCTTGTTGCTGCGTTCCAGTATTATATGTTGGATATTGGTTCCTCTGTTGTTATCCATGCCAATATCCTGAGCAATCGTTGGGGCTTCACTGACATCTCTTTTCTTACGAGCGATTGAACCTCCTGAAGGACCAGCATTCAATACTGAATGGTACTGATAATCAACGCTTCTTTTTCCAATGCCTCTGTTTGCATTTTCTTTAGACCGTACAGTATATATTGTGTGTATATACCACTCTCGTCCTGTAGACACCTGTAGAACATTCAGAGAATATGCTTTTTAAGACATTCATGTGAGTAATACACATTTTTCATGCATTTAACAACAACAGACCAACAAGCACACCAAAATTACTCCTGATGTCCCAGCTCAGATACAGTATATGGTTAAAAGTTTGTTGACATCAGGCCATCACACCTTTATGAGATTTTCAAACATTCCACAAAACCATGAGCATTATTTTGGATTTGGTTCCCCATTTGCTGCTATAACAGCCTCCACTCTTCTGTGAAAGCTTTCCAGTAGATTTTGGAGTGTGCTTGTGGTAATTCGGGCCCATTCAAAGGTGTAGTTCAGGGCTCTGTGTAGGCCACTTAAGTTCTTCCACACCCAACTGATCAAACTATATATTTTTGGACTTGGCCTTGTGCGTAGGGGCTAGTCTCTCTGAGTTCCCCATCAAGCTCCACCCATTTTGTCTTAAAAACACCCAGTTTCATTATCTTCAAACTGGAAGTAATTCTTTTTGCATTGTAAAACTGACACATATAAAAACAGCACAAATCTGTTGTACATGTTGGAACTGTAACCAAAACTGTTGCAGGGCTTTTATGAATTTGGCACAGGACATTTTAAAGGAAAGTTGAATTTCAATACCCTGTCTTGAGGAAGCGGTAAAATACCGAGAAATGTGTTAATAAGTTTAGGCATGCAATATGTTGGTATTTATACACTGGACTGATCCAATGGGATATCATATATGTTTTTAGAATACAATTATACAATTTTATTATGTTGATTACCCTTGATGGATGTTTTATAAAAGTGTAAATTAAAGATCATTTATTATATGTATATAAGTCTAGTTTCTGTTGGGTTTTCTCCTCTTAGGCACATTCAAATCCAGCTTTTATGTGTAGGCTTTTTTGGAGTCTCTGTGTAGTAATTTATATCTCCCACCCTTATGTTGGTTGCATGCACTCAAAATAAGTCTAAGTAGTGATGAGGAATAGTAACCATAAAGCTTTAGCGGTCCTACCGGTTTCATACTATAAAACTGTGAATTCTTCTCCTATAATCAGGGGGGATGAGGAGGGTAAAGGGGTGTATGTTTTAATGTTAAACACTTTTAATGCAGAGTCTGCTTTCATCAGTAACATTTATACATATCAGTTCTGAGCATGACTAATTCACTAAGATTTGGTAAGCAACAACACACCTGGAACAAAGGAGTGGAGTCGATTTTAAATCCATCTGAACCCGGCTGTCTGACTAGAGGCAACGCCTCCGGATCATCTGCAGCAAGCCTGGCGTTAAACACCACACTGCCAAACTTGCTTGTCTGGGTTTCAGGCTGTGCTTTGTCCTGTGGGCAGTCAATTGACACAAATTATTACAGACATATACAAAATGCAGAAATACATAAAAATAAAAAACAAAATAATCAGATGTAAATCTACCACCATGGAACTACTTCTTATACCCATGACACCATAATGAATATTGCAAAGAACACTTTTTTTTATATATATTTGTGGCTTAGGGCCAGAGGCTGAGCATATTTGAGTATATTTATAATTTGTATTTCATGTAAGGTAATTTATTTCCCAAAGCCTCTACAGGGCATATTCGTGCAGCCACACACATAAGAAGGCAGTCAGAAGGTCCGGTATGATCTTAGCACCCCTATGAATGTATTTTAGCCAGCCTTTCCAAAAACATTAGCAGACAAGTTTTTCCAACTTGTCTGACAGATTTTGAGATGCAGTGATGTCTGCAGATACTCATAGAGACAGGATCCACACCCAATGTAGCAGAAAACAGCTGAGAAGAGTGACTGCAATTACATTAATAATGTTGCTCAATCTTATGTAACAGTAGGGAAAGTTGATAAGTCTTAAAACCAGCTTTGATTGTAAGGTTGCCACTAAACTCACCAAAATTTTTATTTGGTACAGAAGAGATGTCGAATCAGCAAGGCAGCCATATTCACCGTTGGACGGGTTATATTTTGGAACATAACCATCTGCTCCAGTGCACAGGAAGACTTTCTCAATATTGCAATAAAATGAATTACCCAAGTTCTGTACAGGGTCCACCATCACCCGACCATAAATTATGTCACCTGTAGTATAAATATTTAGTCAAGATCTGGTTTATACATAATATAAAGACAGGCTCTTTACTGAAGCTCATAGGCCAAATTCAGTAATAACAACGTTTTATGACATATCACATTTGTATAATCATGGCAACAAACGGCACTTTTTAAACAAATGAGAAAACAAATTAGACCCCTGATTTGTTTAGATCCCCTACTTAATATTTGGTCAAGTTACATCTGCTTTTTGAACTCAAAGATCAAGCCTGTCTGGAGGTATGCAAGCTCTAATGGCACTAAAAATGGGAATAATTTGCTGACACATCTATTGGATGTTTACTGGCTCTCATCCTAGCTATCCCACCGCACCTTCAGTGTCAACTACAATTCTACTTCCTCCTCTCCTCTTCCTTTCTCCGTCGGGGTCCCCCTAGGTTCTGTTCTTGGACCTCTCCTATTTTCAATCTACACTGCCTCCCTAGGTCAGCTGATAGCCTCCCATGTCTTCCAATATCATTTCTACACTGATGACACCCAAATCTATCTCTCTACACCATGGCTCACTCCATCAGTCTCCTCACCCATCACTAACTTACTAACAGACATATCTGTATGGAGGCCACACAGATTCCTCAAACTCAACTTGTCCAAAACTGAGCTCATAATATTTCCTCCCCCACGTGCCTCTTCCCCTGATTTCTCTGTCAAGAGCAATGGCACAACCATCCACCCATCCTCACATGCCAGGGTGCTAGGTGTTATCCTGGACTCTGAACTCTCCTTTTGGCCCCACATCCAATCCCTTTCCAAAGCATGCCACCTCAACCTCCGCAACATCTCTAAACTACGTCCCTTTCTAACCAATGAAACCACAAAGCTCCTGATTCACTCCCTGGTTATCTCTTGTCTCGACTACTGCAATTCCCTCCTCATTGGCTTACCTTTAAATAGGCTATCCACCCTTCAGTCTATCATAAATGCTGCTTCCAGACACATCCACTTTACAAACCGCTCAGTGTCTGCTACCCCTCTCTGCCAATTCCTCCACTGGCTGCCACTCACCCAACAAATTAAATTCAAAATACTAACAATAACTTACAAAGCCATCCACAACCCTGCCCCAGCTACATCACTAACCTAGTCTCAAAATACCAACCTAATTGTCTCTTCCCTCCTCCCAAGACCTCCTGCTCTCTAGCTCCCTCATCACCTCGTCCTATACTCGCCTCCAGGACTTCTTCCGAGCCTCTCCCATTTTCTGGAATTCCCTACCCCAATCTGTCAGACTATCTCCAAAGCTATGCACTCTTAGGCGATCCCTGAAAACTTTTCTCTTCAGAGAAGCCTATCCTGCCTCCACGTAACAACTGTACTTTCCTTTTCTTCATAAGATCATCCCTCACAGTTTTTTTTACCCTTTTGTATCACTTGACCCTCCCTCCTAGATAAGCTCTAACGAGCAGGGCAGTATCCATATCGTTAATGTTCCAAAAAATTACAATGCTACTTCACAAGATTACAACAATCAGGACGCTCTTTTGGATAACTTTTCTATTTTCTTATTTTGCTATACCCTGGGTTAGTTAGTGTTTAGAAAAACCAATATAGGCTACAAATACTGATGCAGTCTTTAAAGTGTCATAAAGTAATGGTGACCATGTGGCCCAAACTATTGTATAAGAGTTGGGAGGATAGCCAGTACCGGCCCAGTGGGAGTAGTAGTATGATGTGCATGCAGTATCCATGTTGTTATTGTTCCACAAAATTACAATTTCACTTTTAAAACAAACTTGTCATTTGGAAAAAGTTAGACAAGTGACAATAATACTTAAACGCAGGTGACTAAGGTTGCCTGCTATCTTTTGATGTGACCAGGGACATAGGCCTGACTAATCTTTGCATTATTATACCAGACTACAACCCTTCTTCATCATGATTAAATAAAGAGAACTCGGGGGCGTGACCGGATGGGCGGGTGTGTGTTGAGAGGCAGCATGGAGTGAGTGTGAGCATGGACGCTGTGTGCTCCGTCCCTCCTCCGTTCTCATCTCTCTCTCCCCTGGCCGTATGAACGGCATACTGGATGGCTCTGGCTCCCTTGTCGCTCGGTGCCTCACTGCCCCTCCTCTCTCTCTGCTAAAGGTGTGCTGAGGAATCCTCTGGGTGAGACGTCATCCCCTGCACGCTGCTGTGAGATAAGCAGCTTTACTTTCACTTTCCCATCTCTACACTAGTCATGGAATAGAAGTCGGCCAGAGCTGGTACAGTATGGAGTCACTAGTATAGTAACTAGATGCTGTTTTAAAAATTGTTAGACAATCCTCGGACTAGAAGTAAATCCTGGTAATATGACATCTGTGTAGTAACAGAGTTATTTATGTGAGTCAGTGTGTTGACCTGCCTGCTGCTTGGGTAATACTAAGTCTGGGTGCAGAGTGTGCTAATATAGGAAGCAAAGTATATTCTCCTTTTTTTTTGTGTGCTGTTGACTAGCTAAAGCCCTGGGACCCCTGGGATCCTCAACAGATGCAAGGAGAGAGGTTTAGGTAGGGGTTGGGATACTCGGCGTATGAACCCCACTAACTGTATTTTGATGGCGACTGCCTTAGCGGCATTTAACCAACTGTATAAAACTACGGTGTAGGTGAGGGGCTGCACCAATTTAAGTTGTAGCTGTGGAGTTTATGTGGGTAGGGAGTTGCCCCACACCTGCCATCTAAGGTACTGTGGCTTCCTTCTGTGTGAGCTCTCTTTTTCTTTACAGGGGTGTACAAGAGTGTAGAGAGGAGAGACTTACTCCGCTTTATACACTTTATGGTATATGCTCTGTACAGCGGGTAGTTGAGTGCTGATGGGTGCAGCGGCTTCCCTTTCCTCCCCCTCTCTCCTTCGTTCCTTTTGGATTTGTGGAGGACGTTGGTAACTGTCAGTCTCTAATTTGTTGCTGTTAGAGTATATATATATACCTATAAGTGTAAATGATGCAGAATCTACGTTCCTCTAAAGAGAAAAACCCGCAGCATGCGGCAGCAGTATCAGCAGCAGCAAAACTGGAGCAATATGCCCATGCCTCTGCTCTGACCCCTCCAAAAAAGGGGTCGCAGCAGAAGGGTCATCAAGGGGGGGCATCGGATAGGAAAAGCCAGGGCCAGCCTCAATTACAGCCCTTAGGGGCTGTGCCGGCTACCCAGCCTTCCAAATCTTTATGTAATAAAGGCCCAGGGCTAAGTGATCAAAACACAAACGTAAACTCGGAGCTAATAAATGACCCGAATTTACCCTTGAACAGAGAACCAACTATAACGGACGTATACATGGCTGTAGGGGTGTGTAACGGCTCGCTTAAAGATCTTTGTGAACAGATGAAAGGTGTTAAAGCAGATCTGTTATTGGTTAGACAAGATCTGCAGAAAACGGCGGAGAGAACAACGGCCCTGGAAGAAAGAGTCAGTGGGCTAGAAGATAATGTGCTCCCAATAACCAAAGAAATAAAATAGCTGAAGGAACAGCTATCTAAACAAGCCTCTAAGTTAGATGAGATGGAGAACAGGAGTAGAAGAGATAATGTGAGGCTGATAGGTTTACCCGAAAGGAGTGAGGGCGCCAACTCAATTGCATTCCTAGAAAAATGGATGGGGGAGCTAATCGGGAAAGAATCATTCTCGGCTTCGTTTTCCATCATAAGAGCTCATAGGATCCCTTTCAGGGCACCATCGGAGGGGGGCCACCCGAGACCCCTCCTCCTGAGATTTCTTAACTACCAGGATAAAGTAACCTTATTACGGAAGATCAGGGAAGCAGGGGAGGTTTTTTTTAAAGGAGCAAAAATATCGTTTTATTCCGACTTCTCTCCGGATTTGCAGAGGCGTAGGGCAGAGTTTACCCAGGCAAAACGCAATCTACAAAAATTTAAGTTGCCCTATGCCCTTTTATATCCGGCAAGGTTGCGGGTTGCGGCTCTGGGGGAGACTCTGTTTTTTAACTCCCCTGCCGAAGTTGAGAAGTGGCTGGAAGATAATAGGGAAAAAATCACGAATTTTACGTAGAGAATGGGGGAAGATATAATAGGCCGGGATATCAATAGGATGGCACGACAAGGCATTGGGAGGTACAGGGGCTGTATTTTTGTTTGTTTGTTTTTTTTCTTGTTCTTGCTTTTTTTCTTTTTTTTTTTTTTTTCCACCCCTTTCTGCCATCTGTTAATGCTTTTTGTTATAAGGGGATGGGAGGGGATGGGTGCACACAGCTATTTGTGGGTAGGGTGGTATGGGGTTGTGTGTGGAAGATTTGGTGTAAAAGGTTGGTGTTAGTGTAAGAGGCAACGGTCATGGTAAACCCCCAGGGGGTACACCTAGATAGGTGGGTACGGGTGGGGGGGGGGAGGATGGG
The DNA here is from genome assembly GCA_037952835.1 of Lithobates septentrionalis. Taxonomy (NCBI): domain Eukaryota; kingdom Metazoa; phylum Chordata; class Amphibia; order Anura; family Ranidae; genus Lithobates; species Lithobates septentrionalis. The sequence continues at coordinate 41,022 of JBBDGP010002505.1, read as the reverse complement.
GTGGGAGGGTAGGGGAGGTTAGGTGGGGAGGGAAGGGAAGGGAAGGGGTGGGAAGATGGGAGGGAGGGGAAATAGGGGGGGTAAATCATTCCTTACGAACACTTATACCACTAGAAATTATAACGGAGGTATCCAGACCTTCCTTAAGATTATTTTTGCACATACAGGCACTTTTTATAGTAAATAGGTTTTTGGTTGTTCTACACGCACATGCAAGCACCGTCTATGGCAAATTTATGCCCAAAGTAAGGCTAATATAGCCAAAATGAATACGTGGTCTAGTGGCCAAGTATGCACACACACGGAACTGTTATCACAGCCACTAGGAGGAGAAAAATTTGTTTTGGGTTAGGGTTATATATATTAAATTTCTCTTATATCTTTCTGTTATATACGTTTGTATGTGTCGGGGTAAAGGATATTCCTCAGTCTTTAGATATTAGCTAAGACTCTGAAAATAGGATCCTGGAATGTCAGGGGCCTAGGTACACCACTTAAAAGATTAGCAGTGTTCTCTATGATGGAGAGTTGTGGGGCTGATCTGGTCTGTCTGCAGGAAACCCACCTAACCAAGGAAACTATTCATCACCTACAGATGAAAAAATTTCAAACCCAATTTCATGCGGTTCACTCCTCCTACAGTAGGGGAGTGAGTGTTTTGGTAAAGTCTGGGGTGAAGTTTTCCTGCAGCCAGGTCAGGATAGACGAGTTGGGTAGATACATCTTCTTATTATGTTCTATTGAAAACGCCAGGTATGTGGTGGCAAATATATATATCCCTCCGCCCTTTAATCTGGATGTCTTGCTTAAACTGCATGAATTTTTGCTAGATAAAAAAGAGGTGCCGATTGTAGCAATGGGGGACTTCAACGAGGTTCTAGATAAAGGGCTGGATAGATTCCCACTACGAAAAAGCTCAGAGGACTCAGTAAGGAGTCGGTTAAGCTTCTTTCTGGAAGAAGTGGGATTAATGGATTTGTGGAGGGCACGGAACCCAGGCGTGCTGCAATATACTTGCTGTTCTGCATCTTACTCCGTGCTTTCAAGGATAGACCTAGCCCTAGGAAATGATAGGGCTCTCCAGATGGTAGAAAAAATAACATACTGGCCAAGAGGCATCTCAGACCACTCACCTATGGTAGTCATTTTAAATCTTGGGGAGCCTAGGCCCCGGAAGAACTGGAGTATAAGCCCGTACTGGTTTGAAATTATTAAAAAGACGGATGGGATACTTTCCTCCTTAAGGGAGTTTGTTGAGATCAATCAGGGAACGGTGTCCCCTTCTACGCTATGGGACGCCCTTAAGGCTTTTTTTAGGGGGGTCCTGATACAGCAGATAGCTACATTCAACAAAGAGGCTAGAAGGGAGGAGGAGAGCTTGTTGAGAGACGCTCTTGAAGCAGAAAACAACTATACTTGCAACCCAACCCCGGAGACGGAGAGTATCTGGCAAGAGAAACAACAAGTATATAAATCAGTGGTTATACAGAAAGCAGAAACCAGGCGGTTACTCCAAAGACAGGAATCTATGGTGGAGGGCGAGAGAATGGGAAGGACACTGGCTATGCTAGCAAAATCCAATGCAGCTCCATCCACGGTTCTCGCGATTAGATCCCAGAGCGGTGAGGTAGTATCAAGCACCTTAAAAATAGTACAAGCCTTCAGGGATTACTATAAAAAACTGTACTCCTCCCAGAAGAGGGGTAAGGAGGCTAAGATGGAGGACTTCCTAAGGGGGTTAGACATCCCCACCATATCACAGGAAGAAAGAGATATATTAGATGCCCCAATATCTATAGCAGAATTACACCAAGCAGTAGCAGGCATGGCAACCCATAAGTCGCCCGGACCAGATGGTCTTCCAATTGAGACCTACAAACACTATGGTGAAGTGTTGATCCCCGAACTGCTGAAAGTTTTGGGGGGGGGCGCTTGAGGGGGGCCAATTACCTGCCTCAATGCTAGAAGCAACTATTATTGTATTACAGAAAGAAGGGAAGGATCCCTTGGATATGGCCGCCTATAGACCAATTTCTCTCTTATGCACGTAAAAATTCTGGCCAAAGTGCTGGCAGCAAGATTGAATGGGGTTATCCACAAGCTGATCCACGAGGACCAGGCGGGCTTCATAGCCAATAGATCCACGATCCTGAATATTAGAAGGGCGTTTTTGAATGTACAGACCCCAATGGTGAACGAGGGTTCGAGAGCGTTGATGACCCTTGATGTATCCAAGGCTTTTGATAGCGTGGAGTGGGGCTATATGTGGCGCGTGCTGGAGATCTTTGGATTTGGCTCTGCCTTTATAGGGTGGATTAGAATGCTATATACTCGACCCAAGGCAAGATTAAAAATTAACAACGAATTTTCGGACTGGTTTGAGCTGGAGAGGGGGACGAGGCAGGGGTGCCCACTCTCCCCTCTGTTGTTTGCACTAGCGATGGAACCCCTGGCCATTTCCATAAGGGGAAGTCGAGCGATAACCGGCTTCCAGAGAAAAACAGGCGAGGAAAGAATCGCATTGTATGCGGATGACATTCTGTTATTTTTGGGAGACTCGAGGAAATCGCTACCGGGAGCAATGAGGATAGTGGAGGACTTCGGCAGTTTTTCTGGCTTAGAGATAAACTGGGAGAAATCAGAGTTTCTGCCGATAGACCCCATAAATGAGACAATAGCACCTGGTATGCCTTAAGTGGTAACAGTGGAAGCTCTGAAGTACCTAGGGATTGTCCTGACGAAGGACCCTGCTCTATATATCAGTAAAAACCTTGTCCCTCTATTAACAAAATTTAAACGAAAAATAGGAATTTGGAGACGCCTACCTCTATCAGTTGCAGGAAGATGTAGCTTAATAAAAATGATATGGATGCCACAACTGCTATACGTCTTGCATAATTCCCCTGTCTGGATAGGTAAGAAGTGGTTTAAAAAAATTGACAGTCTCTTTAGGGAATTGATTTGGAAGGGGAAACAAGCCAGGATCCGTCTTGGAGTGCTCCAGCTCCCTACCCAGGAGGGGGGCTTTGCCCTCCCACATCCCGAGAGTTATTTTTACTCAACTCAGTTGCAGCAATTATTGGGCTGTGGGATACCGAAAGGAGGCACCCCTAATGGCAAGTTACTGTTGTTGAGCTCCACACATAATACAATTATTGAAGCCCTAGAGGCGGACGCGTTCCATGATAAATTTCCAACAATTAAATTGATAATCAAACTTTGGAAAACAGTTAAGAAAAAGATGGGGTATGGAGCCTTAACAGTCTACTCTCCTATTTGGAACAACCGTAATTTGCAGGAAGTTCTTAAGATAGGCATATTTAGAGAGTGGGAGAAGCTTGGTCTCAGTAAGCTAAGTCAATTATATAACGACTCTGGGTTAAAGAAATTTTCAGAACTGGTTGGGGAGTTTAAGCTTCCCCGGGGGTCTTTCTTCCTATATGTCCGGTTGGAACATGCCCTTAAAGCACAATTTAAAGCCCAGACTCCGAGATGGGAAGAGATGCCTCTATTTCAGTGCATAATTCAAATAACCCCCACTAGAGGGGTAATTTCAAGAATTTATGACCAATTAAGCAAATCGGTTAATAGCAGGGAAATACTCCTTGGGGTAAAGGCTAAATGGGAAGAGGAGGTGGGAGGAATGACCCAGGAACAATGGGCGAGAATTTTGGAGTTGGGAGCGCAGGTTTCTGTGACCCCTTCACAGAGACTCTCACACTTAATGCTGTTAAACAGAGCCTATTATACTCCTAAAAGACTTTTTAAATTTGGGAGAAGGCCCAATGACAACTGCCCCAGGTGTCGAAGGACGGGAGATCTCATTCACATGGTGTGGAGGTGTCCCAAGCTGTTTAGATACTGGGAGGAGGTGACTGGGAACTTGGGAAATATTTTCGGCACGACAGTGGCAAACGAGGCCTTGGTTTGTATTCTGGGGCATAGAAGAGTGATGGGAGAAAGGTTGAGTACTACCTTAGCTGTCACGCGGGCCCTGTTTCAGGCTAGAAAGTTGATAGCACTTAGATGGCAGGTAAAGGAGCCCCCCACTGTGAAAGACTGGATCTCTACAATGAATGAAACCTTGGGTAGGGAAAGAATGGAGTACATAAAAAGGGGCAATCTTCAGGAATTTGAGAGCATGTGGAAGATGTGGATAGAGAAAGTGAAGAGTCATTAATAGTGGGATCTGCATAGACACGGAATAGACTGAGGGATGGGCTTAATATAGGTATATGGGCAACTGGTATCCTTGCAGGCAAAGGATGCTATAATAAAGTGTTTCTGGATATGAACTTTTTTAGTTAAATATATAGTTTAGTAGGGTATAGGATAAACATATAGGGAGCAGGTGGGGGGGGGGGGGATCGGGGTATTAGGGCATAGGTAATTTGGTACACAATACAGGCTGGGTCAGTAGAAGATGGGCAAGGGGAGCCCACAAGATCATTTTTACAAACCTCTCTTCTTGTATTTTTTGTTGGTGTTTTTGTCCTTTTTCTTCCTTCTTACGGGTCCCCTCTTTCTCTAAACTGAGTTGGAAAAGGATGGGTCCCTTTGGTTATCGAGTCCTAGTTAGTGGGGCTTACGAGATGGAAGGGACAGAGGACTAGTTGGTAAAGAGGCGTAATGGAATCCGTTGGTCATTATGGCGATATAAAAAGCAATGAGAAAAAGTATAATCCACTATGATGTGAATACGAGAAGGCGACAGTTAATGAACATCAAACTGATTTAGCCCTCCAAACACTGTTTACTGATGTGGAAAAAAATAAATAAATAAATAAATAAATAAAGAGAACTCTTTGCATCTGTACCTTAGGAAGAGTACAACAATCAGGACATTCCCATGGTTTATTTCTCTGTTTTATGATTTTGCTATATCATGGGTTAGTTGAAGGATAAGTTCACCTTTGGGAACATGTTACATGTTTCACCCATTTTCATGTAACATGTTCCCACTGCTGCAGCCGCTCCCTGCTGCTCTCTCTCCCTGTGACAGCAATGTAGGGAGAAGTTCCCCACAACAGCTGTCACTTGTTGAACACAGCTCAGAGTTCTGTGACTGAATGAACTATAAGTCCTGACATCCTTTGTGGCTATTGGCTTGGAGTTCTGTAGCTGTTGAGCGCTCTGGTAGTTCATTAAGTCTTCCTGTCAGTGTGAAACTGCCTGGCTGTACGGTGTACGGGGCAGACAGCTTACACTGACAGTCTGCAGGAGATCATAAAAAAAAGTGAACTTATCCTTTAACTTTTAGGAAAACCTATATAGGTTTCAAATACTGATGCAGGTTTTAAAGTTTTTAAATTATTTATGTCATACCCCCTGGAGAATAGGAAAAAAAAAATCTAGGTGGCCACGGAACATTTCATTTTTACAATAACTTCCTACAAAAAAAAAATGTCAACTTTTCCTAAAAAAGGGTCCATTCACATCACATGTGGTGGGACTGCATTGGGCGGCTATTCCAGCGCAGTCAAGGCAGAATGCCTCGTCTGCCTATCTGCCTGGTTTACACCACTGCATTGTGGTGGTGTGTGAGGACATTTAAATTGAACTTCATGAGATGTCTGTGTGACATCTCAATAAAGTTTAAAGAAAAAAGAAAAGGAACTGTGCGATGTGATGAGATCGGCGCATCATCACTGCACTGATCCATCCGGGCCACACCACACCAAACAAACCCATTTTTAATTATACACAATACATTTAGTACATCAAAATACTGTTATTTCATCACAAGTGTACAGGTGTACAGATATCGTACCTTCAGTAAAGGCTATGTCACTTTCTTGGCCAAATCCCATCGATCCATCCGACAACCAGAGAGACTTTTTAGATAGAAGTATCAGCTGGGTGTTCAAATTAAACTCTGCAGCCACTGGATCGCTGACCTAGGGAGTAATGGAAAGCAATGCATCACCTGTACTAGTTTCTGTGATCAGAGGTTTCTCAGGGTTAAAAATAAATAAATGAATTAAACAGAATATGGAGAGTGGTAAGGGCTCATGTCAGTAGGTAATGCATTCCTGTATTTTACATGGGTTTGAAATGCATATCAAAACGCAGGTCAGCAAATTCCTAGTTGTATGTAGGGCTTCGTTTAAGGTATCCGCTCACGAAGAATTACACACACACGCATCCAAGTGGAGACTTTCTGGTTGTTGTTTAGAGTGGGAACAGTCACAATAATTAAATGATTGGCACATTGCACAGCAGTACAGTGCAGAATAGCTCTCTATATGGTATCACACTGTAATGTTACCAAAGGCCAGCTTCCGCAGGAGGGGTGGCAGTATGCGGTGTAACCGGATAGCACTAGCCCACTGAAAACAGATCCTCAGGAAGTTCCTTGGCTCAAGGCAGTATCCCTCAGCCCTCGTACACACTACTCGTTTTTTTTTTCCATTCAACCCAGTGTGTTGAACAAACAAAATTGACAGCTCAGATCGGAGCTGATGTACTAACAATCAGATGTTAGTACAGCAAACTCCCCTGCTGTGCTATTGTGTTCTGACAGGGGAACACCCCCCCCCCCCCCGCGCGCCCCGCCAGAACACTCCGGTCAGTGTTCTCTGCCATTGGCTGAGATCGGTGATCGCGAGCTAGTCGTCATAACTTTTTCGGCAGGACCCTTCGACAGAAGCCAGCCGAATGGCCAGTTTCTGTTGGACCAGCTGCCATACACACAGGCCGAATGTTGGCCAGTTTCTATTGAACTGGCCGACATAACCAGCGGTTTCTTCTCCCTAGCCAAATGACATGGGATCCACTATTTAAAGGCTCCCCATTAAGATGGCCCCTAATTCTCATGAGAATTTGATATCAAATCAGATATTTGCTTTCCCAGACAGGACTAACAGAATCCCAAGGGAACAATCTCCCTTAACAGACTGAATGTCCCCTGTAGCATCAGCCTGGTCCTACCTATAGAAGGAGAGAAGACCTGCACCTACCTACACACTCACTACAATTGAGTTTTGTAGATGACGTCACTAAAGCAGTGTCAGACCTGCTTGGTTTTGCACTCACTGTGTCTCTTCAGATGTAGCATGTCTAATTGAAGTGAGTTTGAATTGCAGGCAAAGCAGATCTAACACAAACCCTTTTCTTGTCAAACGCTGACTTTTCCATTAGAACGCATGCGTTTGTGCAGGTCTGTGTTCAAATGTAAAATTCTGCATTTGACAAAAACTTCTGTCAACATGAGTCTTGATCCCTGCAAAGAGCTGCATATTTAATTGTGTATACCAAATATAAAGTGTTACACAATATTTGCATATTATTAATAAAATCTGTGTAACAGTATACATGAAGATCCAGAAAAGCAGATTTGATTGTTAAAAATTTGCCTTTCATTAAAACTTTTGCCTTTCCTATCCAATCATAATATATTTTTTGATCAAAGAATGTATGTCAGGTGATCCTGATCCTGTGCCAACTCTTTTTATTGGACTTGAGTATAAGGTTAGGTTCACACCGACGCGGTGCGATTTGAAAGAGTTCTAGTGTGATCTCAAGGATCACAGCCAGTGCACCTTCATGCGAGTTCAGCTGCAAATCCAATGTGTTTTGCATGCGATTTGGATGCAGCTGCAATTTTGATTTATGACCCGGGGTCACTCTCTAGAAAGCAGCTCAGAAACACAGCACAGACTATTACAAAATGCACTGGAATCACATTGTCTTTGAATAGCTATGAGTTTTGCATGCAGTTTGCATTTAACTATATGGTGCTCAAAATTGCACTGCATCACTCCGAAGATGCACAGGACCCTTTTTACAATTGCATTGCGTTCTGACTGCATATATGTGAACGGCCCCTATGGAATATCATGTTATTTCACTTGTCACTTGAATGCATTTCGAAATCGCATCACTGTGAACCAGGGCTAAGGGTCTATAAAAGTAGCACACGCTAGTTAATTCAGCCTGTAATGTTCTGAATTAGGTAACATAAGCCATATAGATATATCCATCATTTTAAATGTAGAAACCTGTTGGAATCTGATGTCAACGTCGAATGTTATTGGCTCCCGAGGGTTACACACGGCTGGCAGACTATATACTTGATATGGAGCTGTGGTACAGGGGATGAGTTTCACAGTGTACGTTCCAGAGTAATCCCGGACCTGTTGAGGACATTATAGGAGAGACAATTATCAGAAAGGTTTTTTAACACATATATATATTTTGTGTAACATAGGTTACGGTTATTCTCAATAACATTACATTATATTCGCAATAATGTGCTTATCCTATCTGTACCTTCAACAGCTCTAGTGGTGTTCCAGTAGCTTTCATCAATACAAAAGTTACTTACAAAGTAAAAACCTTCTTGGTGGAAGGAATTTCCTAAAGCCTGATTCCAGCTTGCACCAAAAAATGTTACCCCTGGCAAAGGCTAAAAACATGAGGAACTCTTCAGCTGCTTTACTTACCTTATCTCCAGCACTGTCCTCAACGGATTTAGAGATCCAGTGATACGGCACCACTCCTCTTATGGGTTAAAAGTGAAGTATGGCAAAAACTTTTTTGGCTATACTTCTCTTTTGGGTCACAGGAAAACATTTACTGGTCTATTCCTGTGGCCCAAGGTGCGATATTGTCCGCTATCAGCTGATAGGCCAGAGTTCTCAAAGATCCCGACAATATGGTCAGGATCCACCCGGCTGCCCCATTGACAGCTGGCCCTGCCTTTCGGGGTGTGGCTCAGAGCCGGTGCCAACCATGTCTGTCACATCCATGGGCTGGTGCTTAAGTGAACAGAACAGAGCGGGGGGCAGGAACTGTTGCTGTTCAACGCTCCGAGCAGACTGAAAGATGACTGATCATCGATCGGATGACCGCACAGCTCTCGCTCTTAGAGCCGGCATGGGACAGCTGCAGCATCACAAAGATGCTGCAGCATGGAGGCGAGTATGTTTGGGTTTTTTTTTCTTTGATAAACCCACATCTTTCTTTAAATAAAGTCCAGCCTCCCACTTTCTGCAAAACCAAGGATAGCGTCAAGGCTTCCCATTCTGGAATCACAGGAGATAAGCTGAAGAGTAGGCATCACATTACTACATGGCAGTTGGCAGCACTTGGTTGTGCTATTTAGGATCTGGCCATCTCGGGGGGAAGAAGAGTGTAAGGAGGACCTGTTTTGTCATTGGACCTGGTCAAAGACACCTGTAAAAGGCTAACTATACTTTTTAAAAGTAAAGAGGAAAACGTGTTTTATGTCATGCCAAACCTTCTCTTACCGCAAATTCAGAAACAAAGCTCCACTGCTGAACTGGCTGGTTAAAGGTCGGCTCACTGCGTACAAGACTTAGTGTAAAGATCAGCTCAGGGTGATCAGCTGACATGACCATAGAGCTCAGTGACGATCCTAGAACAAACAGACATAGGTTATCACTTACATCATTTAGTATACAGTATATATATATACGCTCCAGACAAAACTATTTTTCTTTTAGTTTTGGAAGAGTAAATACTTTTGTTAAATCATGACTCCTGTCCATGACCCCGCTGGGGAGCAGTTGTCACCAGTACAGGAACAGAAGGACAGTAATGATAACCTCACAGATGTTCAAACCCTTTCCCAATTTTAATTTAAAAAAATGCTGCAATGTGTATCTCCACTTGGGAGATTTCTAATCACTTCCTGTCCAGACAGGAAGTGGGAGGAATTCTCCCCACTGAGGACACAGACCCTTTTTCCCACCCTGTCAAAAAAAGAAAAAGGTTTTAGCATGGGTTAAGCTTCAACATCGGCATGTTCAATTTAACCACTTCCAGACCACCGCACACCGATATACATCTTATCTTTGAAGAGGGATATCTTTGTTATGGCAGCAGCTAGCTGCCATAACCCCGGTATCCTCTTCTTCAGCGGGTGGTCCGGTTTCCGATAATAGTGGTCTCTGTGGCAGATACACCGCAAGATCACTTTTATTGGCGGTGGGAGAGGGCCCCCCCTCTCCTGCCGCTCTCCAGTGCCCTCCGCCGCTTCCTGGAGCCATCGTTAGCAGGGGAGGCGATCGGATCCTTCTCCTTCCTGGGTATGGAGACGAGTGAGGGGAAGATGGCCCCCACCCGTCTCCATACCATTGCAGGGCGGAAGCGACGTCAAAACGTCACTTACGCCCATAGCTCTTAAAGGGCCCTTTTTTTTTATTGCATTTTAGTGTAAATATGAGATCTGAGGTCTTTTTGACCCCAGATCTCATATTTAAGATGTCCTGTCATGCTTTTTTTCTATTACAAGGGATGTTTACATTCCTTGTAATAGGAATAAAAGTGACACAATTTTTTTTTTAAAGAACAGTGAAAAAATAAAAAATAAAAGGTAAAATAAATAAGAAAAATTTTTTTTTTAAGCACGCCATGCCCCGCTGAGCTCGCATGCAGAAGCAAACGCATACGTGAGTAGCGCCCACATATGAAAACGGTGTTTAAACCACACACGTGAGGTATCGCCGCGATCGTTAGAGCGCCAGCAATAATTCTAGCCCTAGACCTCCTCTGTAACTCAAAACATGCAACCTGTAGAATTTTTTACCCGTCGCCTATGGAGATTTTTAAGGGTAAAAGTTTGTCGCCATTCCACGAGTGGACGCAATTTTGAAGCATGACATGTTGGGTATCAATTTACTCAGTGTAACATTATCTTTCGCAATATAGAAAAAAATTGGGCTAACTTTACTGTTGTCTTATTTTTTAATTCAAGGTGTATTTTTTCCAAAAAAAGTGCGCTTGTAAGACCGGTGCGCAAATACGGTGTGACAGAAAGTCTTGCAACGACTGCCATTTTATTCTCTAGGGTGTTAGAAAAAAATGTATCATGTTTGGGGGTTCTAAGTAATTTTCTAGCAAAAAAAACAGTTTTTAACTTGTAAACAACAAATCTCAGAAAGAGGCTCGGTCCTTTAGTGGTTAAAGAATACATTCCTGAGCTTTTTCAACATGACCACCGTCATAGCATTCCTTCAGTGATCAGGCAGAGAAAGTTCAAAAATAGATCAGGCTGATTTGCAGCCAAGCAGGTATCTGCAAATAAATGTGATCCATTTTACCAGTATAGTCCCCACTACACCAGTATTATCACTGTTAAAATACATCAGTTCAATGGCTAAAAACCGACATCCTCAGAAACAGCTTGTGGATACCTGCTTCATGGTGCTATGAGGAAGGCAGCCGAAACGCGTTAACCTGTCACATCTGTGTGTTACCATGTAGCTAATAAAGAATTGCATTTTATTGAATGATACCAAGTAGCCAGATTAAACGTACTACTAATCCTGCCATTTGAGTGTGAAGACTTTAGCCAGAGCATCGGCCCGGCCACAGGAAACTGTATTTGCGGCTGAGCAAAGGTAACATATTTAGTGGGAATGCTTCAGCTGTCCCACTATTGTTATTAGTTTTTATTTATTTTTAATTAGTGGGAATGCTTCAGAAGCATTCCCACTATTGTTATTCGTTTTTATTTATTTTTAATTTTAATTACAATTTTATTATTCCGTATGTTTTTTTGGCTCTGCGTAACTTCTGCATACTTTCAGCTATTAAAACCATTACATTTTTAAAATGTTCAGCTCTTTCAGCTAATGATGGGACTTTTTTTTTTCTACTATTTATACTTTTTAAAATATTAAGCTTTTTAACACTTTTTTTTTTAACATTGAAGTGAATGAGAGCATGCTTCAAATCCTTAAAATCTTCTTCCGCTCCCAAAAGTTTCAGCTCCTTCATACTTCCACCTATAGACGCCAAACAAACTTTAAAATGTTCATAACATATTCAGCTATCTGGCTATATCTTTTCAGTTTGATATCTTTTACAGTTTTTGTGAAAAAGCTGTTTAAGTTTAGTGATCATTTCAGGAACTTTTATGGATTAAACAGAGTGTGTATTGGGCTGCTTAGAGTGGATGATGTCATAGCTAGAGCACAGAGCCTTACAAAAATGATCTTAGTTCCTTCTCTATAAATTGCTCTCATGCCCACAAGATATGTTTCAGGCAATGTGCTCAGTTTTGTGATACGCCTTTTACTTTTGGCTGGTTGAGATTCCAAATGACAAGAGTTCTACACTTTCTTCCATTGACTGTCCTGTATAAAATTCTTCACATTTCCCAGCGAAACGCACAGCCAACTTCTTTTTAAATTGCTAACATGCCCACATTTTTAAGTTTATCAACATAAATTTTATATACCGATACGCTCACAAAGGCCGTGAGTCTCTAACGGTGAAGTCGCTGTTTCCATAGCATGTACTGTTGTGGATTTATTAAGGCTTGTTTGAAGGGTTCTCTCACACTGTCTCTCACTCATTAGGTGTGGGGATCAAAAAGCTTTTCAAAAAACCTTTAAATATTCCACATCTTTCATACATTAGTGGTGTTGTTAAACTTTTTTTAATGAAATTCATGTTTATTTTAAAACCATTCCTACTTTTCCAGCTATTCTCACTTCAACTGTTTCTTATGGATTTAAGCTATTTATCCAGTTAGCTTTAGCAATTCAGCTATTGAGCATTCCCACACATTTTCTCCAGGAAATGCATTTTCTAGTTTCTTTTATTACCTGCTTCATAGGTTCAACTGAATGGACCAGTGGCCTATTTTCAACCTTATAAACTATGTAACCATATACGTAACTATGCACTTTGCAATCAGACTTGCAACTCAAGGGGGATGGAGGAAGAGACAAAAAATTGTGCCCCTTCTCAAAACAATGACACAGATTCAGCCTTCCGACTAATGTGAGAGCTTGCATGCTTCCTCATACCTCCACAATAATCCAAAGGCCGCTCATTATTTTGCTGGGCAACTGGAAGCTGGAGGGGAGCAGGCACCTTCTATCACTACGAAGAATGTTGCAGCCTATAGTTTCCTGTTTCTAGCAAGGTTTTTTTTAGCGTGACTTTTTATGTGAGTGAAAATTTCAGATTTATCTTTTTTAATGCTACACGGAGGAAGCTACTGTATACTGTATATAAAATGCTTGTTTCGTGATTGAAGATTGTATATATTCCAATTGACAAACTTTAAGCAGTGAATTTATAAAGAATTCACATAGCCATTTGCCCAGTGAAAGCGCACTTACATTTGTTCCATGTTAATGGGGCAAAAAAATATTTTAAAAGGCTGCATCTTGTGCTGTTCAAATAGAAATTGTTGATTTACTGCATTTGGCCACTAGATGGAGCTAAGTATCAGAGGAATTTTAAATAATACATAGCTCTATCTAGTGGCCAAATGCAGTATTTTTGTTTAAAAGTCAATAATTTACATGTATAAATCAAATAGCGCTAAATGAAAACAACAATATAGAAAATATACCGTACTTAATGTGCATAAAACTCTAATATAACTTAATGATAAAAATCTCAATTCATAAAGTGCAAAAATGTGAAATAAATGCAAATTTACATTTCATGAATTTTTTTTATGAAATGTAAATTTGCATTTATTTCACATTTTTGCACTTTATGAATTGAGATTCTTATCATTCATTTATATTAGAATTGTATGCACATTAACCACTTCAGCCCCAGAAGATTTTATCCCCTTCCTGACCAGAGCACTTTTTGCGATTCGGCACTGCGTCACTTTAACTGACAATTGCGCAGTCGTGCGATGTTGTACCCAGACAAAATTGATGTCCTTTTTTTCCCACAAATAAAGCTTTCTTTTGGTGGTATTTGATCGCCTCTGCGGTTTTTATTTTTTGCGCTATAAACAAAAAAAGAGCAACAACTTTGAAAAAAAAAGCAATATTTTTTACTTTTTGCTATAATAAATATCTCCCAACAATATATAAAAAAACAATTTTTTTCCTCAGTTTACGCAGATATGTATTCTTCCATATATTTTTGGTGAAAAAAAAATCACAATAAGCGTATATTGATTGCTTTGTGTAAAATACGGGATCGTTTTATGGCATTTTTATTATTATTATTTTTTTATTACGAATGGTGGCGATCTGCGATTTTTATTGTGACAGCGACAATATGGCGGACACATCTCACACTTTTGACACTATTTTGGGACCACTGTCATTTATAAAAGCGATCAGTGCTAGACAAATGCACTGATTACTGTGTAAATGACACTGGCAGTGAAGGAGTTAACCACTAGGGAGCAATGAAGGGGTTAAGCGTGTCCTAGGGAGTGATTCTAACTGTGGGGGGGATGGGCTTCAACACACATGACAGCAATCACTGCCCTTGATGATAGAGAGCAGTGATCTCTGTCATGACACTAGGCAGAACGGGGAAATGCTTTGTTTCCAAAAGCATCTCTCCGTTCCACCTCTCCATGACACGGTTGCGGGCACCTGGCGGACATCGAGTCCGCGGGAACCGCGGTCATGGTCATGGAGAATGCGGTGGGCACGCGCGCCCGCAGTGCCGCTTCTTAAAGGGGATGTACCGGTACGCCCTTTTGCCCACCCGTGCCATTCTGCCGACGTATGTCGTCATGCAGCGGTTGGGAAGTGGTTAATTATAGTATATTTTCTATCATGTTGCATTAATTTATTGATACACTATTTGATTTATTTATGCACAAGTTTGGTATCACAGATTTTGGTGTAGGCTGCTTTTTTTGTGTTAAAATCTTCCCCAGCGCAGAATTATTTTTGTTTTTATATAATGATTTACATTTGTTATTGCCCTTTTTTAGTAGAACGAATGTACATGCACCTTCAATGGGTGAATGGCTATGTGAATTCTTTATAAATCAACTGCCTAAAGCAGATGGATAGAATTTCAAATGAAAATTATTAGGAAAAGTCTTAGGAAAATTTGTACGAAAATTCTCAGCGCATTCATTTATCGTTTGAAAGATTCTGTTTGCTTTTAAAATCGATTTTACCGATTGAAAACTAAATACACTGGTAGCCTCCCTGGCGGTATTCCCGAGTGTGGCTCGGGGGTTAAAATTCAGGACCATTAGCGGTAACCCCGAGCCACACTGCATTGCATCGCAGGATCCTGGTGCCGTGTTACTTACCTTGTCCCCGGGATCCTGCGATGTCCCCCGCAGTGTCCGAGGGCTGTGTCCTCCTCCGAAGCCTCCGAAGCCTCTCTGTGCCAGGCTCCGTTCCCTGCGAGCGTCGCGACGCACGGGGGCGGAGCCTGGCGGCAAATTCAAAAAAATGTAAAAAGCATAACACATACAGTACTGTAATCTTACAGATTACAGTACTGTATGAAATCATTTCACATCCCTTTTGTCCCCAGTGCTCTGGCCCATGCCCTGCATGCAGTTTTATATTGCATATACTGTTCTTTCTGCCTGGAAACTGGAGATTGTCCATAGCAACCAAAAAGTGTCCCTTTACGTCAAAAGTGGCTTTAGACCAGCTAGAAAACAGCGATAGTAAATTAGAACACTTGCAGAATTGAGCGATAGTGAATCATGTGGAAATTTATTTTATTACTATTTATTTTTATTTTTTTTTTAATTATTATTATTTTTTTATTATATTATAATTTATGTTTTTGTGTTTCAAACTTTATCATACCCGGGATATCTACTAGACTCTTGTTTGGACAGATTTAAGTGTGTTATTGTTAAGAATTACAGACCTACAATATAAAACGCCAAATTTCCATGCAAAATAATTGTACCGCTTTCAGCACCTAAAATCAGAAAGAATCATACCGCCAGGGAGGTTAAAAATTAGTTTGATCAAAATTTTTTTTCCATCCTGCTCCTTCGAATTTTCTCATCACTGCAGTTGAAATCTATTTGACCCCACTAATGATTAGAAAAATTAACAAATTTTCTTTTTCCTATCTATGGCCAGCTTGTAAACATATAATAAGGCTTACCTGTAGGTACCATGAATATCTCCTAAACTTGCACCATTTAGGAGATATTTACAGTATCAGCATGTGCCGACGTCATCCACACATATGCAATGAAGAAATGGCCTGCTCGTGCCCTTTCTTCAGCTGCTGTGCTGTTACCGGCGGCTTCCATGCGTGGGAGTGACGTCATTGTGGCTCCGGCCAATCACAGCGGTGTAGCCCGTAATACCCGGAATTAACTCCAGGAGACATGTTGCCGGCCACAGCGGTGTGTCAGGACTGCTGCGGGGGCTTCAATCTAAGCTAAGTACTTCATAATGAGCTAGTATGCTATGCATACAATTTTTATATTTTATTTATTTCAGGTACTTATTATATAGCGCCATCAATTTACGCAGCGCTTTACATATACATTGTACATTCACAACAGTCTCTACCCTCAAGGAGCTTACAATCTAAGGTCCCTAACTCACATTTATACATACTAGGGACAATTTAGACAGGATCCAATTAACCTACCAGCATGTCTTTGGAGTGTGGGAGGAAACCAGAGTACCCGGAGGAAACTCACGCAGGCACAGGGAGAACATGCAAACTCCAGGCAGGTAGTGTTGTGGTTGGGATTTGAACCGACGACCCTTCTTACTGCTAGGTGAAAGTGCTATCTACTACACCACTGTGCCGCCTTATCATACTAGCTCATTATGCCTTTGTCTTGCAGGTTTTTTTTTTTCTCGGGGGTTTACAACCACATTAAGAATAATGCTTTTAGGAATCCTTAAAACGTTAGTCTACCCAAAACTGGTAGCTCATTTTTGGTAGCTATTTAAAAATTTAACCACTGGACACATTCTTGTATCTCTATCTATACGACTTTCTGCACACCTGGCCTTGGCAGACTTTCCGATGCATTGAATGCAAAACTCTTTCTTACTGGAGAGTTAAGGTATTTCAACTGATTCTAGCTGAAGTGATTAGTGCTATTCATACCAGGATGTGACATCAAGAAAAGACCATTAAATCGAGCCTCAGTCTTAAAATTGACCACCAAGCGTCCCTCTTCATTAATGCGCATGCTGGTTGGGTACAGAGAACCTAAAAGAGAAAACAGTACATATAAATGCATGGTTTAA
Source organism: Lithobates septentrionalis (assembly GCA_037952835.1). Classification (NCBI taxonomy): domain Eukaryota; kingdom Metazoa; phylum Chordata; class Amphibia; order Anura; family Ranidae; genus Lithobates; species Lithobates septentrionalis. The sequence goes on along the minus strand of JBBDGP010002505.1, from coordinate 24,076 downwards.
TACTTTCACAGATAAAAAAAAAATAGATTGAGCACTTGGACGACTGATAATGAAACCAAAACGCAAATATTTTGGCCATATAATGTGCATGAAGGATTCACAAGGGAAAGATGGAAACAAATGAAGACAAAATGGTAAGAGAAAGGACAGAGGGCAAGGTGGATAAATAGCATATAAACTGTATAACACTGGCTGCAGTGCGTATTGCAGGCAGGATAGCAGTGACTGACAGGCAATAAGGAGGCGATCTTCCTCCATTTTTTTAATAGAAAAGGGGATTTTGTATAAAGAAAATGTACTGCAACTACGAACCAATCTCTTGGCTCACAGTTGCAGTGCGCTCCAATTAACCTCAATGGGTGAGTTTGACAGTCAGTGCCACCTGTCAAACACTGTAGGCTGAGTTAAAATTGCTGCCCCGGCTGTAGAATTTAGGTAGGTGGGTGGCCAGGGGATGATAAAACTGTGGCTCAGCTGCCTGTTTTTTTTACTTCCCATCTGCACGTATAAAAAAGCATTTAGTGAAACAAAGAATAAGAACCTGGAAGAACACAGAGAATGGTACAACCACAATTTAAGGAACACAGGAACACTTATTAACTATAGGCAGCAGCTGGTTAAAATACTGGCTCACCGACAGATGGCAATGTTGCTATTCCAAATGATTCATTGGTTTACAAACGTTCACATCAACAATCTTTAACCCAAGAACATAATAGTCTGCATGACTCAAATCTGCCAATTAAATTTCAAACAACATGAGGCTCTCACTAAAGTTTCTGAACATTTCTCCATGGAATAACATTTTCGGTCATAAACCATATTAAAAAAATCTGAGAAATGACAAACAGAAAATTAAAATAAAAGCTTCATAAGTCTTAATAGGTCTCAAAAGATAAACGTCTCTTTATTACAATCACTATGCGTGGGTTTATTAGCATAAAACTATAGTTAAAAAAAGATCCATTTTTAAATAGTGTTTTAAATGAGTCCTCAGTTAAAATTGACAGGAAAACTATGGAACTGGCTGGAAAATGCAGTCTTAAGATGATTTTTTTTGCTGGTTACAGATGGCATAAGTACTACCATTGTAGGAACTAGAGGTGATTGCTGGTTGGTATAAGAGTATCTTGCCTTGTCCTTGTCCCCTCATGATAGCCATCAGCTCCAACAGGCACCAGGTACAGGATCCAGTCCTAGAGATGCCTTGCAAGTTCAATCCTCTAAGGACCCACTATGTAGCCATGACCAGAAGATTTGGTTCCAAACTGTAAGCATTTTAAGAAGGCTGTGATTGTCAGATTTAAGTAATCATTTGGGATAGCAGAGGTTTGAACATTGTTTTTTATCAGGGGGCCAGGACTTTGTTTGAAAGATCACATATCCTTTAAATGCTGTTTGCGTCCCCGTTGAGATTTCCTCTCACAATCAGTGGTGGCCCGCGCATTAAGGGCGCACGGGCGCTGCCCCCCTCTCCTGCCACCCCCCCTATTACCAATAGATAGATTCATGCATTGCATGAATCTATCTATGGCCACCGCTGCCACCCCCTATTCAGGCGCCTGGCCCCTTTTCGGGCACAGGGCGCCTGAATTACAGCAGCGGGGGGTGGTTTTGAATCACCTGATTAGAGCCATAGGCTCTAATATGCGTCAAAAAACGTGACCTGCGAGCTCCATGCTGGGCGCTCGCAGGTCACTCATCTGTGTGTTAGAAAAGCGAATGAATATTCGCTTTCCTAACACTAAACCGCCTCTCCGCCAATCAGGTGCTCGGATCTGTTACCCATCAACTGATTGTCTGAAATGACAGGCGCTGTGATTGGACGCCAGGCGTCCAATCATAGCAGAGGACTAGTGGAGAGGACGGGAGAAGACATCGAGGAGCTGTCCCACCGAGACAGGTAAGTGCAGACGGTGGGCCGGCGGGGGGACACATGGGTAGCATTTGATATGTCACAGTGGTGGCAATTGATGGGCACAGTGACTGCATTTTATGGGGCACAGTGGCTGCAATTGATGGGCACAGTGGCTGCATTTAATGGCACAATGGCGGCAATTAATGGGCACAGTGGCTGCGTTTGGCACAGTGGCTGTGTTTGATGGGCACAGTGGGTGCATTTGATGGGCATAGTGGGTGCGTTTGATGGCACAGTGGCTGCATTTGATGGCACAGTGGGTGCGTTTGATGGCACAGTGGCGGCAATTGATGGGCACAGTGGGTGCGTTTGATGGGCACAGTGGGTGCATTTCATGTGTACAGTAGCTGCATTTGATGGGCACAGTGGCTGCGTTTGATGACACAGTGGCGGCAATTGATGCTCACAGTGGCTGTGATTGATGGCACAGTGGCTGCGATTGATGGGCACAGTGGCTGCGATTGATGGTACAGTGAGGCTGCAATTGATGTGTTTTTTTTTCAGAATTTTTCAGTTTGTTTGCGCCCCCCCAAAAATTTTGAGCACCAGCCGCCACTGCTCTCATTTCTTTTTTGTGCAGAAAGCAAAAGAATCACATCAACTAGTTAGACTGGCTCCAAATAACATCCTATAGACCAGGGGTCTCCAAACTTTCTAAAGAAAGGGCCAATTTACTGTCAATCAGAATTTAGGGGGCCGGACAGTGCCCATTTGGAGTAATAGTTGGCGTAAATAGTTGTCGTCAGTGGAAGGGATAGTGTCTCATTTTTGTTGACAGTGGAAGGAATTATGCCCCATCGTTGGTGTCAGTAGAAGGAATTGTGCCCCATTGTTGGTGTCAGTGGCAGGAAGAACACCTCAAGGGCCAAATAAAGGCAAGCAAAGGGCCACATCCGGCCCCAGGGCCACAGTTTGGAGACCACTGCTATACACAATGCCTTAAGGAAAGGGTCTAGGAGTGAGATGCATTAGTCAAAGATTTTTCTAATCCAAAAGTAAGTTTATGTAACAAAATTAATCAAAAGTATAGGAATGGCAGTTTTGGGCATCCTGCCCTCCCATAGTTCAAATGTTTGTGCATTTACAGTATACTGTATGTATAAAGCTAAATATATATAAGCCTTGTGCTAAGTTGTAACTATTTGGGACTGCTGCAGCCTAATCCTGAATACTGGACCTAACAAAACACTATAAATAAAAAGTGCGCTGTCCCTTTAAGCAAAAATACATTATCAAACCAGTGCAAAAAATATCAGTGCATAAAATTATACATAAAATGAAGTAGGAAAAGTGATAAATTCATATAAATCTCCAAATCAGTGTGCAAATTATATAATCAAAAAGTCCATGTTCAATAAATTCATAATAAAACATAAAATGTCCAGGTGCCTTCAAAGCGTCCAGCAAGCAAAGATATAAAGTGCTCCAGTGTAAAAAATGATGCTTTACAGACAAGTATAGATGGCCTCTTACCAAACAGGGGAGATCTCAAATTATAGAGATCAAGTGCTCTTAAAAATCTCCTGGATAGCCGACACTCTCACCATCAAATATCCGGGTAGCTCAGTGACCCAGTCAGTAACATGTAGCCATAGTGTCTCCACAGCAGGAATATACACCTGGAACTTTACTCCACACCCAAGTATTCAGGATCCATAAATGTCAGGAAAAATATACAGTATGCGGTAAACAAAAAGCACGGCTGCAGGACCATCCGGCGTGCTTGTGCGTGATGATGTCACACTCTAGCTCTGTCCGACGCGTTTTCCCACAACTGGCATCTTCTGGGATTGGAGGCCTCCATATAATTTTATGCACTGATATATTTTGCACTGGTTTGTTAATGGATTTTTACTTAAAGGGACAGAACACTTTTTATTTATAGTGTGTATATATATATATATATATATATATATATATATATATATATATATATATATATATATATATATATATATATATATATATATTACAAAAGAGTGCTGCACTGCTTATTCCAATTGTAATGGTACACAGATACTACATGAAGAGTGTAGTTTTTCTATGTACTGTTACCATTGGAATAAATGCTGCAATTTTGCAAATGTTCACACAGTGATTAAAAATCACTTGCAGCTCACCCCAAGTGGTGTGTGTTTTTGTTGTTATCTTCTTTACTAAGTGTCCAATGTTTTAATGCGAGAGAATGTCACCAGCACACCACGAGTCACCAGAATGGGTCCAAAGCTTTATTTAGCGATCACATCATTGTAACAGAAGCAATGTTTCGGAAGCCTCACAAGATCCCTTCATCAGGCATGTGGACCCGTTCTGAAGATCCGTGGTGTGCTGGTGACCTTCTCTCACTCGGAATCTTCTGTTCCAACAGGTGGTGGCTGCAGCACTCAGTTACATTTCCAGCCACTTTTCAGGAATATGTGCATTGGGATTAGTACATTGGCAACACTTCAGTGGGTATGGCTCATTTTTTCAGAGCCTTTGCAGAGGTAGACTGTGTAGCACCAAAATGTTAGACACTCAGTAAAACAGTTCTTTTTCTACGTTTTGGCTCCTTTTTAAGTCCTGCATGTGCCTCCCTTCTTGGATGTATATACTGTAAATATATATTTTGGGGACCATGCTTTGCTGAGGTGCCTTGACATGGTAGTGTGGCTTCACATGCACTTGTAAATGTACATAACAAAAAAATTTCACTGGGTAGAAATGGACTCTTATATTAATGTGCAAGTACCCCCCCCAGCAAAAACAGCTCCATGATTCTCATCCTCTGAACAACCACTGACGATGTAAATCCTGACTTCATGCTCAAAATGCAGAGAATAAGTGGGGCTTTAGTTCCAAAGGTACCAGAACACAAGTCATCTGCATTCTGGAACCTTGGCGCCAAATGTATAGGACCCTAAATGTTTGTACCACTCAGTACAGCATCCAGACCCATCCAGCCGCAGCCTGCCATAGACTTTGACAGGCTGCCCGCAATGGGGTTTGGCATTGCATCTGTCCCTTCCAGGCATGCCCCTTCAGGGACGGACAGACTGCAGCTGGACAGTTGTGTGCAAATGGCCTAAGCAGGACTTTTATACTGACTAGCTAGAGGATGTGGTGGAGATTTTTTTTTGGGGGTTACTCTGCCTGTGTGCACATATTCCTTTGCTAGTTATAGCAACAAATTCTACTGGCTCCATTTATTTTTGCCTTATTGCTGTGTGTTTCCCCATTGAAAGCATTTCCATCCATTCCTGTTCTAGAGCAGTGGTTCTCAAACTTAGTCCGCAAGTACCCCAATGGGCCATGTTTTGGGAACTTCCATTAGATAAAATAGCTCTTATCGATACCATTTCATTGATATTGTATTAAAGCAGCTGTGCAAAGTCAAGGAAAACATGGCCCGTCCTCCTGTTGAGGACTGAGGTTGAGAACCACTGTTCTAGAGGACACATGTTAAATAGTCAACAAATGCAGAGATTACTTTCTTTTTTTTTTTTCAAAATTATTTATTTGTGTCAGAAAACCGGTTCACCGGGACATACATAACATGGTATATCTGTATTAACAACATTGACAGCAGTTATTCACATACAGTTATGTAATGCGAAGGTGTTGAGCGAAGTCATCTGTTCAATCTTACAATAAACCTCATATGATACGTAACAGAGTATTAGTGTGAGTAACTTATATATTAAATTCAGAGATCCTAGGTATGGGAACTGCTTGTCCTTGGTCTCTATCTAGTTGTATATCCTGTTTTAGAATAGGAACATTTCTAGAAATAATATTCCTTTCGTGAACGGTTCTCTGCCTTTTTTTTATATTATGGAGAAAAAGAAAGAAAAAGAAGAGTAACAGCTGAGAAAAAATTAGAGTAGAAACAGGTGAGTGAGGTGGGAGGGAGGGAAGGGGGTGGTGGGGGGGATGGCTAAGTGGGAGAGGTAAGGGAGGGGGGGAGTTGGGGGATAAGGAGTAGTAGGGGGGGGGGAAGTCAGGGTGACATCCCACAGAGATGGAGTTGGGCTGGTGTCAGTGGATCTCCGTTTCTAACCATCCGGTGTGAAATGGAGTCATTCGCCAAGAAGAGTTTTCCCCTCTTCCGAAAATTTGAAAATGTTCCAGAGTTGCCAGGTTTTGGAGTACTTCTCTTGCCTGTTTAGGCTGGTGAGGATTAAGTCCTCCATCTGGTTTATTTCTTCAACTTTTTGAAGCCAAAAGGCTATGGGTGGTGTTTGAGTGGATTTCCAGAATGAAGGGATACATGCTTTCGCTGCGTCTAGTAGATGCCTTATAATTGATTTCTTATAGGAGCAGGCGGGTATGTCAGTGGCGTGCAGAAGGAAGTAGGCTGGGTCATCAGGTATTACGCGGTCAGTGAATTTTTGGATTATTTGGCGTACTTCTCTCCAGAAGATCTGGATCCGAGAGCAGGACCAGAAGATATGCATAAGTGTACCCCTTTCTTCCTGGCATCTCCAGCAGATGTCTGTCGTGGAGAGGAAAATTGATTTAAGCAGTGCAGGTGTTCTATACCAATGTGTGAGAATTTTGTAATTCGTTTCCTGGATTTTGGAGCAAATAGAAGACTTGTGAGTGAAAAGTAAGATTTGTTGTCTTTTATTGGTTGTGAAGGTGCAATTTATTTCTTTTTCCCATCTGGTGATACTATGAGCCTTGTAGTCCCCCGGCGGTGTGATAAGCAGTTTGTAGGTAAGTGAGAGAACGTGTGGTAGGTCTCCTGTCTCTGAACAATGCATTTCCATGGTTGTGAGGGTTTGATTAGTCTCCTGTGGTGGTGGGAGGGTATTTAAAAAGTGGTGTAGTTGTAAAGCTCTGAAAAAGTCTAAACGGAACTGTCCTTCTGGGTCAGTGAGTTCCGATAGTGTTTTCCACCTCCCCAAGGTGCTAAAGTGAGATGCTTGGTGCAAACCCTCTTCTTTTAGTTTCAGAAATTCCCTATCTTGTAGTCCTGGTTGGAACTGGGGGTTCCCCAATATGGGTCTGAGTGTTGAGTTATGTGAGAAGTGGGGGGTGGTATGGATCAATTGTGAGCAAACCCGTGACGTGGTACCTATTAGCGGGTGGCGTGTGATTTCTGTTGGGAGGGAGGCGTGACACCACGGAGCCCTGCGTAAGGGAATCTCAGTTTGTGCCTGCTCAAGTCTTGTCCATAATTTGGTGTTTGTGTGGCGGCACCAATCAATGAGTCTACTTAGATGGGTCGCTCTGTAATAAGTTTGGAGATCTGGCATTGCCAGTCCCCCGTTGAGCTTAGGCAATGTGAGGACTCTACGGTGTAGACGCGGCTTCTTCCCGGCCCAAAGGAAATGAGTGAAGGCTGTTCTCACCTGGTTAAAGTAGTCTACTGGAATGCGTATTGGTATAGCTTGCATAATGTATAGGAATTTGGGCAGGATCGACATTTTAAGAATGCTACACCGACCAAACCAGGAATGTAAACCGCTACCCCACTTGACCAGAAGTTGTTTAACTGTATTCAAAAGGGGCGGAAAGTTGAGCTTGTATAGCTGGGAGAGCTTCGGGGGTATTTGCGTGCCTAAATACTTAAGGGCAGTAGTTGTCCATTTAAAGTGGAAGCTGGATTGGAGGTGTGGGATTTGAGGTTGGGGGATTCCTATACCCATCGCCTCGGATTTGCTGAAGTTAATCTTCAAATTGGCTAGTTGTCCGTAAGTGTGGAATTCTTTCATAAGGCTAGGTAGTGAAATGATGGGTTTTGTGAGGGAAAACATCAAATCATCCGCATAAGCGGAAACTTTGAATTGCTCCCTGCCGGCTTCTACGCCTGAGATGTCGGGGTTAAGTCTGATGTGGCATAAAAAGGGTTCCAGGGATAGTTCGAAGAGCAAGGGCGATAGTGGACAACCTTGGCGGGTATCGTTCGTTATTGGGAAGATCTTGGACATAACCCCATTAGCCCGGACTACTGCTGTTGGGTTCAGGTAGGCCGCAGTCACCCAGTTGAACATTTTGTCTCCCAGACCTATGTGTCTTAACGTTGCGAACATGAATTGCCAGCTAACTCGGTCGAAAGCCTTTTCGGCGTCTGTCCCGAGGAACACGCATGGGGTTTTAGTGCTGTTTGCGATGTGTAGTAAGTTAAGGACTTTAGTTGTGTTGTCCCTGGCTTCTCTCGTCGGGACGAAGCCTACCTGGTCAAGATGGATAAGCGAGGGGAGGTGTTGTTGGAGTCTTGTAGCGATGATTTTGGTGAAAAGTTTTAGGTCTGTATTCAGGAGGGAGATTGGGCGGTAGGAACCGCATAGGCCTGGGTCTTTACCGTCTTTTGGGATAACTGAAATCTGTGCCTGTAGTGTGGCTCTGTGGAATCCACCCCCCGCGCCCAGGTCATTGTAAAGTCTGATCATGTAACCTCCTAACGAGGGTAGAAAAGTTTTATAGTAAATGGTGGTGAGACCATCTGGGCCTGGGGCCTTCCCTGTTTTTGAACTTTTTAATGCAGTTTGGAGTTCCAGTAATGTAATGGGGTCATCTAAAAGTGATTTGGCGTCCTCTGGGAGGGATGGCATGAGGGAAGTCGCAATGTATTTGGTTGTTGTATCTGAGGAGGGTTGTGTCTCCGTAAGGTTATACAGCGCCGAGTAGTAGGAGCAAAATTCCTGGGCAATCTGGTGTGGTAGGGAAAGTTTCTGGCCTGTAGCAGACTTGATGTGTGGTATGTATGAGGCAAGCCTCTGTTCTCGGAGATTCTGGGCTAGCAGTCTTCCGCATTTGTTGCCTGATTCATATATTCTCCTTCGAGAAATCTGTAATGTGGCTTTTGCTTTGAATCGTAAGAGGTCAGTTACTTGCATGCGGGCTATATTTAATTCCGTTTCTAGGCAGAGATTACTTTCACTTCTGTTTCTCTCTGCTACCTGTATATGGAAGCTAGAAGAAATCTTCCAAAAAGGACACTACAGCAATAAAATACTAACAGACTTTCTACGTCTTCCAGACTCAATCCAAAATGAGGAAAGAAAGTTTGTTTGGAGTTGTAATGTGAGACAAAGCAGAAAAGATTAGAGTGGAATTGAAAAAAAAAGTAGAATATGGAAGAAACTCCAGTCAATGCAGGCAGAAAATTAAAAAAAGATAAACAATTTATCTGCAAAGTACATCTGGTTCTGCTATATGGCACATTCAATTATTTCATGGCATTATAGAAGATAGGAAGAAATTACCTTGTAATTCAGCTTCTGGCGGGCTACCGATACCATCCTTCCACAAGATGGCGGTGTCGTACACAAATGTGAGCCGCAGCTCAGAGTGCAGATCGAAATGCTGCCAGCCACCGACTCCCACCGGAGAGTGAAACACATAGGACACGTACAGGGGCACCCGCAGGGTTACATAGGACTGTACAAGATTCAAGACCTTTAAACAGAAAACAGCACTTTAGAAACACGACTTCCTATACGTGTAACATTACATTAACAACAGGTAGAAAACATTCACCTAGTAATAGATGAAGCTTTTTTTTATGATGAATGATTGTTAGTTTCTGGAGTAAATATTAAAGATATTCTGTATAGTTTTAGTTAAACATAGCGTTCTGTAACATGTTATTACTGACACACGTTTTATTTCTCGTTTTAAACCTTTCACTGCCTGCCCCAAGTTTTGCAACTCGGCTAGGTCAACCAATGTTGCTATTTTTCACTTTTAAATTATAGTGAAATATTTTTTATTAAAATTTTACAAAAAATCTCCTAAAAAATCTCCTAATCATACATTTGAAAGCATGGGACCTGGCAAATAAAAGATAATACTATTGATTTTTAAGGTTCCATGATAGCTGTGCAAATGTTTATCAAAACAATCCATTTCGATTTAAACACAACATAATTGCGTAAAAGATAAGAATTTCCCAAGTTAATAAATTACAAATATGTTTAAATTTTAAAAGAGAAACAGCCAGGCAAATACTGATTTAGGAGTGGAGAAAAATGTGTACATTTGAGATTTACTGGCTTCTGCATTCCCAAAAGATCAGTTGAATAAAAAGCTTTATATACAATAAATAAATTATCTTTGAGTGCCGGTTCACACTGCTGCGCTGTGAATTTGTTCCGTTTTTTTGTCCTGTGTGAGGTGCGATTTTACAGCAAATTTACCGTGATTTTACCGCAAATTTCAGGAGTTGGACAAAGCTGCAATTGATGTTCTAGCCATGTAAAAAAAAAAAAAAAAAAAGGTGTTAACTTCCTGTGTACTTCCTAGTTTTTGTGGAGAGTAGTGTGGTGGAATTCGCACATATCTGAACCAATAATGCGATTCCAGAACAATTTGATGTCTATGGAGACTAAATACGCAACGTATCGCTGTAAACTCGCACAAGACCCTTTTTTTTATCGCATCGCATTCGTAGAGGAATCACAACGCATGTATGTGAACGACCGTCATTGAAAACAATGACTTTATGGATGACATGCGAATTTAGAATGTTTTTGACACATCGCATTCGTTATGAACTCGCATCAGTGTGAACCGGCACTCAAGAAAAAAAACTACACCAATCAGCAATAACTTTATGACCGCCGACATATTGTTAGTGAATAACACTAATTATCACTTTACAATGGCATCTGAAAGTCAGTGGGTTAAGCAGCAGGTAAACATGTTGTCAATGACGTTGATGTGTTGAAAGCAGTAAAAATGGGCATCACAGTTTGTTGTTTATAGGGGCTGCATAGCCACAGACCAGTCAGGGTGCCCATGCCAACCCGTGTCCACAACAAAAGGGCCTACAATGGGCATGTGAGCTTTAAGTGGATGGCCAGGTGAGTCACTTATCTGGGGAAGAAATGGCACCAGGATGCAGTATGGGAGAGGCACTGTGATATTTTATCCAATGTTCAGCTGGGAAACCTTGGGTCCTGACATTCATGTGGATGTTACTTGACACATACCACCTATCTTAACACTGTTGGTGACCAAGTACACCACTTCGTGGAAACGGTATTTGCTGATGGCAGTGGTCTCTTTTAGTGGGATAATATACCCTGCCACACTGCAACAATGGTTCATGATCATGGTTTAAGGAACACAACGAGTTAGAGGTGTTGACTTCACCTCTAATAGATCCATGCCTAAACGAGTTAGGGCTTTTCTGGCAACAAAGGGGGTACCCACTCAGTATTAGGTTGGTGGTCATAAAGTTATAGTTGATTGGTGTATATAGCGTTGTTATTTTTTGGTATCCTTGGATAATGCAGTGAAACACATCGAAGGCAGGCAACTGAAGGTAGGCAAAAGTGTACATTTAAAATAAAATAAAAACCACCTAACTCCATACTAAGATTATGCCCCTAGAAGTATTCCTAAACGTATATAGTATATGCATATACATTATATTGCCAAAAGTATTGGGACACCCCTCCAAATCATTGGATTCAGGTGTTCCAATCACCTCCATGGCAACAAGTGTACAAAATCAAGCACCTAGGCATGCAGACTGCTTCTACAATTATTTGTGAAAGAATTGGTCACTCTCAGGAGCTCAGTGAATTCAAGCATGGTACCGTGATAGGTTGCCACCTGTGTAATAAGTCCATCCATAAAATTTTCTTATCAACTGTTAGTGGTATTATAACAAAGTGGAAGCAACTAGGAACACCAACAACTCAACCACAAAGTGGTAGGCCATGGAAAATGACAGTGTGCAGAAGTCTCCAACTGTCTGCAGAGTCAATAGCTACAGACCATACGTAAAAGAAAAAACAGTCAGCGCAAAAAACTATCAGATAAAACAAGCTGCTGGACACTAAAGGCAAATATATAAGTCCTTTCAAGTGAATAGAGTAAACAGTAGTAGTGCAGCGCTAAAAATTCATACGACTGAAAAAATGTCCAGAGAATGACATATGCAAGAAAATAAATGAAGCAAACAGAGCCAAGAAAAATCCACGGTGAGAAAGGGTGCTTCATGCAAATCCAAAGTGCTCGGAGGTGTGTGCACGGTTCGAAGAGCACTTTGGATTTGCATGAAGCGTATGAATTTTTAGCGCTGCACTACTACTGTTTACTCAATAGCTACAGACCTCCAAACTTTGTGTGGTCTTTAGATTAGCATGAACGCTTCATGGAATGGGTTTCCACGGCCGAGCAGCTGCATCCAAGCCCAACATCACCAAATGCAATGCAAAGTGTTGAATGCAGTGGTGTAAAGCATGCTGCCACTGGTCTCTAGAGCAGTGGAGATGTGTTCTCTGGAGTGACGCATTACGCTTTTCTGTCTGGCAACCTGAATGATGTGTCTGGTTTGGCGGTTGCCAGGAGAACAGTACTTGCCTGACTGCATTGTGTCAAGTGTAAAGTTTGGGATTTAGGATTTTAGCTGGAGAAGGAGGGGCGCAGTTTGGTATGTTTGCCCTGGGCTCTAGGTCAATGTTTCTCAACTCCAGTCCTCAAGTACCCCCAACAGGTCATGTTTTCAGGATTTCCCTCAGATGAAACGGCTGTGGTAATTACCAAGGCAGTGAAGCTGATCAAATCACCTGTACAAAATAATGGAAAGCCTGAAAACATGACATGTTGGGAGTACTTGAGGACTCGATTTTAATAACATTGCTCTGGGTGACCTTGTCCAAGCACTGGGTTCACTTTAGGGAGACTCCAGGGGTCTAAAAAAACCCTAATGCCTATATTACGTGTTGCAGGAGATCAGGAACACAGGGTTCTTGATCTGCTTCTCCTCTGGCACCAAGATGAAACTGACCCCATAGGACGGAAGCTAAAAACCTCCACCAAACTGAATGTAAAAAAAAGTTGTGTCTAATTTAATTATCTAATTAACAAAACAAGATTTAGTTTACAGTGAAAACTGTAGCAATGCTCACGTGAACTCAAATAAATGTTATCTGAACATTGAATGATATTCCTGAAAATCGTTCTTCCATCCCGACTGCATGCACAATTATATATCTTAGCAGATTTTACATAGAAGTCACAGACTGGCCAAATTGATTACAGTAAAACCATGTAAATAATTCCTTTCTGCCATTGGGTCAACTATGTATATTTAGAACCCACAACTTACAGCACACATACAGACTAATTGTACAGACCAGCTTATTCTAAACTGCATAAAGCAGCTCCAGGCTTGCTAGGTATCATAAGAACAGTATATTCAGGGGCAAGAGGGAATGATTTGTATGGCTCTGCCCACAATCCTAAAATAAAAAAATAAACCCCTTATTTTTGAATTTGTGATTCAGGTAAGACATGCAGAAACCTATTTTTTGAATTCTTTATTTTCATGCAAACCAGAAGGCAAACACACCCACAGATTTTAGCTACACATCATTAGCAAAGTTTGCAGGTATTGACAGGGTACAAGCAGTCGGAAAAGCATCCATAGACAAATAAACATTGTGTCTCACATAATAGCAGGGAAAACAGAAAAAGAGATATCTGGTAAGAAACTTGGTAAGCTAGACATGCAAATAACTGTGCATAGCTTCTTGTCAAACGGGAAACAATGAGGTCCCCAATTTAATTTTTCGTGGAAAGAGAAACCACGAGGGGGCACTGGGGGAAAAAGGAAGAGGAACATTTTTATTTTTTCCTTAAAGTGGTTGTAAACCTCAGAAATGAAATATGAACAAAGCATATCCCTCTATAGTGTGTACTTGTCTTAATTAGGAGCACTAATTGTTGATTCTGTCTGCTGCATCATTTCTCTGCTATCAGCTTGAATCACTTCTGACAAGTCTTCCGGACACCAAGAGAAAAATGGTGACAGGGGAGTGATCTCCAGCTGATTTACAGCCTTAGTTCTAAGGAGTGTTCGCAACTCCACATGCCCACGCCCGCCAGGAAGCTGACACTCCGCAGCGCTAATCACAGATAGTGAGACATTTTCTGATCTGTGCAGCCGTGGATCGGGAAATGTCTCACTGCCTGTGATTAGCGCTGCGGAGTGTCAGCTTCCTGGCGGGGGCGGGCACGTGGAGTTGCGAACAAGCCTAAGCTCATCCTTACTCAGCTCTGTACTTGTGTGCTGTGTGGAGGGCGTGTGTCTCTTCCTTAGATAAACAGGTACTACTTATGTAGGAAGATTTGTTTAATCTCTGTGAATTACCTGAGGCCAGTCAATTCACTGGGTATATGAATTGAAAAATGTACATTCTGCCTTGAATTTCCCTAAGCAATAGAAATATGATTGTGCCTAAGTACTACTGTTCTTTAGCCTAATTGTCACTATTGTGCTGATTACTGTTTTCCTGTGGGCTTGCTGGAGAGGAAGTTGTACTTGAGGACCTGAAAGTATTTCCCTGCTTCTGCTTCATTCATTCTGTGGATCCCCCCACTCCTCTACCAAGATAATCACCTCCATACATAGACCCAGTGCAGAACAAGGCATGGTAAGTCAGTACTGAGGACAATATCAGCTTCTGGGAGCATATACATAAAATTGATGCCAAGTTGTTTGCCCTCTGTCTTTTTTTGGGCACAGTTTCCAGTACAGTACAGACATTTAAAAGGGCTTAACTGTGCTCCATCATGTCAGAAAACTATTTTGTTAAGTTAATCAGTTATTCTGGGATCATTTTTTTTTTTTAACTTTCAATCTTTTTTATTGATTTGTTCCATATATGATCAGCCTTAGACACGCAGATAAAAAAAAAAAAATGAACGGGCTGTAATACATTCTGTAATATACAAAGTCACAAGAAAAGGGAAGAATGCCCCTTTCTATACAGTCTCAAAGACGGAAAAGTGATAAGAGTTCTCATACTGACGCCTGGCTTATAGACACATTTATTTCCCAGTTGTTCTAGGTTTTCAGCGGTGTGAGGGCCAGAGAGAGATTAACAGGCTCTGTTGACTCTACAGTGCAGACTCCATGGAGTCTAAGTAACTTGACTGAGCTTTGCTGCTAATCGGGCCAAGCACAGGTGCAGCGTGAACCCGTGGTAATCGCAGCTTTATGATGAGCAATGTTAAACCATCAGCACACACAGGGCTTCCTTTACACGAGAGAGTGTTGACATATCATGCCATACGTTATGCCCAAAGCACACAGAGGATTAATCCAACCTTGTGCATTGATATCCTGTAGTTTAACCTTAAAGGGAGCGCCCCGGGAAGTCACATTACCACTAAGCCAGGACCAACTGGAAAAAGCAGTGGGCCATGAGAATGGCACCTTTACACTAGTTTCACCAGCATAGTGATGTACCTGCTAAAACTTCCTATATTAAAGATAATTTTTCCCCCCTGGCAATTTCACCACTGGAAACATTTATAAATAGGAAAACCTTGGACAAGTCTACATATGAGATATGCAGTATACTGTACCATACCTTCAGACTAAGGTTATGTAATTATACTTACTATCAACACTAGATGATGACCAGTAGGAAGATCCGGAAGTGTCATGGTTTAAAAGAGAAGTATGGGTTTTTTTGTTTTGCCCATTCATACTTACCTAGGTGTATACAGCATCGGTCCGATGCTGCATCTGTCCCCCGGCGCCTCTTCACTGAGAACTGAGCGATCAGATACAGCCAATGGCTCAGTTCTCACAGATCCCCAAGAAGAGAGCTGCTGACTCTCAATCAGCAGCTCTCCTCTCTGCTCCTTCACGCTCACTGGAGCCCTGAGCTGTGGAGGGGGTGGGGAGCGGCTGTCTCAGCCTCTCAGCGGCTTGCTGAGAGGCTGAGACGGGCATCAGTCCAGGCACCTGGCAGATCCATAATAAACTGGTGACTCGCGCTTTTGACAAAACACAGTGAATATAAATGTAAAGGTGGTCAGACATCACCTTAAACAAAATGCAAATATGCATATAATCATATATTCAAAAAAGAAGGGCATGTGAAAAAAATATACTAGCAACAAAGGCTGCAATATGTTGTGCAACAATATTTTAGAAGG
The DNA here is from genome assembly GCA_037952835.1 of Lithobates septentrionalis. Lineage (NCBI taxonomy): Eukaryota > Metazoa > Chordata > Amphibia > Anura > Ranidae > Lithobates > Lithobates septentrionalis. The sequence continues at coordinate 8,265 of JBBDGP010002505.1, read as the reverse complement.
TTGTGAGTAATAGTCCATATAAGAACACCCGAGTATGGTGTAAAAATCCAGTGAAGGTCCAGTTATATGGAAACATAAGTGCTTGGGTCCACCACCATAAATAGAGTGCCTGGCCGCTTACCAGAAACCCATGACCCCCCGTTACAGAGGGTCTGAGTAGGCTGTTAAATCCTGCTGCTTCGGACCACCATAAAGCCAAGATGGAAGCTGGAATGGGACATCAGGGACTGTGGTACAGATGGATGGATCCACAGGAAAAAAACTTTGCCCTCAGCGGAGTGGTATAACTGGTAGTGTTCCTGGCAAGGAAGCATCAAAAAATGACACTGTGGAGTTTGGCGGAGCAGCAAACTTAACTTGTGAACTTGAAAAAAGCTTGGAGGCAGAATTAATCTGTGCATAGACCTCAAGACCAACAATTCCTTCCCAGAGCAAAGATCTGGTGGCTCTGCTTGATAAAAAAGTCCATCTGAAACTTGTTTGTCTGTGGAACAAGATTGGAGTAAAAGTCCTTTTTACTTTTTTATCAAGCAGAGCCACCAGATCTTTGCTCTGGGAAGGAATTGTTGGTCTTGAGGTCCATGCACAGATTAATTCTGCCTCCAAGCTTTTTTCAAGTTCACAAGTTAAGTTTGCTGCTCCGCCAAACTCCACAGTGTTTTGATGCTTCCTTGCCAGGAACACTACCAGTTATACCACTCCGCTGAGGGCAAAGTTTTTTTCCTGTGGATCCATCCATCTGTACCACAGTCCCTGATGTCCCATTCCAGCTTCCATCTTGGCTTTATGGTGGTCCGGAGCAGCAGGATTTAACAGCCTACTCAGACCCTCTGTAACGGGGGGTCATGGGTTTCTGGTAAGCGGCCAGGCACTCTATTTATGGTGGTGGACCCAAGCACTTATGTTTCCATATAACTGGACCTTCACTGGATTTTTACACCATACTCGGGTGTTCTTATATGGACTATTACTCACAACCTTCTAAAATATTGTTGCACAACATATTGCAGCCTTTGTTGCTAGTATATTTTTTGCACATGTCCTTCTTTTTTGGTTATATGATTATATGCATATTTGCATTTTGTTTAAGGTGATGTCTGACCACCTTTACATTTATATTCACTGTGTTTTGTCAAAAGCGCGAGTCACCAGTTTATTATTGTTTACGTTGTGTGTTTGTGTCACATTTCGCAGCTTGTTTTTATAATTTACTTATAATTACCTTTTTGATGCGCAGTTATTTCCACGTTTCTTTTTGACCTGGCAGATCCAGACTTTATTGTCGGGTTGATGTGGTGCCTGGACCGATTCTTATGACGTCAGCAGAGAGCGGGCTTCAGTCCGCTCTCTGCTGAAAACGGGTCACAGGAGGGCAAAACGAATTGCACTTCTGTGACCCTTAGGAGAAGCCCAGCCAAACGAGCTCAGGCTGGACTTCTCCTTTAAAGACTGCATTAGCACAGCTCACAAACTTATTCAGTTTACATTTCTTCATCAACTTTACTATACCCCTGAAGGCTACTAAAATGGGAGTGATTACCTCTGTTACTTGTCTGAGATATTCTATGTCACCACCGGACACTTAAAATATGTTTTTCTGATTAACATTATGAGATCAGGTGTTCATATTTCTTGAAAAAGCTTACGTTTTGTGGGATCCAAAACCACCAAAGGTTGGTCTGTTTGGTTTGATAGATAATTATGCCTTAACCAACAATCAGAAAGTTATTTTTTTCGAGCTATATTGTTTTATGCAAGAAAAACTATTTTATAAAATAGGAAGAGTACATTGACTCTGAGCTTTACCCACCTAAAGAGGCTCCTGGATGATCTAGTAACCAAATTTAAAATAGTGAACAACAGTAGGGCTTGTCCTCAACAATTCTATAAGATTTGGCAATTTTGGATTGATGCACTAGGCGACCCAACCTGGCAGGCTGACAATGGGACCATGCCCTCCCCTCCCCTCTCCTAGGAGTAGGTTTATTTATTAAGTTGCATAAGTGAGCAATATGTTTTCTCTGCCTTATATAAATATGCAGAATGAATGAGGTGTGTTTGGTTAAGTATATGTCATCTTTAATTGCGTTGGCACACCCAAGAATATCTCTGTTCTTTGGTTTGTACATACAAATTTTAATATAAATAAACAATCTTTAAAAAAAAAATATAGTTTATTGATATTTTACTGTTCCCAACTTAACCTCTCAAAAATTGCTGAAGAAAAAAAAAGTGGCAGAACATTGCTTTGGCACCAAGACACTCTTGATTATGTCAGACTTTGAATTGGGGCCATAATGGCAAATACTACATCCTATAGTACCCATTCTCTCTGTTCAGCTTTGTGTACTAAGGGGATGCTGGCAAAGGGAGTTTTGAGAGAATGCTAAAGTATGGCTCCATGTACACTGGGTGTTCCCTGGTTGTGCCCCAGTGCATAAGGCTCTGGCCTTTAGGTGTGGACAGAAGGCACAGGTGCATCATCCAGCCCTGCCGCTGGCAGCCTGTTTTACATTTAGGGCAGTGTGCGCTCAGGGGAAAGCTGGGTTCTGGGCATTTGTCCCCGGGTGTATAATTCCCTTAACATTAGCAGTATTCGATGCACTGTCCAGCCATGTCCAGTCGCCTCTCATAGTTTATAGGCTGCCAGAAACTGAGCTGTACAATACACATGTGCCCACACCTAAATGCTGAGGCCTTGTGCACCAAGGCTAAACGTAAATGCAACACATAGTCGAAAAAAAAAAAAGTATAACACTCCATGCACACTAGACACTCAAAAAAGCTGGATCAAAAAATGCTAATATTTAGCAGTGTTTTGCAGTGTTTAGGAGCATTTTCATAAGTGTTTATGAGCGGTAGCCGCCGGTGTTCTTAACAACCAGTGAATAGCTGGTTATTAAGGAGCGGGCCGGCAAGCCAGCAAACACGTCCTTAACAACAGATGACTTATCAGCTGTCAGCGGGGTTCCCAACTGACAGCTAAATGTAAACTAAACAATTGCTGGCAATAAAAAATGGGAAAAACAGCGTGGGGGGCCTCCCCCCAAATCCATAACAGGATTGGGGGGAGGATGTGGCAGCCGCTATACACTGGTTGTTAAGGACGCTGGTGGGCCGCTGGCTAAGAAAAAAAACTGCTGGAGACCAGTGCTTAGTAGAGGTTAACAGCGTTTAGGAAGTTCTAGGAGCTATCAGCTTTTTTTTTTCTGCTGGCAAATCTCTCCAAAAAAACACAAAGAAGCGTTTTTTTTTTTTTTGTCTGCTCCTGGAAGCTGAAGGTTAAAAAACAGTTCTAGTCTACAATAGTGTGCATGAACATAGGATAACATGATTTGCTTCTGGGACAAAACAAAATGCTCAAAGTAGCTGCTAGGAGCTTAACAATAAGCTAGTGTGCATGAAGCCTCACAAATTGGACCCCACAGCACTTCATGGGGCCTAGACTACTTTCTAGGTCTGAGGTATTCATGCACCCCTTTGCTGTCATAAGAACCAAATAATGAGTCATGGGGCTGAATCTCTAAACACCTTTAAAAAATGTTGCTAGATTAGAATCTAACTAATAATCGAATAATCTTTGCGACATTGAACCTGAAATCAAAGTAAAGAAATCAATGACAGAGGACATGCTAGTAACCTTATCCTCCTCTATTACATGTTTAATTGTGCAAAAACAACAGAAAACAATCACACTAGTTGTAGCTAGCCTTTATACCCATTATTTGCTTTTTTTATTTTACTCCAGAAGGCAGGAGGCAGGGATCTGACATCAGGCACTGCTCAGCATGAGAGCTGAGTGTAATTTGAGACCTGAGTAGAGGGAATGGACACACCCACCTCTATGCAGTCTCAAGATGAAAGATTCACAGCTGAGGCTGTGAATCATTTGCTGTATGCTAGAGAAGGGGGGGCATCCCTCGGGATCCTTTGGTATCAACATAAACTGTCAGAAGGGACTCATACAGATAGCAGAGGAAGGAGACAGCAGCCAGAAATTACAGTAGATGCTTTGGATTGCAGCGAATACACACTAGAGAAGTACATACGTTTTTCAATTATTTACAACCATTTTAATTATTATTTTATCAATTGTCAGGGAATGCTGCAAAACCTTGATATACACCCACAGACACCAGAGGGAAAAACTGCATGTCTCTGATAAACAAAATCATCAAAATATGCAAGTTGCATTAAAACCTATTTTTAAGTCAATTCTGCCATGATTGCAAATGTGTACTGAAAATATAGGACCATTGCCCTCACGTTTAAGACACTGGCCATCATTCAAAGCTAGAAAAGAGCTGGTGGAGAAGCAGACTTTCTGCAAGGGACAGCCCAGGAGACAAGGTCAGTAATGCAGTGAGAGCTTTAATTTTATTTTTTAAATGCCTGGGCCATTTATTTACATAGAAAAAGGTTTGCTTTAAAGCTCCTCGTCAGAGCTTTCTATTCATATCTCATGTTTTGCCATTATAGTGTGTAGAAGACAAATGCAGACGATGTGAAGAAAGCAGCACTTGGCTGCATGTAAAAGAACGATTTACATGTCTATCTTTGGCCGATGGATAAAAAAAGAAATACCTTTGTAAACCACAAGATAGAAATCTGGTTCTGGAAGCCATATCAATCTTCTTATGTTATCATCAAAAAGTTGCATAAATGCTTTTAAAGATTTAACGGCTGGTCACTGATTTTAGAGCTCTGATAACTGGCTTAATGAGCCGTGATATTTATTCTGAGACAACATAGGACAAAGTGCAGCCTGGACACAAAGATGTTTCACTTATGTCACAAGGTTTTCCTGGATATTTGTATTTGTGGAAGGAAGCTGAAAGTGACCCTGCGAGACATGATTTATTTGAAAAAAGACCTTCCTCTATAAAACGCAAAACAACCTTTCAACTATAATTTAGAACATTTAACGCACTCTAATAAACAATTCAGGCTCCATAAAAACTGTAATAAAACATATAAAAAGGGGCCGACTACACCAGGTTTTTCCAGCAAAAGAGCTTTAAAATGCGAACGGAACACCATTGCACCCTCACAAAGCCCCTGCAGTGCCCTACAGATGATGTAGCCTTTACTACATTCTCATGTGGGATGTGGTGTGCTGCAGCCTTTCACTTTGAACACACAGATAGGTGGCATGTACTGATGGGCACTGATTTGCAGCCATAATTGCTGGCACTGATATGCAGGACTGATAGGTGGCACTGACTGATGGCCACTGATTTGCAGCACTGATGGCTGGCACCTTTTGAGCACTGATAGGTGGCACCCATATGTGGCACTGATAGGTGGCACTGACTGATGGGCACTGATTTGCAGCACTGATAGTTGGCACTGACTGATGGACACTGATATGCGGCACTCATAGCTGGCACTTACTGATGTGCACTGATATGCGGCACTGATGGCTGGCACTTATGGGCACTGATAGGTGGCACTGGTATGTGGCACTGATTTGCAGCACTGATAGGTGGCACTGACTGATGGACACTCATATGCAGCACTGATGGCTGGCACTTACTGATGGGCACTGATATGCGGCACTGATGGCTGGCACTTTTGGGTGGCACTTATGGGCACTGATAGGTGGCACTTATGGGCACTAATAGGTGGCATGATACAATAAAATCGACAATAAGTGATGACAGAGTGAGTACAAGAGCCCATCTTGATACACTCTGCACTCAGCCTCAGTAAGCCTAGTCAGAATGCAGCAGCGGACATCTTCTTACACCCAGGCCATATAGTTAGTGATCTATATGGGCTGGGTGTAAGAAGATGTCCGCTGCCACCTTGTGACTGCAGGCTACTGAGGCTGAGTTCAGGGTGTACCAAGATGGGCGTTGCCGTGTACAGCCTCTGACGGAGACTCGGGCCGTCACTTCCGTTAATGATTCTGACGGCCCGGTCACCGATGTACACGGCTGCACACCACTGCGAGTGACCCACACCCCTGCCCACAGGCTTACCTTCGAAGCTCCGCTGCACTGCAAGGACTCTGACTTTGCCGCGCTCCGCTCCGCCTTCTCCCACCCACTCTGCCTGTCCACTGACTTCCGGTATCGGGTGAAGCATCGGGAGCATTTGCCCGAGTACAAGTACTCGGGCAAATACTCGGTAGTATCGGTATCGGTGCAACCCTAAATACGACTAAAACTAAAATGCCATTTTAGCCAAAACTGTAATGCCTCGTACACACTTTCTGACAACATAACCGTGGAATTTTGTCCGAAGGGTGTTGGCTCAAACTTGTCTTGCATACACACGGTCACACAAACGTTGGCCAACAATCACGAATGTAGTGATGTACTAGACGTACTATGTGGTTTTTCAGCCCTTTAGCGCCACCCTTTGGGCTCCTTCTGCTAATTTCGTGTTAGTAGAAGTTTGGTGAGTGTTGATGCGCGCTTTTCTTATCACTTTTCATTTATCGCTTTTCATTTCATGCTTTTCAGTTTGTTTCTGAACGGCCGTTCGTCAACCAGACATGTTGTGGAATCGGAGGAGATAACGTGTTATTTATTATTTGCCTTGGAGTTTTTGCTGTGACATTATTTTTTTGGTTGAATAATGATTTTATTTGGTATAATTTCTATATTTTTGGATGCATAGAATGCACTTTTTGGTTCTTTTCTGTTGGCAGATAGCATGTCTAATTTTATTTTATTTTTTTAATGCACAATAAAACAATTGTGTAGAATAATACTTGGCTATGTGTTTTACTTCAAATGACAGTTTGGGAGTAGGCATGTAAAATTGACAAGGGACACCAACATAGTTGTATATTTGATCTTAAGAACGAGGGTTTGATCGGCTAATTATCTACAGGTTGTGCCACATCCTAAATTCAAAATTTGAGACATAGAAAGTTCCCCTAATGGACTTTAAAGGCACATATGAAGGAATGTTGGGAGAGTATATAGAGTAAAACGCCAGTTTATTCGTTACAAACAAATTTCTCAAGTAAATATCAAACACATAACATAAGTAAAAACAGGGAATGCAGTTCCATAGATATAAAGCTAATGATACCAATACGCTTGCACCCGACGCGTTTCGGAGTTGCTTTTTGCCTCCTTCTTCAGGGGTGATTGTAAGCTTTAAACAGAAATTTCTGTGTGGAAAATGGCATATACAACATATATAGTAAATATGCGTAAAAGTTAAACCAGAAAGCATAGAATTACATAAATGTACATTTCTTCGTTTACACTTAGATTGGTATCTATGGATATTGGTTATGCATTCCAAGAAGTTTAAAAGCAGACAAACATGTTGACACATACTGCCCATCAGACGCGTCCCCTGAGCATGGTGTATAGAGCTTTGATGGAGTGTATCCAAAATATTTATATGACCCGCATCGAAGTAGAGGTAAATAGGTAAAAAGGTATGAGGTAGTTTTACTTCCTTTCAATAGGAGTAAAGGCCCATTGATCAAGGGCATATAAGAGTTAGGATCTGAGATCACACTGAGGCCAAATGCGGGTCCTGTAGATTATGAGAATATATAGATAAGTACATGTAGGTAAAACATATAAGTGGCTGGAATAATGGGTAGGACATCCTATAATGTATCCTACCTGATCAGCCTACAGTATACGGATCAGCAGCTGGTGGTGGAACTAGATCCGATAGAGCCCAAATAATCTGAAGGGTCTACATGCAGAAAGAGAAGGGATATCTCAAAGCCCTAATAGTGTATTTCTAAAAAGAGGGGGGAGGGGGGGGGGAAGGAGAGGGGGGGGGAGAGGGGGGGGGGAAGAGGGAAAAGGGGGGAGTGAGAGAGACAAGGGGAAAGAAAGGGAAGGAAAAAGAAAAATGAGGGGAAAGGGAGTGAGGGAGAGGAAGTGAGGAACAAGAAGGGGAAAGGAGACAGAAAGAGAAAAGAAAAGAAAGCAAGAAGAAGGGGAGAGGGGGGGGGGGAGGGGAAAGAGAGGGAAAGAAGGGAGAGGGGAGGGGGGGGGGAAGAAGAGAGGAGGGGGAAAGGGGGAAAAAAAAGGAAAGTGGGGGGGGGCAAAAGGGAAAATGGAGGGGGGGGGCGCAGGGGGAGAAGGGAACAAACAAGGGGGGAAAAGGAAAAGAGGGGGGGGGGAGAAGGGGGGCGGGGGAAAGAAAAAACGAGGGGGGAAAAAGGAAAGAAGGGGGGGGGGGAAGGAAAGGGGAAAGAGAAGGGAGGAAGAACAGTAAAAGAAAACCAAGGAGAAAACAATAAGGGAAAGAAGAGAATGATACATAGAAATGCAGGTA
>JBBDGP010002504.1:1815000-2045000 GCA_037952835.1 Lithobates septentrionalis | reverse complement strand
GGGGTCCTGGGGAGCATCTTGGTCCTACAAATATAGCTCTGCACTTTAAGTCCTGGGGCATCCAAGTAGCAGTAAGCGTGCTGGCCTTAAGGCAAAGGCATCTACTATAGGTAAAACTGCGCAAATGTTTCACTATTTTTTTTTAGAACAAGTCACAAACCGGTGAACCATATATGAAGTTAAGGAAAATGTCAAAACACTTGATCTACATTCTTGTTCAAAGTCAGTGATAGAAAGAATTAAAAACATTAAATGTAGATGACAGCAGTGGCGTCACTAGGGGGTGGCTATTGAGGCTGGAGCCCCGAATCTGGGGCCCATAGCCCCAAGTTCAGGGCTGGCCCTACCATGAGAGTGTCCTTGGCTGCCTGACACAGCGCTGTCCTACACAGCCGCGGCACTCTCACGGAGTCTGCACTCCATGCTTCAGTGACAGCCAGAGAAGGGAGATGAATGTGTGAGAGAGTCTCCTCCTTGCTCCGCCCATATCATAGAGTCTGGAGGAAGTTTCTCAAACTGAGCTCCTGAGCAGGTGAGTGCAGATCATGAGGGAGGGGGAAAACTCTGTACTACCCTAGCCTATCTTCTGTATACCCAGCCTCTCTGTATATACCCAGCCTCTCTATACACCAGCCTCTCTGTATATGCCCAGCATCTCTATATACCCAGCATCTCTGTATATACACTAGCCTCTCTGTATATACACTAGCCTCTCTGTATATACACTAGCCTCTCTGTATATGCCCAGCCTCTCTGTATACTCTAGCCTCTCTGTATATACACTAGCCTATCTGGATACCCATCTTCTCTGTATATACACTAGCCTCTCTGTATACCACAGACTCTGTATACCTAGTCTCTCTGTATACACTAGCCTCTCTTCTATATACCCTAGCCTCTCTATATGTAACAATCCGCATCTGGTGGTAAATGACGTGGCAAGTGATAATCTGCATCTTGTGGCAGGTAATGTGACAAGCTCTCTGGTGACCCTGATGTAAGGGGGAGGATCTCTGGGGAGCCTGATGTAATGATAATATATAATGTTATATATTTACACATACACACGTATATTATATACATGTGTATGCCCGCCCAAGCGTATGACTTTCTTTACTTCGCTGCTATGGGCTCTAGCCCCAGATCTTTTGTAGACCTAGTAATGCCCCTGGATGACAGTCAAGTATTCCCCACTGGTTGCCATTATTAGTAGTACTAGTGCTTGCACCTATGTTCTTAAAGTAACCTTATTATTTCCGAACCTGTAGACTTCCTAATACAATAACTGTTAACCCTTTGTGGACTCTTCATGTGCTGCTTCCTTAACTCAGGTACTCTACTCCTGGCTGTTCCCACAAGCTACCTATGATAATACAATTGCCTCCATACCTACAGTATAAACCTTAATTTGTAAAGTAAGCGTTTGTGGGAACAGTGTCAAATGCCTCTGCAAAATCAAGATGCATTACATCTACTGCCTTATCTCTGTCTAAGCTGCTTCTCACTTCCTCATAAAATTCCACCAGATTGATTTGACAGAGCAGTCCTTCAAAAATCTGTGTTGGTTATTACCAATAATAACAATTTATCCGACAAATTATTTTATAGAGTCCCTTAGTATACCTTTAAACACCTTGCAAACTATCTATTTCCTGTTGGGTCTCTGGAATAAGAAGTGAAGATAAACCTCTCTAGTAGAACACAGACTGCAAAAAAATAACCAGATAGAACTTTTAACCCTTCCCTACTGTATTTAAAAGAAAAAAAGTTTTGGCTCCACATACATTTTAAACACTGGTCTACCGAGGTACATTTATAAACAGGTTACAGCAGATGTGATAAAATAATATATATAAAAAAAATGTGCAGCATTGGGCGAGCACATCTATGTAAACATCAATTGCTCCACCAATTGATGTTTCGCCACGAACGTTGGCGGGTGAGCAATAATGCTAGGGCCATAATTCAATGATAACCTGGAAAGGATTTTAAAGCGGCGCCTATGGAGAATTTTGAATACCATTGTGTAGCACTCTCTTAGTTCAGTGTAGGCTGCTAGGTAAATTTAGTTAGCTCCTCTTTAAGCAGAGGAGCAGGGGTTGATTGCTTGGGGCTATTCAGTGTCGCATAGGCTTCCGTTCTGCTATTTCCCCTCGTCTTCTGGAGATTTCTAGAAGTATAGTGGGAGGGACAGCAGGATGAACACATGGTTCTCTGGCCAATCCATGGGGGGGGGGGGGTGCTCAGTAGGTGAGAGAGAGTAGAGAGAGGGCCCATACATATTCTGAAGCCTGGCAGCAGTTGGCAGAGTTCTAGGGTCCAGCCTTCTAGAGGAGACCTGTCCCTGGGGGGCTCTGTCCCTGGGGCAGAGAAAGAGAGATAGAGAGAAAGCTGAGGAGACTTGTCAAGACATCAAGGTCCCAGCTAGGCTTAACTGTTGGGGTGTACCGAAGAAAGCCTGGGTCAGATTCTGCATAGTGCAAGTAGAGCAGATGTGATGAAGCTTCACTATTCTGGGACTGAGTGAGTGCTTGATCCAGCTACAAAGTGATAAAGTGACTGTGATGTGTCTCACCTTTCAACCCCGGAGCAGTGCAGCCAAGAATTGTGCAAGATAGCCAGGAGGGTGCCATACTGCTTAAGCGTTCCCAGAGCAGCCAGGAGCTGTGCAATACAGCCAGGAGTTGTACAAGTCAGTCAAGAGACAGTACAGTGCAGCCCAATGTTGTGCAATACAACTTGCATTTTGTACAGAACAGCCAGAAGCCTAGCAGTCCTCAAGTTCTACAGTTTGAGGTATCACATTCTCCCTATCCTTATCCAAGTTCCTGCTCAAAAAAAACCCAAAAAAACCCAGACTGATCCTTGAGCCAAAGGAAGAATGCGTGTTTGGCCACTGGAATCCTAAGATATTTCATGTGGGGCCTTCAGTTACTTGAATAGGAACCTGTGTAATATGTAATATTATGTGTGTAAAATACATGAAATTAATACAATGGGCACTTTTTTGAGATGTGTAAGTGTTGGGTCTAGCAAAAAGCCAGCAAACAAGAAATTAAAAATGCACCTATAAATGTCTTCATGACAAAATTAATATTCTGTTACCCTTTAACTGTATAACTGAAAGCACACAGCATAGCTCACTTCTGCCAAAAAAAGGAAAGGTAAATGTCCATTCCAAAAGTACAGGTCTATTAAAACATTCCATTTGTCACCACATATTTTATTTTTTAACCTTAAGCACTTATACTTCTTACTTTCTGATCTTCTTCTCCTGTCCTCAGCTCTTTATCTAATCTTACTGTACTGACCAAAGTTTTCTTGGGATGGTTTAGTTTTGACTTGCAGAAAAGATTACCACATTATAACTTTACTGATAAGTGCAGGTTTCTAACCTCACAGACTACTGCTACAATAATAATGTTTCTCATCTTTGTGTTTTTACCTAATTTCACACTGCTGTAATCTTACTTTTTTTTTTACCGGTTTTGTGGTTAAGTACAGGTTTGTATACCATCTTATTGGTAAATGTTTTATCGAATGTGGTTTTAACGCATGTTAATACTGATCCGACACAAAAGTCGTACCACTTTCAATCAGACTTTGCCCTGCGATTTCGGTCCAACATTGATCCAACTTTAATGAACAGGATCTGACTTGAGATGAGTGCGACTTGGGTCTGGTATGGATTTCCACACCAAATTTGCAAAAAAAAAAAAAAAAAACGAGGATGAGATCCCCCCCAAAATTCATACCAGACCCTATTCGAGCATGCAGCCCTGGCAGGCCAGGAAAAGGTGGGGGGCAAGCCCCCCTCCTGTACCATACCAGGCCACATGTCCTCAACATGGGGGGGTGGGTGCTTTGGGGCAGAGGGGCTCTGCTCCCCACCCCAAAGCACCATTTCCTCATGTTGATGGGGACAAGGGTCTCTTCCCCACAACCCTGAGCTGTGGTTGTGGGGGTCTGCGGGCAGGGGGCTTATCAGAATCTGGAAGTCCCCTTTAAGAAAGGGGGCCTCTATGTGAATAAGTACAGGGCACATAGTACCCCTACCTATTCACCGAAATAAAACCAGTGTAGTGTAACAAAAAAACATGAGGCAGTTCTTGACAAGTCCTTTATTAAAAATGAATAATGTCCCCCGATGTAGATCCAACATCAATCATGACGTCTTCCTCCGCTAACGCCGACAAGATAAAAAAAACAAAAAACGCTTCTCTCCCCCCAACTAATGCTCCTGCCGCTCTGGCAGCTCCAGTGTCTGACAGTTCTTATATTGCTATCGGGCATGGCCATGCGGTGACTTAACTTGGAGACCCCGCCCCTGTGACGTCATGAACCCATCATGCCCAGGTCCATGACGTCACAAGAGGGCGGGGTCTCCAGTCACGTCAACGCATGATCACGCCCCATACCTATATAGGAACTGTCAGACATGGGAGCTGCCAGAACAGCTGGAGCATTAGTCGGGGGAGGACCGTTTTTTTTAAATCACGGCGGTGGCGGAGGAACACATCGTGATTGACATTGGATATACATCGGGGGACATTATTAAATTTTAATAAAGAACTTGTCAAAAACTGCCTCATGTCTTTTCGTTACACTACACAGTTTTTTTTTTGGGGTGAATGGGTAGGGGTATTATGTACCCCATACCGATTCACATAAGGGGTGGGCCGGGATCTGGGGCCCCCTTTCTTAAAGGGGGCTTCCAGATTCCGATAAGCCCCTTGCCCGCAGAACCCCCTCAACTACAGCCCAGGGTTGTGGGGAAGAGACCCTTGTCCCCATCAACATGGGGACAAGGTGCTTTGGGGTGGACTGAAATCAGACAGAAGTCTGACACAGTGCAGGAAATTTCGGAGTCGGACCAGTTTAGACAGCTCTCATAGGGAAACATTAATTTTTACATGTCATGCGACTTGTGCACTCAAAGTCGGAGTGATTATCGCACCAGTGTGAACCGGGCCTTAAACGAAATAATGAAAGAAAAAAACCCTGCATTGCTGAGTGTAGACAGCTCATTCAAAATTAATGAACTGCCTTTCTATAATGCATGGTAACACATGTGAGGTTATGCACTGCAACACTGGGAGTCTGACCACACCACATTCTGGTGTAAACGGGCTCCTAAAGTGAGTTTATCCTCTATCAGCAATGATTTATGCATCTTGCACATATATACACATTATATATATATATATATATATATATATATATACACACACACACACACAAAATATATATTATATATATATATATATATATATATGATATATAAAATCAGAAGAAATTATACACACATATCTCCGAGACTTCTTCTAGAAACTTACAGAAGATTCTAGAAGAATGGGGGTGGAAGAGGGGAGGAGCTGCCTGGAATATTCTGAGGGTCCTGCCCAATCCCCAACAGGTGGGTTGGCAGGGTGCAGGCCCCCTCAAATACTCAGGGTCAAGTCCAGCCGTCCACCTGTGTGTTCCGGCAACTTCCTGCTCAGACTTCGGACTTCCATAGGCACTCTTACTCCGCCGTGCTCCAGCGCCAGCTGTTCCACTACCAGTGGCCCTTGAGCCGGAGTTGTACGGGAGGCCTTCCTCTACACGTCAGGCTCGCCATCAGGTACGTGACAGTACCAAGCAGCCATGACTGAGCCTGCAGGAGGAACCTCTCCCCTACATGAAGTCTGCCAATGCCTCACAGGCCTTACTCAAGCGGTCAAGTCCCTGCAGGAGAAATATGTGCGTCTGGTGGAGCACGTGCAAGTCCAGCTCTCTTCGGCCATTCCCGCTGCAATGATGACATCCCCAGAACCACGAGTACCTAATCCTGACAGATTTTCTGGAGATCGGACTCAGTTCAGAGCATTCCGCAATGCCTGTCAACTTTATTTTTCACTCCAGCCACAGACTTTTTCTGCAGAGACTACAAAGGTGGGGTTCATCATATCCCTACTTCAAGGTGAACCCCAAACCTGGGCTCATCATCTGTTGGAAAAGAAGGACTTACAACTAAATACTATGTCCTCTTTCTTCCAAGCAATGTCCAAGATATACGAGGACCCTCTATTAACCACTACTGCCGAGTCCTCTCTCCATGCACTCCGACAAGGCCGCAGAGCGGTCGAGGACTATATAAGGGATTTCAAGTGCTGGAGTGCAGATACCCACTGGAATAACGCAGCTCTGCGACATCAGTTTCACCTGGGGTTATCGGAGGACTTAAAAGACGAGTTAGGGGGGCGTGGCCTGGACATGGCGAGGTGAGGACGCTGTGCTTCTGAGCTCCCGGCTTCATCCAGGCTTGCCGAGCCTACTATGCTCTAAAATATACCCGGAGTGCAAGGCATGTACTCGAGGAGGAGGAGGACAAAGGGGAGAGGTAAATCAACCAGACAGAGACTCTGGGGGAACTTTAGACCACTTTCTCACTCAACCCCGGACTCCCACCCCGGACCCCAAGATGGCGGAGCCGCGTGGTGAGACGAGCGGGATACAAGGGAATCGATCGGCATCCCCGGCTGCCTCAATGGACTCGGACTCCTACTCAGATGTTCCGGTGGCCTTGCAGTCCGGATCGGGGACCCCCCTGTTGAATCCTAGGGGCATTGGAGGAGAAACGGAGCTATGGGCACTGCTTAAAGCCCTCCCCACTAAGATGGACATAGAATCCCTCATTGAACGCCTGGAAACACAACACCGCAAAGACATGCAGGAAGTGAAGGGAGAGCTGAACACGCTATCCACTAGATTGACGGCGGGGGAGACCTCAGTGACATCCCTGGAAAAACGGGTCTCAGAATTAGAACATCTCCAAGAAGCTCATGTGGACGCTGCTACAATGCTCCAACTACACCAAGAAGAAATGGAGGACCGCAGCAGACGCAACAACCTTCGTCTGCGCGGCCTCCCAGAAGTGACGGGACCTGAAGATTTAGCCGCCACCGCGATCGCTATATTCCGCAAGCTTCCAGGTGATTCGCTCCCTCAGAATATGGAGTTTGACCGCATCCATCGAGCGCTGGGTCCAAAATCGCAAGACCTTAACAGACCGAGAGATGTCATCTGCCGCCTTCATCACTATTCCCACAAAGAAATAATCATCCGCAGAGCATGGGAGGCGGGAGACGTAGACTTTGATGGAGCGGTGATTAAAATTCTACCTGACGTCTCCCGAGCCACCCTACAGAGGAGAGCTATGCTGCGTCCAGTGTTAGAGATAGCCTGCAGACAAGGAGCCACCTACCGCTGGGGATACCCACTCTCAGTGCTTTTCAAAAGAGGACAGAGATCATTCCAGCTACGTTCCCAGAGAGACTTACCAGCCCTCTCTATATTTCTGGAGACAACCCCCATCCGGATACCGAACTGGCTGAGGTTCCTTCCCCAAACGGGGGGACGACCAGGCCCACACTCATCGCAGACAAACCCTCAGCCGAGGCCGCAGAGGCAACGCCGGAGATCCCGTCCACCAACTCCAGATGGGACACGTGAGTCATGAGGGGTCACTGTTCTCCCCTGAGGCAGGACGCTCAGTTTTATTGTTTTTCCCCTGCCGGTTGAGATATCCCCTGATCGAGACCAAAATATGCCCCACGATTGATCCAAAAGACTGCCTGTCCCTTACCAGGAACACTTTACCAAAGCAGCAGGGATGATTTCACCCCACCTCTCTGAGAGGAGAGAGTTTGAGATGCATAGGGACTGGCTCTGCCATATATATGACTGTCTACCACCGAGCTCTCATCCTCCCCCTGTGCAAGAGGCGGGTGAGCCTAGAAGATTTGGGGGATTTGCCCCCCGGGGGACTCTGAGGGAGGGGGTTGAAGGGGTGAACACAACGTTTACACATGTTGAAGTTGGTAGTTTTTTTACCACCCGGGTTTCCGGGGGAGATGATGAAGCCCCCCCCCCCACTCTCCTGGTCCACTGGGATATCCGGGGAATGGTTTTCGTTTTTCCTACTACAGGGGTTTCGTTACTGATTTCTATTTTTCCTTTGTTTATGTTCTATTACAGCTAAAGGCACAGATAAGCAATGCAATGCTCTAGATATCTCTATACCACAGGCTGCATAGATGTATAAGATGATGAGAATACATGATGTTTTTCTGAATATTAGAGCACAGGCTTTATCATGCCAGGCCAGCTGGCCAGTTTAAATAATATTTCTAGAGTAAATGTCAGGCTAAACTGAGATAAACTGAGCATACAATACCTATTTAGATTTCCTGATAACTGGTGCAAGCTGAAGAGCTGGAATTTACTTAGACAGATACTCAAATTTGATGACTAGAGGTGCTAGGCCGGTTTTTTGACAATAACAATGTTCAACACCTTTGAGTAGGCCTGCATGAAACCCTGAGGGTCCTTTTGCTTAGATGCATGCCCCCGAAACGCATCTGCAGCCCGAAATCCTTGTCACGCTGTCTCTAAATGATCTACACCTGCCCGAGACATATATGCTCCAACTTGCTAAACTAACCCATATGAAGAACACGGGGACTACTTATGTATCTCCTAGGGCCCGAGCTGGTCTGGATGGGTCGGGAGCACCCCTCTTTCGCCTTCCCCAGTCACTCCCCCACATAGGCCAGCACGTCTCTCGGCTGAAGTTCGTAGAGACGTGTAAAAGCAAGCTAATAGCTTGCAGTAGTGTTACCCTACCTACCTACCCCCCCCCCCCTTTTCTTTTTCTTTTTTTTTTTCTTCCCACCCTCCCACTCTACTGCCCTGGTATAGCTGAATTTTATCTGACACAGGATAGTGCCTTTGGGTCACGTCATAGAGACCTAATACAACTTACCAACAGCTAGGGTTTTATCCCCAGTTTCCGACGCCCCTCTCCCATCCCCTCTCACCCTTTTTTTCCCTCTCCCTCCCCGTCTAGTGCTCTGGTTGAGGATGGACAGCCTGAAAGTATTTTCGGTAAACGCAAAAGGCCTTAACACACCGGAGAAGCGACGTATTCTTATGAACGAGTTAAGAAGAGCCAAAGCCGACGTGGCCTTCATCCAGGAAACTCATTTTAAAGAGGACAAATTACCAGTCCTTAAAAATAGATCCTTCCCACTGACCTATCACTCTACTAACAAGACTAAATCTAGAGGGACCTCCATTCTCCTGTCAAGCAAAATACATTGGACCCTTAAGGCCTCTATGGTGGATAAAGAGGGCAGGTACACATTTATTAAGGGTCTTATTGGAGATAAGCTCCTGACGCTGGCGACTATATATACCCCAAATGAAAACCAGGACACTTTCATACAACACACCATCCCTAAACTGACCAAATTTTGCGAGGGCCAACTGATACTAGGGGGAGACTTCAACACACCTTTAGCTCCTAACGTAGATACTTCCTCAGGATCATCTTCCATATCGATTAAAGCCCGTAAACACATTACCAAAACCCTACATGAGCACCAGCTCATCGACGTGTGGCGCCTCCACCACCCGGGTGAGAGGGACTACACGTTCTACTCACCCCCCCACAAAATACACTCAAGAATAGACTTCTTCCTAATTCCCCATAGCCAACTACATGCAGTTAAGGAATCGACTATAGGCCTAAGGACATGGTCAGACCATGCTCCGATAGTGCTATCCTACGCATTATCGGACGTCTCTACACATAGAACTCCCTTCTGGCGCCTCAATGAGAGCCTTCTGCAAAGACCAGAGGTCCTAGAAGAAGTGAATAGAGAACTGACGAGTTATTTTCGTACAAACATGACAGCTGACTGCACCCCAGGCTCGATATGGGAGGCCCATAAGGCGGTTATCAGGGGGATATTCATAAAACACGGCGCACGAATAAAAAGAGAGAATGGGAAACAACTAGAGATACTTCTTAACAAACTTCACATCACTGCGTCGCAACACAAAAACTCACCAGACCCCCTAGTAGAAGCCGAACTAAACTCCACCCGCAGTCAAATAAATGACCTACTTGGGTATAGGGCAAAAGCAACGTTACAGAGATGTCGCCTCACTACTTATGAGTCGGGAGACAAATGTGGACGAATACTAGCCAGAGCAGTTAGAGATCTTAAAATGAAAACATACATCCCCCATATCAAAACGGCAACTGATACGAAGGTCAGTTTACCACGTCAGATAGCCAACTCCTTTAAGGAATATTACGAAACTCTCTATAGCCTACCGTCCACACCAAGGGCACAGTCGAGGATGGAGGCATACTTGTCCTCCAGCCAGATTCCCACACTGACACCAGAAAATATAGCGGATTTGGATTCCCCAATCACGCAAGAAGAATTGACATTAGCACTTAAATCTACCAAACCTGATAAAGCCCCTGGACCAGATGGCCTTACCCTCCCATATTATAAAACGCTATTCTCCTCCCTTAACACTCACATGATATCCTTTAATGCAATAGGACCCCAAACTGCATTCTCAAATGATACCACACGAGCGCACATTACAGTCATTCCAAAAGAGGGCAAAGACCCTCTAATATGTAGTAGTTATAGACCCATCTCCTTGTTAAACACAGACCTCAAACTATTTACTAAGATCCTTGCGTCCCGTCTAACCCATCATATGCAATCTTTAATTCATTTAGACCAGGTGGGCTTCATCCCCACCAGGGAAGCTAGAGACAGTACAATCAAAGTACTAAACTTGATACACATAGCCAACCAGACCCATGAGCCCTCAGTTTTCCTAAACACGGACGCCGAAAAAGCATTCGATAGGGTTAACTGGGAGTATATGTTTACAGTCCTTAGACACATAGGACTGGGAGAAAAGATGTTGGGATGGATCACCCAAATATACAATACCCCCACAGCTCAAGTCAAAGTGAACGGAATTTTATCGGACCCCTTCCAAATTAAAAACGGGACGAGACAAGGTTGCCCACTGTCCCCCCTACTGTTTGCCCTCACGTTAGAGCCGTTCTTAAGTAAAATTAGAAATAACCCAGACATACAAGGCCTAAAGGTTGGAGGGACCCAATATAAGGTCTCTGCATATGCGGACGACCTGATGTTCTCCCTATCAAATCCAGTAATCTCTCTTCCAAATCTTCTTAGGGAATTTGAAGAATTTGGAAATATCTCTAATCTCAAAATTAACTACAACAAATCAGAGGCCATGGGTATAGAATTATCACGACCTACTCGGCAAACACTGTGCTCTAGTTTTAACTTTAAATGGACATCCACAGCTCTGACATATCTAGGTACTCTGGTCCCAGCGAATCTCAACCACGCCTTTAAACTGAATTTCCCACCCTTACTAGTTAAAACAGGAAACATACTGACGTCTTGGGGTAAAGGCCTACACTCCTGGTTCGGGAGATGCAATCTTATCAAGATGTGCATCTTACCCAAATACCTTTATTTGTTACAAGCACTCCCAATCGCGATCCCCACATCATATTTTAGAAAAGTACACAGTCAATTCCATAAATTCATTTGGGCAAACAAGAAATCGAGATTACCACGTACACTCCTATCTATGCCCAAAGCTTCCGGAGGCCTCGCTGTCCCGGATGTGAGGAAATATTACCAGGCAGTGCACCTGGGCAGAATTATAGACTGGTGTCGCCACCAAGACCTTAAATTGTGGACACATCTAGAACAGGCCCAGGTGCAAATACCCCTGCAGGGAGCTCTGTGGTGCCACGAACACCTTCGAGTACAAGACAAAAAACACCCACTGATAGGGACGACACTCCGAGTGAGCTCACAAACCTGCCAAACGCAATCACTATCGTCGGCTAACTCCCCACTCTACCCAATTATAGGGAACCCGCAATTTTCTCCTGGTCTAGACCCTCAGGTTAAAAATGCCATGTTGAGCCTAAAACGCATACAAGCACGACACTTCCTGACAGGAGATTCATGGCCCTCCGTGGAGACATTAAGCAACCAATCAGGCCCATTCAAGTTATCATTTTGGACGGCTGTCCAGTTGAGACACTTCCTTGCGTCTATACCCAACTCCCAAGGGTTCACACAACCTCTAACGACATTTGAAAACTACTGCTCAGAGGAGGGTACACTAGCAAGGACGCTGTCGATAATGTATAACCTCCTCATTACCCCGACGGACGACACACATCTAACCTTTATACGTAAATGGGAGAGAGATTTGAGTTGTACATTTACATCGGACCAGATTCAACGTGTAGTGACTTTCTCGCTAAAATCCTCTATTTGTACAAAAATACAGGAAACTAATTATAAACTTTTGACAAGGTGGTATCTAACTCCCCAAGCCCTACATACCTTCTACCCGAACACCTCAGCACTTTGTTGGAGATGTCGGACGGAGAGGGGCACATTGCTGCACGTATTCTGGTCCTGCTCAAAACTCTCACACTTCTGGTCTACCATTAGAGCAACCATCCAAAAATTCACGGAATATAATATCCCCAATGACCCAGCCTTTTTTCTGTTGCACGTCAATACTATATCAACTAAAAAGGTACAAAAACTCCATTGTGCGACACTTAGTTAACGCAGCTAAATCTTGTATCCCACTCTATTGGAAAAAGCAAACTCCACCAACCGTGGCGGAGTGGGTTCGGAGGGTGGAGGAGATTAGTAGAATGGAAGACCTGGTACTAACGGCGAGACACCAGCAGGAAAAATATACAAAGACATGGGCAATATGGCAACAATTTATTTTATCCTCGGAAAGCACCACCCTTAGAACCGCCTGATAAGCTCACTTCTCCAAATAATACAAAATCTGAAGCTGTCCTGAATCAACCAGAGCCCCCCCCCCCACCCCATCCCATCCCTCCCATCCCCCGCAAATTCTTCTTTTTCCTCCCCTTATCCCTTTCTCTATTTACCCCTCTTTTTCCCGATGTATATCTATGGTTCCCTCCGCTGCCCTTCCCCTCTTGGGTATTGAGATTCTGCCCGAGTGGGATAGGAGGCGAAGGAAGACTAATGGAGAGAAATGCTAAATGTGAATTTTATCTGCTGACCTTCTACTGTAAGAAATATTTTAATATATACGATTATTTAGGAAGGTAAACGAATTTTCCTCTCTTTATTTTCAATGTATGTATGCATCGTACTGTATTGTAATGTCTCAGCCCAGGTTGGGCATGTAAAAAAATAAATAAAATCTATATTTGAAAAAAAAAGACGAGTTAGCTCGTGTGGGTGCTCCAAGTACCCTGGAGGACTTAATCACATTATCAATCCAGATCGACCGTCGTCTGCGAGAGCGCAGGCGGGAGAAGTCAGCAGTTCCTGTTCGGCCGACATCTGTCAGGTCGGCCTCTCCTGCATTAGAAACTGTAACACCCACACGGCTAGGCTTTATTCGCCCGTCGCTGTCCCCTGAGGAACGGACACGACGTCTTCAAAGCAACTTCTGCCTCTACTGCGGCAGGGCGGGTCACTATGTACGGACTTGTCCTGCTAAGGGACGCGGATCCTCCCCTGCTTCTCCAGCAAGTCAGGCGGTCCCTCCAGCAACTTCTGCTCAATTGGCACTTTCTGTTACCTTTCAGCTCCCAGGGAGAAGTGTGTCAGCTACTGCAATTGTGGACTCGGGGGCGTGCAGTTGCTTTATTGATCTGGCATTTGCTGCTCAACAAGGTATTCCTCTTCAATCCAAAGAGCAGGGACTTACCGTATTTCTGGCTGACGGCTCTCGTATAAAGTCCGGATTGGTGACCCAGGAGACCCCTCCACTGTTAACTACGACCTCTACTGGTCATAAGGAACTTTTGCGTCTAGATGCCATTTCTTCACCTCTGTACCCCGTCATTTTTGGTCTACCATGGCTACAGGCCCATAACCCGGCGGTGGACTGGAAATCAGGCAGTATCAAGTACCAATCATCTTACTGCCAGAAGCACTGCCTGTCCAATCCCACTGCTGCACCCACCACCCTGTTGTGTATGGACGTTGATGCTGAGCTCTGCCAAAAGGTGCCTGGGGCCTATCACGAGTTCCTTGATGTATTCAGCAAACGGGGAGCAGACACCTTACCTCCACACAGGGCTTACGACTGCCCCATTGAGCTCCTTTCTGGGGCTGCTATTCCATTTGGTCGGATTTTCCCACTGTCTGAGAAAGAATTAGCAGCTCTAAAGGAATCTATTGATGAGAGCCTCCAGAAAGGCTTCATTCGCCCTTCTACCTCACCTGCCGGGGCGGGAATATTCTTCGTGGAGAAGAAGGACCATTCACTACGGCCATGTGTAGATTACCGGGACCTGAACAAGATCACGGTGAAAAAACGTTATCCTCTTCCCTTGGTTCCTGAGCTTTTCCAAAGACTTCGTTCTGCTACTATTTTTACTAAACTTGACCTGAGGGGAGCCTACAACCTCATCCGCATACGCCAGGGGGACGAGTGGAAAACCGCCTTCCGTACTCGTTTTGGCCACTACGAGTATCTCGTCATGACCTTCGGCTTGTGTAACGCCCCGGCTACCTTCCAACACTTCATCAATGACGTCTTCAAAGACTACCTGGACATTTTCGTTATTGTTTATTTAGATGACATTCTGGTGTTCTCTACCTCCCTTGCTGACCATCGGGAGCATGTCAAGAATGTTCTCTGCCGTCTCCGCTTACATGGACTCTATGCCAAACCCGAGAAATGCGAGTTTGAGCGGCAGAGTATCCAGTTCTTGGGCTTGATCATTTCTAACGGAGGGATTGAAATGGACCCTCAAAAAGTGTCTGCAATCCTGACCTGGCCTGCGCCCACTGATAAGAAGGGGATCCAGCGGTTCATTGGGTTTGCTAATTTTTACCGCAGATTTATCAAGAACTTTTCAGCTATCATCTCACCAATTACCCAACTTACCAAACAGGGTGCTCGTTTCCGCTGGTCTCCCGAAGCCCAGGCTGCCTTTGAAACTCTTAAAGGACTGTTTACAACTGCCCCTGTACTAAGCCACCCAGATCCGGCACTACCTTACATTCTGGAGGTAGATGCTTCCGAAAGTGCAGTCGGGGGAGTTCTGTCCCAGCGCCAAGGTCCCAAGGATTTAGTCCATCCTGTAGCTTTTTTTTTCCAAAAAACTTGCTCCAGCGGAGAGAAACTACGACGTGGGAGATTGGGAGCTTCTTGCCATAAAGGCCGCCCTGGAAGAGTGGAGGTATTTGTTAGAAGGAGCCGCTCATCCAATATTGATTTATACAGACCACAAGAACCTTGAATATTTAAGAACTGCCAAAAGACTAAGACCTCGACAGGCCCGATGGGCACTTTTTTTTTTCAAGGTTCTTGTTCCACATCACCTATAGACCCGGATCAAAGAACGTCAAGCCTGATGCGCTGTCACGTATGTTCGAGGATCCAAAGGTCTTACCAGTACCTGACACCATCCTACCAGCAGGAAATTTTCTGTTACTGCAGTCCGATCTCATGTCACAGTTGAAGCAGGCGTCCGCAGTTTCCCCTGATCCTGTCGGGGAGACGTTACAGGCAAGAGATGGACTTCTTTGGAGAGGGAACAAAGTCTTCGTCCCAGAAGCAGTCCGTTTATCAGTTCTAGGACTCTGCCATGATCACCCTCTAGCAGGTCACTTTGGCATTCGCAAAACAATAAACTTAATGCAACGCACATTTTGGTGGCCTAATTTGGAGGACTGCAAGGAATATATAGACACTTGCATTACTTGCATCCGGAGTAAGAACATCCGAAATAAGGCGTGGGGTTTGCTCAGACCTTTACCCGTGCCCGACAGGCCGTGGACCATGATCTCCATGGATTTTATAGTTGAGCTACCTCCCTCTGAAAACTGTACAGCCATCTTCGTCATAGTAGACCGGCTAACTAAGATGGCTCATTTCCTACCCTTGAAGGGTACACCCTCTGCTGTTGAGACTGCTCGAGTATTTATTAAGGAAATCGTTAGACTCCATGGGGTACCCATCGACATCGTCTCTGACCGCGGAGTCCAATTTACTTCAAGGTTTTGGAGGGCACTGTGTGAAGCCTTAAGAATTAAACTTTCCATGTCATCCGCATATCATCCGCAATCTAACGGTCAGACTGAACGGACCAATCAGACGCTGGAACAGTACATCCGTTGTTTCACTTCGTTTGTGCAGGATGATTGGGTGTCTCTCTTACCCTTAGCCGATATTAGCATATAACAACTCCTGTCATGCAGCCACCAAGCAATCTCCATTCTTCTCTAATTATGGCTTCCATCCCACCTTTTTGCCTGACCTTGTCCCTGAGTCTTCAGTACCGGCTGTCCAAAGCACTGTAGACTTCTTTAATCGCAATAACAAGCTGTTGAAAGAGACCGTAACCAAGGCTCAACAGGATAATAAAAGAGCTTTCGATAGGAAGAGGAGAGGGGAACTCATTCTGCAACCAGGGGACCAGGTTTGGTTGGCAACAACAAATCTGAGACTGGCCTGCCCGTCAAAGAAGTTGGCCCCTAAATTCCTTGGGCCGTTTCCTGTGAGGAGAAGGATTAATGATGTTTCCTACGAACTATCCCTACCAGAATCCTTCAGCATACATCCGGTATTTCATGTATCTTTGTTAAAGCCCGCATTGCCTGATCCCTTTCCTAATCGGGAGTCTAGACCACCCGAACCGGTGATGGTCAGTGGAGACGAGGAGTTCGAGGTGGAAGAGATTATAGATTGTAGAAGGAGAAGGGGTCAATTACAATATCTGATCAAGTGGAGAGGTTATGGACCAGAGGAGAACTCCTGGGAACCAGAGCGGAATGTACATGCTATGGACTTAATACGCGCCTTCTTCCGCAGTCATCCCCTGAAGAGGAACCAACTGGGCATCCGGAGGCTGCCCGTAAGGGGGGGGCAATGTCAGGGAAGTCATCCGCAGAATACAGCTAATGCTCGCAAGCATACACCTGTGCGCAGGCGCCGGCAAGGGATTCACAGAACTACGGGCGCATCGGCGGATGCGCGATCGCGTGCGCACGCCTATCATCAGAACTGGCGCCAGACGGCCTATTTAAACACAGACTTAGTACTGGCTGGTTGCTGCTTGGTCTACAGCGTATACCTGAATTCTTGCTACCTGTGTTGACTTCCGATCATCGTTCCAGCCTGTGACCTGACTTCTCTCCTGCCTGCTGTTTGTACCTGATCTGCCTACTTGTTGCCGAACCTGCCTGTGACCTGACTTCTCTCCTGCCTGCTGTTTGTACCTGATCTGCCTACCTGTTGCCGAACCTGCCTGTGACCTGACTTATCTCCTGCCTGCTGTTTGTACCTGATCTGCCTACCTGCTGCCGAACCTGCCTGTGACCTGACTTCTCTCCTGCCTGCTGTTTGTACCTGATCTGCCTACCTGCTGCCGAACCTGCCTGTGACCTGACCTCTCTCCTGCCTGCTGTTGTACCTGATCTGCCTAGCCAGTGCCAATTCTGTCTGTGACCTGACCACGTTCCTGCCAGCCGAGTCATCTGATCTGTCTCTCTGCTGCCGAGACCTGCCAGTGATCCAGCGACTCTCCTGTCTGCTTCCAGTCAAGTCCAGCCATCCACCTGTGTGTTCCGGCAACTTCCTGCTCAGACTTCGGACTTCCATAGGCACTCTTACTCCGCCGTGCTCCAGCGCCAGCTGTTCCACTACCAGTGGCCCTTGAGCCGGAGTTGTACGGGAGGCCTTCCTCTACACGTCAGGCTCGCCATCAGGTACGTGACAGTGCTAGAGGTAGAAGGAGAAGTATATTTACAGATTGCATATAGTTGTGCCCCTGAAGAGTTCTGGTAATTTGATCAAGTGGGCATCCCATAGTACCCTAAACCCTATCCAAGTTCAATTCCCCTAGCAAAATACAAGAACAAAGCTGCAAAGACGGATTCTCATCTTCAAAGTGTGGTGGAACATTCTGTGTGCCTGGCTGTGCAGGGTTGGAGAGACCCTTATTCACCAGTGGCTCCTACGGGGGGTAGTGCTACACTAATATAAATATTAGCGTCAGTGGTTATTTGTGCACCTTTGTGACATACTGCCAATAACTCCCTTGTTATCTAATGTAAAGGGATCTTGACATGTCACCCATTAACATGCTGGCAGCATTCTAGTAAACTGCAGGGGAATATTGATCCATGGTTTTTCCACAGCATTGGTGACTAAAGCTAAGGGCTATGATACAGTAGGAGAGCGTATTATATTGTTCTGCCTAGAAACAGACGTGTAGGCAGATATAATAGACCCCCATTTAACTCAGTTATGTATTCATTAAAATTGGTCAATGCATTTTGAATAGTACCAATCTGTATTTACATTATTATCCTGTTTTGGTTCTCTACATAGCAAGATTCTGACAGGCAGCCCTGTAAGCCATTCAGGCTTTATGACATATACAACGTGCACAAAGTTCATTTGCAGTAGGGAGGGAGAGCACAGATTGACTTCCTTCATTATTCAATGACAGGTTTCTGTATTGCCATTAAAGAAAAAATGGGAATAAAAAAAAAAAAAAAAAAAAAAAAAAAACGTAAAAAGTTACTCACCATACACTTTGGCTTAAAGTTGCTTCCTGCAAGCGATGGTAAGGACAGGCTGTCTCCTGTGATCCTCAGAATAAGTAGCCCAAATCTGGCAAAAATTCACTAATACTTCACTGAAGAGACTTCTTTTGAGATCCTGGTTCCTCAGCTTTCCCAGGATCTGAGGAGATGTCCCAGTGAGGTCAGCCTTGCTCAGGTGAGCTCGCCAGAAAGTTAGTAGAAAGTCAGCTTTTTTTCCCTTTCACCTAGGGGCATATTAATGTAACATCCACCATTTACTGCAAATGAATCAATCTCTAATTTAAAACACATGCACCAGGAAGACACCTGCTGTGAATGTTACATTCACTGCATTAAGTGTTTCTTATTTGAGTGGCTATAAAAGAAGCAGATCTCACATTTAAACGCAGTAGAGGTAAATGGAGGTTAGATCCTGGCTCCTAACATAAATGCCTGGGTTAGAACTTAGCTAAACAGAATGTTAAACTTTAGCACTTACATAGGTATGTGAAGATGCAAAAAAAAAACCAAAAAACAGTTTATTACATTTAAAGTTTGGTGGTTATCCCTGCTATATACTGTATTTCTAAAATGTCAAAATGTTGCCAGTCCCCCCCCCCCCGTATGCAACTTTTTCCTTTTTCCTTCTATGTTTAGTCAACACTATTTATGGGTTGAGACCTTGGGGAGACCAGAGAGCAGAGAGCAGTGTGTCTTCTGCAGTCTCTGCCACCAGCCTTCTGAGGAGCTATTGAGGACTAAGCGGTCATATGACCATGAAAAAATGTTCCCCAAAAAGGTATTTACAGACTTTTTTTCAACATGCTTAAGGATGGTAACTTGTGTAATCATTCTTATGGTTTAATACATTTTTTATTGATTTTTCAAAGGCATATCACAGATAGCAAATATGACATAGGGTAGTGAAGAATATATTGCAGGAATATTCTTACCAGATACAAAGATCAGCATCATCTTAATAACATCATGGGCCCCTGGGCAAAGTAATGCTATGAGGCCCCTACAAGCCTGCCCCATTTATGCACCTCACATCTGTACGCTCGAAGCCCCCCCTCACATGTGTATATATGACACACACGTACACACATACGTATACATGTACACAGTCACACACATGTACACAGGCACACCCACATGTACACAGACACACACACAACCCCCCCCTTACTTGTAGATTAGCCCTTACTTGTTAGGTGGTATTCCTTATCCCACTCCCAGCTCTTGTGCAGGACACACAAGGGGTGCACATGCCGGAATTTACCAGAGGAGGCAGCAAAGAGCCTGATGTCAGCTCAATGACTCACACACATCCCAAATTCCAGCGCAGCCACGGAGCTCTCCTTAACCCGCCCCCTCCCATCCCCGCCAGGCAGCTGGGCCCTTCTAGACGCTCGGGCCCTTAGTGTATGGGCTGTACCCCCCTGATGGCGGCCCTGCTCACCGGACTGCCTATGCCCACTAAGCTTGACTGCCTTGCCCCACTGCTTCTTCTATTTGTCTGGCTCTTATGAGGCCCCAGAGCGGGGGGGGGGGGGGATCAAAGTGGCGGCATTCGATGGCACAGTGGCAGCATTCGATGGGCACAGTGGCAGCGTTTGATGGGCACAGTGGCTGCATTCAATGTTTTTTTTCCCAAAATGTTTCAGTTTGTTTGCGCCCCCCCAAAAATTTTGAGCACCAGCCACCACTGCTACATTATAATCATGATTTTATTATTCAGCATCAGGCTGCACTTCAAAGAGCAAGATCATGGTATAAAGAAACTGCAGATACGTGGTGGCTCACGGATTTCTCTAAAATCCAGCTATTTGCACAACATGGGACTTACTTAACTACGTGTAAGTGATGTGAATAAAGCTGTAGATATTTATTTTAATATAAACTTCAGCTTTAAGACAGTTCACATTTATGCATCTTTTTGTTTGGATGGCTTGCACGATCATACCTAGAGCTCCTAACAGGATACAAAAGAATTATTTGTACGTATGAAGTGATTTCAGCGACACTGCTGTTTAAATGATATCTTGCTTTTCTATTAGTTTAGTGCACGACCTCTGCACTGCAACCTGTTTATGTAACACCAAACCATCCAGATTATGTAATTGTAATCATACTCCATATAAGGAGCCCGATCCTGTAGATTGATAAATTCTATTCACAGTCACATGTCACTTTGTGAACTATTATGCTGTATTTACAAGGCCCTCAGCTCAAGGATGTACAACAATTCGCAGATAAAGTCGCATTTCCTACTTGCCGATATCCAGTTAAGGATTCCGTGAAGTTCTTGTAAACAACCTGTCCGATTTGTGAAGATGAATGTCATTGGTTATCAAGACTGCACAAACATAAGTGTTATACAGGAAAATCCTCATCCTCAAATATTGTAACAATTTTTAGGAGTTATATTACCTATGACTGCAAATAAATCACAAAACATCCACAGAAATAAATGTAAAAACTCCAGTCAAGCTAAAAACATCACGCAATTCACAAACATGTAGGTTAGGTGCTGCAAAGTACAGTGGGGCAAAAAAGTATTTAGACAATTGTACAAGTTCTCCCACTTAAAAAGATGAGAGAGGCCTGTAATTGTCATCATAGGTATACCTCAACTATGAGAGACAAAATGTGGAAACAAATCCAGACAATCACATTGTCTGATTTTTTTAAAGAATTCACTTACAAAACACTAAACGCATAACTGCAGCGTTCGCAGAGTCAGGCCTGATCCCTGCGATCACTAACAGTTTTTTTGGTAGCGTTTTGGTGAACTGGCAAGCACCAGTTGCCTAGTACACCGCGGTCGTAGTCAAACCAGCACTGCAGTAACACTTGGTGACGTGGCGAGTCCCATAAGTGCAGTTCAAGCTGGTGAGGTGGCAAGCACAAGTAGTGTCCCGCTGCCACCAAGAAGAAGACAAACACAGGCCCGTCGTGCCCATAATGCCCTTCCTGCTGCATTCGCCAATCCTAATTGGGAACCCACCGCTTCTGCAGCGCCCGTACTTCCCCCATTTACATCCCCAACCAAATGCAGTCGGCTGCATGAGAGGCATTTTTATGTCCTCCCAAGTACCCCTACCCAGCAAACCCCCCCAAAAAAGATGTCGTGTCTGCAGCAAGCGCGGATATAGGCATGACACCCGCTATTATTGTCCCTCCTGTCCTGACAATCCTGGTCTTTGCATTGGTGAATGTTTTGAACGCTACCATTCACTAGTTGAGTATTAGCGTAGGGTACAGCATTGCACAGACTAGGCACACTTTCACAGGGTCTCCCAAGATGCCATCGCAGTTTGAGAGACCCGAACCTGGAACCGGTTACAGTTATAAAAGTTAGTTACAAAAAAAAGTGTAAAAAAAAAAAAAAAAATAGTTGTCGTTTTATTGTTCTCTCTCTCTATTGTTCTGCTCTTTTTTACTGTATTCTATTCTGCAATGTTTTATTGTTATTGTGTTTTATCATGTTTGCTTTTCAGGTATGCAATTTTTTATACTTTAGCGTTTACTGTGTTTTATTGTTAACCATTTTTTTGTCTTCAGGTACGCCATTCACGACTTTGAGTAGTTATACCAGAATGATGCCTGCAAGCTTAGGTATCATCTTGGTATCATTCTTTTCAGCCAGCGGTTGGCTTTCATGTAAAAGCAATCCTAGCGGCTAATTAGCCTCTAGACTGCTTTTACAAGCCGTGGGAGGGAATGCCCCCCACCGTCTTCTGTGTTTTTCTCTGGCTCTCCTGTCTCAACAGGGAACCTGAGAATGCAGCCGGTGATTCAGCCAGCTGACCATAGAGCTGATTAGAGACCAGAGTGGCTCCAAACATCTCTATGGCCTAAGAAACCGGAAGCTTCGAGCATTTCATGACTTAGATTTCGCCGGATGTAAACAGCGCCATTGGGAAATTGGGAAAGCATTTTATCACACTGATCTTGGTGTGGTCAGATGCTTTGAGGGCAGAGGAGAGATCTAGGGTCTAATAGACCCCAATGTTTTCAAAAAAGAGTACCTGTCACTACCTATTGCTATCATAGGGGATATTTACATTCCTTGAGATAATAAAAATGATTAAAAAAAAAATGAAAGGAACAGTTTAAAAATAAGATAAAAAAGCAAAAAAATAATAAAAAGCACCCCTGTCGCTCTCTGCTCTTGCGCTAAGGCGAACGCAAGCGGAGGTCTGTCGTCAAACAAACAGCAATTGCACCATGCATGTGAGGTATAACCGCGAACGTCAGATGGAGGGCAGTAATTTTAGCAGTAGACCTCCTCTGTAAATCTAAAGTGGTAACCTGTAAAGGTTTTAAAGGCTTTTAAAAATGTATTTATTTTGTTGCCACTGCACGTTTGTGCGCAATTGTAAAGCATGTCATGTTTGTTATCCATGTACTCGGCCTAAGATCATCTTTTTTATTTCATCAAACATTTGGGCAATATAGTGTGCTTTAGTGCATTAAAATTTAAAAAAGTGTGTTTTTTCCCCAAAACATGCGTTTGAAAAATCGCTGCGCAAATACTGTGTGAAAAAAAAAATGAAACACCCACCATTTTAATCTGTAGGGCATTTGCTTTAAAAAAAATATATAATGTTTGGGGGTTCAAAGTAATTTTCTTGCAAAAAAAAATAATTTTTTCATGTAAACAAAAATTGTCAGAAAGGGCTTTGTCTTCAAGTGGTTAGAAGAGTGGGTGATGTGTGACATAAGCTTCTAAATGTTGTGCATAAAATGCCAGGACAGTTCAAAACCCCCCCAAATGACCCCATTTTGGAAAGTAGACACCCCAAGCTATTTACCGAGAGTCATGTCGAGTCCATGGAATATTTTATATTGTGACAAGTTGCGGAAAAGAGACAAATTTTGTTTTTGTTTTTTTTGCACAAAGTTGTCACTAAATGATATATTGCTCAAACATGCCATGGGAATATGTGAAATTACACCCCAAAATACATTCTGCTGCTTCTCCTGAGTACAGGGATACCACATGTGTGAGACTTTTTGGGAGCCTAGCCGCGTACTGGACCCCAAAAACCAAGCACTGCCTTCAGGCTTTCTAAGGGCGTAAATTTTTGATTTCACTCTTCACTGCCTATCACAGTTTCGAAGGCCATGGAATGCACAGGTGGCACAAAACCCCCCCAAATGACCCCATTTTGGAAAGTCGACACCCCAAGCTATTTGCTAAGAGGTATAGTGAGTATTTTGCAGACCTCACTTTTTGTCACAAAGTTTTGAAAATTGAAAAAAGAAAAAAAAAATGTTTTTTCTTGTCTTTCTTCATTTTCAAAAACAAATGAGAGCTGTAAAATACTCACCATGCCTCTCAGCAAATAGCTTGGGGTGTCTACTTTTCAAAATGGGGTCATTTGGGGGGGGGGGGTTGTGCCACCTGGGCATTCCATGGCCTCCGAAACGGATAGGCAGTGAAGAGTGAAATCAAAAATTTACACCCTTAGAAATCCTGAAGGCGGTGATTGGTTTTCGGGGCCCCGTACGCGGCTAGGCTCCCAAAAAGTCCCACACATGTGGTATCCCCATACTCAGGAGAAGCAGCTAAATGTATTTTGGGGTGCAATTCCACATATGCCCATGGCCTGTGTGAGCAATATATCATTTAGTGACAACTTTGTGCAAAAAAAAAAATTGTCACTTTCCCGCAACTTGTGTCAAAATATAAAATATTCCATTGACTCAACATGCCTCTCAGCAAATAGCTTGGGGTGTCTACTTTCCAAAATGGGGTCATTTGGGGGGGTTTGTGCCATCTGGGCATTTTATGGCCTTCAAAACTGTGATAGGTAGTGAGGAGTGAAATCAAAAATTTACGCCCTTAGAAATCCTGAAGGCGGTGATTGGTTTTTGGGGCCCCGTACGCCGCTAGGCTCCCAAAAAGTCCCACACATGTGGTATCCCCGTACTCAGGAGAAGCAGCTGAATGTATTTTGGGGTGCAATTCCACATATGCCCATGGCCTGTGTGAGCAATATATCATTTAGTGACAACTTTTTGTAATTTTTTTTTTTTTTTGTCATTATTCAATCACTTGGGACAAAAAAAAAAATATTCAATGGGCTCAACATGCCTCTCAGCAATTTCCTTGGGGTGTCTACTTTCCAAAATGGGGTCATTTGGGGGGGGGGGTTGTACTGCCCTACCATTTTAGCACCTCAAGAAATGACATAGGCAGTCATAAACTAAAAGACAAGGAAGAAAAAAGTTTAACCCTGCGCTTAACCAACAAATCAGCAGCTCACACAACAAATAAGGATTTTGTCAAAAATTATAAGTGCACAGACAAGTGTAGCGCTAGAGATTTTACAAGCTTATGATATAACTTAAATAAGAATATGAAAACAAGTCTGTCAGTCAACAATGTGCAAAAATAAAGTCTCTGGTGCTCTTCAGATGTCCCTTCAGATACAGAAAACTGTTGTTAATCCAAAGGGTATATAGAATGCCTTAATCACCACGTGGATATCACTTGCAAAGAATTAGGTGAAAGACAGAAAGAGTGAAGGCTTACCAGAGGAATTGAACTCATAAGAACATACGTTCAATGAGTCAATCTAGCTTGTATCACCAACAGGCAATAAAAGGAAGGACCTCCCAACTGGATGGCAAAACTCCAAATGTATCCAGAACCGTGAGGGAACTTTAAAATGGATGGCAAACCTTCCCATGGATCATCTCAGAGGAAAAGCCCATATGAAAATAAAGAAGGGGGGCCACATAGCATAATACCGTTTTGTAAAACAAACTTATTAAAATAAGTAAACAACTTACATTTCTGTGGTAAAAAAAGCGCTTCAAGTAAAATTATGGCAGGCAGTGGAGTCTCCCGACGAGTTTCGTCTTATAAGACCACCCCAGATGAAGTCTTATAAGAGAAAGTTTTTTTGAATGCAGCAATTCTGACAAACACA
Organism: Lithobates septentrionalis; assembly: GCA_037952835.1. Lineage (NCBI taxonomy): Eukaryota > Metazoa > Chordata > Amphibia > Anura > Ranidae > Lithobates > Lithobates septentrionalis. The sequence continues at coordinate 2,019,592 of JBBDGP010002504.1, read as the reverse complement.
TCGAATTTTTTTTTTGCGCCGGTGACACATGTTTATGAAGGTTCTTACTTTAGCTGAATCCCTGATGAAGGGAGAGTTTTCTGGCCATGAAACTTTCGGTGCATGATTTTTTTCTATAAAAATTAAAAGGAGCATGATGGAAAAGTTTTCTTGAGCAAGGTTCTAACAGTGTATATAGTTTTCAGTCTATTAGTTCCAAAATGGAATGTTAAAAGCAAACATTTTGAAGTACTTTCAAATGTGTGTCAAGTCATCGAATGTACTAAGAAATTTTCTTATGGATGTTCTTATCAGCGTTAAATCAAATATCTACTAGCGTATGGTCAGCTTTAGATTAAAACCATGCCATTCCCATGCAGGACAAAGCAATAGTTAAGTTGAATCTTCCCCTTTGACCATTCAGCCGCCAGGAGCAAAAAAAAGTCTTGCGTAAGCTCAGAGTCACTCCAGTTAGAGCTTACACAGGGCTGATTACGCTCCTAACCCCCATGTGACAGCACAGGGCCAATCTCCCAACACTAGTGATGTCACATGAAGTAAATCAAAGCTTAAAGCTAGACAAGTATAAAAAAGACACATCAATGCAGCTCAGTATTCATTAAAACTCTTATATTTTTGCAATCAGTGCATGTACATAAATTTGACTTGGTATCGGCCACTTACAATCTTTTGTAAACAAAAGCTCAGGCTGGAAGAGGTAGAAGCAGCAAAAGGAGTCAATCTGTTGTGCTGCAGTACCAATAAAGAGCATACCAATAGCTGGAGAAGATAAAGAAGGGGGACAGAGAGATGAGTTTATCAGTGTGCTGCTTTTCCTTTCAATCACAGGCTGGAGGGAGGACAAGACATGAAAGTGTTACTTAACTGTAGCAGAGAAAAATTAGAACTTTGATTACTACAGACAGGGCTGTTCCAGGGAGGTATACAGTGGCGCTTAGAGAGTGGCAAGTGGAGCATGGGGCAATATGGTGTCAGTATGTGAATTCAAAAGGATCGTAAGAAATGATTGTCCCTTGCTAGGTATAATGAGTCCATAATAAAAGATGACAGAGTCCCCATAGTGGGGCTGTCCAGTTGGTTGTTATAGCTGGGACCCTTAATCAGGGTCAAAGGTAAAAATCCAAAGGGATCAGATGAAGCAGGCACTCAGATTATGCAGCCAGCCGAAAGAGAGGAAGTTACTCTGTAGATATGGAATAGAGAGACAGTAGCACTTATCTGAGTGCAGTAATTAGTAAAGGTACAGGATTTATTACACTTATATTTTTACTAAATCCTGTACCTTTACTAATTACAGCACTTAGATGAACGATATTGTGTCTCTATTGCAGGGCTGTTCCATGCAACAGAGCTGTGTAAAAGATGGATAAAACACAAATACTTTGGCAGGTGAAACAGTTTCCTTATACTGTATGTATTTAATTTGTGTAATCGGTCATTTGCTTGAAGTTCAGCTTTAATGGACTAGTGGGGGACTGATGGAAACGATAGTGTCTATTTTAATATAGGATACTTTGGGGGACATTGATTAATTTGGTTGCAAAGCAAGGCAGTGCTAAACAGGAGCAATTAGCTTAAAAAAAATAAAAAATAAGTTAAGCCCGTAGATAGTGGGTGTGAATTATACACCAAAACAATTGGATTTTGGCAAGTGGATTGACCCTATGCAATAGAGAGCATGGCCATTTTCTTCACATACTCTGAAAAAAAAAAAAGTTAGTACAGTACTGGGATGCACTTGCCAGCACCCTTAATATGGCGTTTCAAATTGATATTCCTAGAGCCCATCTTATTTGTATTTTCAAGAGCCCTTTTCTAGGCTTGAAAAGTAACTTTAACGTAGAACTATAGGCAATTTTTTTTTCCCATTTTGGATTGAGTAAGGGAGGGTTATAAGCCCTGTCAGATTTGTTTTCCCCATCTGTTTCCCGTTGCAAAGACTTCTCTTCACTTCATGTCCCAGAGCCAAACAGAAAGTGAGAGGAAATCCCTGCAAATTAAGGGAATTTCTTGGGGACCCCCAGGTCACCAAAACTAGTGTCCCCATTGGAAGGAGAACCTCTAATACTTTTCCTGGGACAACCCACAAATTTGGGATTTTCTGTTGCTTTCACTTTCAATGATGATGGTAAACAGGACAAATAGAGAGGGTGAATCTCCTTAACCACTTAAGCCCCGCTCACTGTATATATACGTCATTTTTTTGGAGATGGATATCTCGGTAACGGCAGCAGCTGCTGCCACAACCGAGATATCCATCTTTACAGTGAGCGATTCTGTACATGATAATGGTGGTCTCTGCGGCGGGTTCGCCGCGAGATCACTGTTATCGGCGGCGGGAGAGGTGCCACCCCCCCTCCCGCCGCTCTCCCGCGCCTTCCGCCGCTTACCGGAGCCGTCGGTAACGGCGGAGGCGATCGGGTCCTTTCCCTGCTGAGGTATGGAGACAAGTGAGGCCAAGATGGCCCCCACCCGTCTCCATACCATGTGACAGCCGGAGCGACGTCATTCGACGGCTCCGCCCACTCTCTTAAAGGCACAAATTTTTTAAGTGTCATTTTTTTAAACGACTTTTTTTTTTTTTTTTTTTTGCATTTTAGTCTAAATATGAGATCTGAGGACTTTTTGACCCCAGATCTCATATTTAAGAGGACCTGTCATGCTTTTTTCTATTACAAGGGATGTTTACATTCCTTGTAATAGGAATAAAAGTGATCCAAATTTTTTTTTTTAAAAAAACAGTGAAAAAATAAATAAAATAAAATAAATAATAAAAAAAAAAAAAAAATTTTTTTAAAGCGCCCTGTCCCGACGAGCTCGCACGCAGAAGCGAACGCATATGTGAGTAGCGCCCGCATATGAAAACGGTGGTCAAACCACACATGAGGTATCGCCGCGACCGGTAGAGTGAGAGCAATAATTCTAGCCCTAGACCTCCTCTGTAACGCAAAACATGCAATCTGTAGAATTTTTTAAACGTCGCCTATGGAGATTTTTAAGGGTAAAAGTTTGACGCTATTCCACGAGCGGGCGCAATTTTGAAGCGTGACATGTTGGGTATCAATTTACTTGGCGTAACATTATATTTCACAATATAAAAAAAAAATTGGGCTAACTTTACTGTTGTCTTATTTTTTTTTTCAAAAAAGTGAATTTTTTCCAAAAAAAGTGCGCTTAGAAGACCGCTGCGCAAATACGGTGCAAAAAAAAGTATTGCAATGACCGCTATTGTATTCTCTAGGATGTTAGAAAAAAAACAATATATAATGTTTGGGGGTTCTAAGTAATTTTCTAGCAAAAAAACCTGTTTTAAACTTGTAAACACCTAAAATCCAAAACGAGGCTGGTCTTTAATTGTGAGCACTGACCACAATAAAAACTGACAAGCGTTCTTATCCCTCTGCACTCTATCCACAACTTAAAAAACTAAAAAAGTTTTGCCTTTAGTTATACTTTAACCACTTATACTGGGCCTATTCTGGCACTGCTCTCCTACATGTAAAAATCATATTTTTTTTGTTAGAAAATTACTCAGAACCCCCAAAAATGATATATGTTTTTTTAGCAGACACCCTAGGGAATAAAATGGCGGTCATTGCAACCTTTTATCTCTCTTTCAAATATTTTATTGGTAATTGACAAGCAACTGTTCCATATATTACAATAAAGATAGCCAGGTAGCATAAGACAGTGCTTTTCAGTGACATAGATTATATCATTAACAAAATGGCATATAAAGGATTATACCAACAAGTGTATACTCAGTCAAATCGCAAGTATAAACGGATAAGATTGAATAACTAGAGGTTTTAGAGGGAACCGGGTCCCCCAAATAAGTATTAAATGTAAAGGTTCCGAGTTACTCCCTAGAAAGCAGACGTGGGAGCCACCAGGACCATTGTACAAGACCGAGTACAATACCAATAGGTATTAATGGTAGAAGAAGGGAGAAAAAGAGAAGAGAAAAAAGGGGGGGAAGGAAAGAGAAAAAATAGATAGAAAAAAGAGAAGCAAGGGGGGGTATGGGTTGGCCGGGTCGCACGGGCAGAGGTGTGGCATCATTGTCTCAGGTTTAGGACCGAATATATTCAGAGTCCTAACAAATGTTCATCAATACCAGCTGGCAGGAAGTGGTCCATCCATGGTTGCCAGATTCTGACATGATGGGGGACCTTATCCAGGATTTTCGCCTCGATCTTGCTATGAACCATTGCTTGTGTGACCCGATTTTTAGCTTCGGTTATACTGAGCGTGGGTGTTTTCCAAGCCTTAGCGATTGTTTGCTTAGCTGCGGTGAATAGCTGGAGAAGGAGGCGAAGCTGTGCTCTTGTATAGTCCTGGGGAATTAAATTGAGCAGGGCTATCGTTGGGCTGGGTTTTAGGGTGACTTGGTGAAGGGTGGACGCCATTTGGAATATAGTTTCCCAGAAGCGTTGCGCCAGTGGACATGTCCACCAGATGTGTAGGTGAGTGCCTCTGTCACTACATCCCCTGAAACAGTTTGGGGAAAATTCAGGCAAGAATTTAGCAATTCTAGCCGGGACTAGATACCACCGCATCAACACCTTGTAATTTGCCTCTGAGGCAATCACGTTTTGGGAAGCATTTTTTGTGTTGGTCCAGATAGTCACCCAATCCTCCGCTTCAATATTAATGTCTAGATCATTTGACCATTTCTGTGCGTACGCGGGAAGGCGCGAGGGTGGTGTAGTGAGATGGGCGTAGAGACGGGAGATAGCACCTGGAGCGTGCGGGTCCGAGTCACACATAGCCTCGTACTCTGTCATAGTATCCAATCCAGTGAGAGATTTTATTGTTGATTGAGTAAAGTGCGCAATTTGGAGATAACGGAAGCATTCTCTACTGGGGAGCTGTGCTTGTGCTTGGATACTGGCAAATGATTTAATAGCGTCAGTATTGACTATATCGCATATGCGAGTCAGGCCCGCACGCTCCCAGAACTGAAATGATACTGGTTCAGTATAGGCTGGGTAGAATTGTGGGTGACCTAGAAATGACAAGAGGGGGGAGTGCGGGGAAATCAGTTTGAAGGGTGTTTTCAGTTTATCCCAGAGTCTGAGAGTGTGTTGTGTGATTGGGTTAGATATGGGGCCTCGGGATGCTGGGGAAAGCCATAGCAGATTAGTTATAGTGAGCGGAAATGAGTCAATAGCTTCAAGGCTAACCCAGAGTGGTATTTCGAGTTTCGAGTGGTAGAGAGCCGTCTGGGCCAGCCTTGCAGCCTGGTAATAATGTTGAAAGTTTGGGATGCCAAGGCCTCCATTAGACTTGTTACGAAGAAGGACGGATCTAGCCACTCTGGGTCTTTTAGATCCCCAGATAAATTTAAAAACTTTACTTTGTATGATCCTATGATAATATGAAGGGACTGTGACAGGGAGGACTCTGTATAGGTATAATAACTTTGGAAGCAAAGACATCTTAACAGCCGCAATGCGGCCGAGCCAGGAGATACATAGGGGCAACCAAAGGTTAAGAAGGGAAGTTAGTTGAGTTAGCATTGGGAGGTAATTGGATTGGAACAAGTGGGATGGGTCACTTGTCAGCTTAATCCCTAAATAGGGAATAGATGTGGTAGACCATTGAAAAGGAAAATTTTGGCGTATCATTTCTAAATCAGCTTGCGGCAAAGACACATTGAGAGCCCTCGATTTAGTTTGGTTGATTTCGAGCCCCGAGACCCTGGCAAATCTATCTAGAGTGTGCAAAAGGATCGGGATGGTAGTATGGGGAGATGTGATGAACATAAGAGCATCATCGGCAAAAAGGCAAAGTTTATGTGAGGTAGAAGCAATCTCCAAGCCCCGAATATCAGGGTTACTCCTTATCAGGGCAGCTAAAGGTTCGATCACGAGTGCAAACAAAATGGGGGATAGGGGACAACCTTGCCTAGTTCCTCGTAAAATGGGAAAGGGGTCTGAGCGGAAGCCTGAGTAATGCACATATGCTTGTGGTTGATTGTACAGTGCATTGACCCATCCCAGAAAATGTGGGCCGAAGCCCCAACGTTGGAGAATATAAAATAAGTAAGGCCAGGAGACGGTATCGAAAGCTTTCCGGATGTCTAAGGAAAGGAGATGCATCGGGATTTTACGGGAACGGGCTAGGTGTTGGAGAATTACACGGCGAATGTTGTCACTTGCCTGTCGTTTAGGTATAAAACCTACTTGGTCCTTATGGATCAATCCCCCAATTATAGGGTTGAGACGTAGGGCTAAAATTTTGGCTAGGATCTTGATATCGACATTTAAGAGTGAAATTGGTCTGTAGTTAGACCATGAGGTGTTGTCCGTATTTGGTTTCGGGATCATCGCTATGAGTGCCGTCAATGTGTCTCTGCCGAAGGAGTGTTGTTTAAGTATAGCGTTAAAGGAGTTGGTAAGGAGGGGGGCTAATTCACTGGCAAATTTTTTATAATAAAGGCTCGGCAGACCGTCCGGGCCTGGACGTTTATGAGGCTTAAGTGACTTGATGGCTGATAAGACTTCCTCCGTGGTGATCGAGCTCTCCATCAGATCACGACTAGTATTAGATAATGTAGGGATAGGAAGATTGCTAAAAAGCCTTTCCGCCTGATTCGGCGAAAATGCCGTTTTAGACTCATACAAGTTTGCTAGTTGTTTACGGAATTCAGCGAGAATTTTAACCGGATTGCTAGTCCCATTATCTTTAGATAGTCTAAGTCTGATAGGGACACGAGCACGGTCTGGTCTACGAAGGCGTAAGGCCAGATATGTGTCGGGTTTGTTTGCTTTGGTGTAGATCGTGTGACTAGACCTGCGGATAGTCTTATCAGCCGCTTCAGCCAAAAGTAGGTCTAGTTCGAGTTTAGTCTTTTCTAGAGTTATTTTATGGGCTTCAATTGGGTTAGTTTGAAATTGTAGGAAGTGGTTCTGGTATTCAGATTCAAGTTGGTGTATTCGGAGATTTTTATCCCTATTGAGGTGTGACGCCACTGAAATGCATGTGCCTCGTATGACTGGCTTATGGGCTTCCCAGAGTAGTATAGGGGAGATATCGGGAGTGGCATTATGAGTTAAGTAATCTTTGAGAGCTATCTGGATATCTAAGCAGTATGATTGGTTGGTTAGGAGGGAGTCGTTCATGGACCACCACTTTTGAGGGGCATGTGGTATTAAAGAAGATACTGTGGTGATAACAGCACAATGGTCTGTCCATGTGATTGGGTGAATATGTGAATGGAGGAGGAGTGGTGCGGATGCTATAGGAATAAAAATGTGGTCGATTCTAGAGAAAGATTTATGGGGGTGTGAATAAAATGTAAAATTTTTCTTAGTGGGATTGGATTCTCTCCATGTGTCTAAAAGGGAGGCCTTAAGTATTTGTTTACGGAATTGGATAGAGGGGGTGTGGTGCTCGGGGGCATAGGGGGATTTATCTGTGTGTGGTTGTAAAACAGAGTTGGAGTCACCACATAGGAATAGGGTTCCCTTACAGTGGGTTTTCACTATTTGTAGTAGGTGTGAGAAAAAGGGGTTTGGGTTTGAATTAGGGGCGTAATAAGAAACAAAAGTTGTTGTAACTTCCTGCAACAGACCTACAAGGAGTAGGTAACGACCTTCTGGATCTTTTATTTCAGTTAAGGGGGTGAATGGTGTGGTGTGATGGAAAGCTAGAAGGACCCCTCGGTGTTTTGTGTCTGCTGAGGCGGTAAAGACTTGCGGATATTTAGAGCTAAAGAAGTTGGGGGTGTGGCGCTTTGAATAATGGGTTTCCTGGAGAGCCACTATGTTGGCTTTTAGGGATGCGAACGTTTGAAAGGCTTTGACCCGTTTATGTGGAGAGTTAAGCCCTTTAACGTTTAGGGTGAGTATATTAAGTGGTGCCATGTTTAAGTATGTGGAGAGTTATTAGCCAGGGATACCAAGCCCGTGCGAGCCGACCAACAGAAGAAATGGGGAAAAGTAAAGGGAGAGAGTTTGAGAGAAGAAAAAGCGAGGGAATAAAGAAAGGAGAGGGCATAAGGTGTAGGGTACGCCACCGAGATCGTCCCCTATCAGGGAGGCAAACGGTCAGTGGCGCCCGACCAGTAAATGCGCCATCCCTGCGATCAGTTGACCAATCAGAGAGAGGGCGCACCATAGAGAGGGAGCACAATGACAGCTCCCCGCCGCAGTCGGGATTAATCAAAACAATTTAACGTTAAAGCCCACAGTGTTGTAACATATATTAAGGCATAAACCTAACACAGAACATGAGGGAGGGGGGGAATTGGGAGTGGAGGGAGGGGGAAGGGGGAGGGGGGAGGGGAAAAAAAAAAAAAAGGGGGGGGGGATAAGGGAAGTAAGGGAATTGGGACATACAACATAATCAGTCAATTTTTCCTCTTTTTACTACCCCTAACATGACTTGTATTCAGGGTAAAATCTCGTAAGATTATGGTTGTTATATTGTGGTAATATAGTAGTGGGAATGGCTGGATACTAGGGTTAACCTGGCACACTTTGTGTATACCAGTTTAAGCGTATGAGCCAAAATACAATGTGTGTATACATTATACATTATACAGGCAGGTTGAAATACAGTTTGGAGGTTAAACCTTTCAAATCAACGAAAAGAGAGAGAAAAAAATAATAAATAAAAAAAAAACAAAAAAAACAAACACTAAGGAAAACCTTTAAAAAAAGGGGGGTAACGTAACTGAACCTGAGTAGGCCTTAAAAGGCCTAGAAGCTCTGTAGAGGAGGTTTGCAAGAAGCTGTATTAGTTCCTAAACCAACCGATGTCGTCCAGCAGCTCCTGGTCACTGAGAAGAGTTCTATGTGAAGAGAGTCATGGAAGATGCAACCGGGGAACTGTATGCTGGAGGAGACAAGGGGGGAAGGAAACAAAAAAGGGAAAAAAAAATAATATATGTCTGTCATGCTTTCAGCGGAGGGCTTGAGATTTCGGGCTGGGATGGTAGTTTCCAGATGATCGTGCTGGGGTTCCTTTCCGGATGGACTGTGGATCGGGGTTGTTTCTCTTCGGGGTCATGTTGTATGGTTGGGAGATTGATCTGGCTGGTGTGCGAGGCAGAGATGTTTCAGGCTGACGCGTCTGGGGCGACAGGTGCAGAGATTCTAGTAAGCGTTGCAGCGACTCAGGGGTGGTGCAGGTATGTTGTTGTCCTTGATAGGAGAATTGTAAGGCAAATGGGAATCTCCATGTGTACTTGAGATGGTGCTGTTGTAATACTTGCAGCTGTGGTTTCATAGCACGCCGTTTAGCGATGGTGAGGGGCGCTAAGTCCGTGAACAGTTGGTAGTCGTGATTCTGGAACTGAAGGGAGTTCTTATTCCGTGCTGCTGCTAGTAATTGTTCCTTCGTGCGGAAAGTGTAGTTTGACTATGATGTCTCGCGGTGGCCCGTCTGCTTGACGGCGGGTTAGTGCCCTGTGAATTCTGTCAAACTCCAGGCGTTCGATGGGTATAGAGGGTTCAAGCTCTTGAAATAAAGCAGTGGTAAATGATTGTAAATCATCAATCGCCTCTGGTATACCCCTGAGTCGCAAATTGGACCTGCGAGAACGGTTCTCAGCGTCTTCCAGACGCGATAACAGCATAGCATTTTCCTCACGGAGGGCAATATGATCTTGGGCCTGTTCTTGTAGTGTGAGTTCTATGTCGTCGACCCTGGTCTCAAGGTCTGCAGTGCGTTGGCCTATTTCACGGATCTCACGTGTCAAATTGTTAGTGATTTGGTCAGAGGTTGTTTTCAATGCCTTATGGAGCATGGTTTCCATCAGCCTTATAAAAGCAGTCTGTGACATACCTGCTTGCGGTAAGGAGGGAGAGCCGCCTGAGTGAGATTGCATGTCTGTCTCATCTTCGCTCTCCAGCACCTCTGAGTGTGCAGGAGAGGACGCTGCTTGATCAGCCAGGGCTCGGGCCTTCGCCGCCATCTTGGAAGAAGCGCGGGCCAGCGCTTCTTTTATGGGTTTCGGCTTTGTTTTGCCGCGATGACCCGTGAGTACCATACCGGAGGAAGCACTGATGTCCGGGGGAGGTAATCCCTGGAAAACGGGAGCCGGATCGCTGCGTTAAAGGTGCTTTAAGGTCCCGGGTGTGCGGCGGGGAGTGCGGAGCTTCACAGGGAGACGTCCGCCATGTAAAGCTTCGCCTGCAACCTTTTATCTCACGCAATCATTTTTGGAAAAAAACAGTTTCATGAATTAAAAAAAACAAAAAGCAAAAAAACAACAGTAAAGTTAGACCAATTTTTTTGTATAATGTGAAAGATAATGTTACGCCGAGTAAATAGATACCCAACATGTCTCGCTTTAAAATTGTGCACAATCATGGAATAGCGCCAAACTACAGTACTTAAAAATCTCCATAGGCGACGCTTTAAAATTTTTTACAGGTTACCAGTTTAGAGTTACAGAGGTGGTCTAGTACTAGAATTGTTGCTCTCGCTCTAACGCACGCAGCGATACCTCACATGTGTGGTTCGAATGGCTTTTTCATATGTGAGCGGGACTTGCATGTGTGTTCCCTTCTGAGCGCGATCACTTTTATTCCTATTTCAAGGAATGTAAACATCCCTTGTAATAGTAATATATTGTGACAGGTCCTCTTTATGGAGAGATGCGGGGTCAATAAGACCTCACATCTCTCCTCCAGGCTGTGCACAGAATCGCCGCCTGCAAATAATGATATCTGAATGTTGCCTGTAGCTGCAGGCATCATTCAGATATACCCGCAGCAAAGTCAAGGACGTCATATGACGGCGTGCGGTATTGAAGTGGTTAATGAACTGGACCTCTCCAAACCTTGCCACAACAAATGAATAGCACCCTCCAAATGGAAAACATTTATGCCCACCTTATCCCCGATACATTTTATGGGATATAGGGTAAGTGGATAGAGACACCTGGGCTGCCATCTCTAGATTTATTAATCACCCCTACAGAGCACACCTCATAACATTGATCCCACCCCTAGACTAATTGGATGAAGCTGAAAACTGCCCTGAATCTCTTTCTTAAAGTCCAACTACAGCTTTCTTGTGATTTTAAATAGTTTGTTTAGACCTAGCTAGTCAACACAAACCATTTGCTCCACCAACAGAGGCATCTGCTGTGCTGGAGGGTGCAGTTTAAACTGTACGTATCAGCCAAGTACAGTATACAGCACTGTGTTCTGGTAGCATGATGGGCTGCCTTTGATTGGCTGAGATGGAGAGGTGGACAGTGCATCACAATCTCCACCTCAGACCTGTGTTCATTGGTGAAATACATTTCCTCTGAAGAGATGGGCAGTGCTCAGCCCGACTTGTGTTCATCCGGGAGTGGAACAAGAAGTGCCCATCCTGCTGCCGACACATAGCGCTGTATACTGTAAAGTAGCTGATTCTGTTAGTAAAGCAAATAGTTTGTATCAGCTTGGTCCAAACAGACTATTTAAAGTCACAAGAAACCTAGAAGTTAGGCCTTAGCCCTGGTTCACACTAGAAGGCAGCATGGGAAACCTGCGATCCATTCGCGTTTTCCGCACCGCATTCCAATCGCGCTGCCCTTACAAACTGCAATTGGTCTCAGTACAATGTTAAAAACATACCAAAAATACTCAAAAAGATAATAGATATGAACTCAACCCCTGCTCTTTCACTCAAGTAAATAAGCTTCCAAACTACGCTCTATTATTTCTAAATTCTAGTATTCAAGAAAGGTGAGAGGGGGGCTGTGGATATTAATGTAGTACTCTTTCCATCTGTATGAAAAATTTGGTCTTTATTACACAAATTGTAAAATACACATATAGACGACAAAAAAACTCACAAGACATATTTAAAACCATATTCTATCCAACCACCTCCTATTTGTGGCTCCCTTGTGTCTAAATATGATTTTAAAGCCACAATGTCATAACTTGGCTAAGTACCCATTATATAAACCTGATTGTTGACATTAATGTTAGGAATTCATCAACTGAAATCTTCTTGATTTCAGTTGATGAATTTATCATTTCTTTAGCTGTGCAGCATGTTTCCCCAAGTTTGATGTGTATAGATAAGGAACTCATATTCAATATATACAAAAAAAAATCCTGTGGCAAGATTCAATCTGAGCAACCAACATATGTGAGAAGGATCCTGCACACCAAAATGGATTTATGACAAGTCTGTTTTTTTAATGTAGTGCAACCATTCATGTATGTACAGCTGCTCAAATAGACTTCCTCTTAGTTCAATGTATGCCAGCTGGGTGGCCACCCACCATAACATTAATGTCAACAATTAGGTTTATATAATAGGTACTTAGCCGAGTTATGACATTGTGGCCTTAGCCCAGGTTCACACTGATGCGGGTTAGAAATCATGTGAGTTCAAACCGAAATGCAGTCCGACTTCAGGGGCAATTTGACAGACGTCTGTGTGGGTTCCTGCGCAGACGTCTATTGAAATACCCCCCGAAGTCGCCAAAAATAGTACAGGAACTACTTTTGGGAATCGGTGCACAGATTTGGCATGTGGTTTGACAGGTCAAATCGCATGCCAAAATTGGCCCAATGTGAACATGGGCTTAGAGTCATATTTAGACACAGGTGAGCCAAAAACAGGAGCAGGTTGGATAGAATATGGTTTTAGATAAGTCTTGTGAGTATTGTAGTCTATATGTTTACAATTGTGTAATAAAGACCACATTTTTCATATGGATGGAAAGAGTCATACATGAATATCCACAGCCCCACTCTCCACTCGCTTTCCTTCCCATTGGGATATTTGAATACTAGAATTTATAAATAATTGAGAGTAGTTTGTAAGTGTATTTACTTGATTGAAAGAGCAGGGGTCCAGCTCATATCCATTATCTTTTTGGTATGTTTTACAGTGGAGGGCTCCCCCACTAGGCAATAAGGAGAAGTACGTGAACCTTGTAGGACTGTGGCAAGATTTTTGTGTACAAATGTTAAAGACACCTAAAAGGCAGGTCGCGAAGATGGTAAGTTTGCCTGCACTGGATCGCACGGTACAAGACGACCATGCAATGCAGTGCGTTTCTAAAATTGGTGCGATATGGTGTCATTTGAGCCCATTCAAAATGAATAGGCCCAAATCGCACTGCATCGCATGTAATGTGGTATGCTTCCTGTGATTCAGTGTGAGCCTAGGCTTAAGAATTTCTAATCACAGCTGAGGATGCTGGGTTGTAGGATGAGTTGCCCTCTTGCCATTTCAAATGTTCTTTGGGTCATGAGATACTTGCAACTGATCTGAGCTACGTTGTACATAAAAAAAAAGGGAGAAAGTTTGGTCGGCGGGACTTTGAATTAGGCCAATTTTATGGGTTCCAACAAAAAAGGGGGGAGTTTTTTTGGGGACTTTGAATGAGAGATGTATACCAAAGCAGTCTTGGCAAAATAACATTTTATTATACCTTGTGAAATCATGTACAGCATACTGAATGACAAAAAAGGCATACACAGAATCGCATAAACGCAGGGCATGCTAAAAACCACATATAAATATTGACACCATGGTACTTGGCATATCATGGGGTAAAGACAAGTCCTACACAACATGAGCCACTGGAAGGGCTGGATGGTGTTAGAAAATCTAGAGTAAAACAATATAAGACATAAAATCATCTGTATGGACATCATGCATCTATGTAATCCCAACGCGTTTCGTTGGGGTATAGATCACATCATTCTCTCTTGCTAATAAATGTAAATGTGAATTTGAAATCCACTGCATTCTTCCTGAATGTATTTTCATTAATTTTCGGAAATGTAGACTATGGATGTGGAAAGTTCAAATAAAAGTTGATTAAAAATGATAATAAAGCCTGATTTATTAATGTTCCCATCTGCAGCTTTAAAGTCGATTTGCAACAGAACACCTAACCAATTCTTATTTTTACATCATTTTGAGTGAAAATCTGCCAAATTTGTATGGATGAATCTGTTTCTGAACTATGCAACTCTGCCTCAACATCTTATTCATTATTACAGGTGCAGAGGTTACAAATACACAAATACTGTCACACAGATTTTGCCAAATGAGATTTGCATCTGTGTCCCTAAATTGCTTAATTAAAATGTGCTCCCTTGTGTTTTTGTTTTTTGTAAGCTACGCTACATATAATTGTCGATGAAAGATTTAAAATCAACATCACCTCTTCCCTAACTTGGGAAGCAATCTTCAGGGAATAAACTGAGATAAGAAAAATGAAATATTTATGAAAGAACAACCCCTTGGCAAACATGAAAGCTTCACAATCATATTTTATTTAGTGGAAGAAATAACCCAACACACTCTTGCACCATTTGAAGGTAGCTCAAAATCTTCCAGTGCATTTCTAATCATCTATACTATAACATTCATAGCTCTTATTCTCAATCTTTCAAATCTTGCTTAGTGTTCAGTATTAGGACATGGAACGCTTCAATCAGAAGCAAAATTGCCATTTAGCCTAAATATCAGGTTATGCGCACTTGAAATTTATGCATATTACTGTAGACTGCAGAAGTGCATGTCCTGAAGTTTAAAAATAATGCCCTAGCAAAGATTGTGTGCAAAAGTATTATGGTGTGTCTGGGCCTAGTACAGATTATTAGGTTTACAGAAAAACAATGCTTTTTTTTTTTTTTTTTTACAAATAAATAATGCACAAATAAATACAGGATCAACTCAATAGCTAATTAAACCGCATAATGATTTTGGGTTTTGTGCCAAATTTGATCTAACCCTTTTAGCTCCTGCACCTGTACAGCCCTCTATGGTCCACATCAATTTTAACTATGGGCCTGATTGATTTGGCAATAACTATCATTATTTGATACTGTTATTTGTGTACTTTATTTTAAAGTAATGCTTCAAGCAATACCATACTAGCTTGCAAAACGTATGTTATTTTCTATCTAATCTATGCCCTGTTTCTAGTTTGACAGATGTGTTAGTTTTAAAACATCTAAGAGCATATTTATTAAGCAGTTATATGATATTCTATGCATTTGTAATTTTACCGTGCATGTGTTATAACCTGCAGAGAGTGTTTGATGAATGACATTCACTGCTTTATACTCCTTGTTATTATTGATAAAAGTTCAAATGTTATTCTGTGATTTGCCCTGTTTGGGAGGAGTCTAAAGTTATGGCTCTGGCACAAAGCATGACACAGTTATTTACATATGAAAATGAATTTAAAAAGGTTTGTGTTTTTCCTGCAGTGCTACAAAAACAAAGCAAATAAATGAAATTATGATTTGCACATAATACCAATTAAAACACACTGACAATAATACAGTACCGTTAAAATCATGAATTAAGCTTGCAAACACTGTCTGCAGGCTTAATTCACACAGGAACTGCCATCTGCATTCCTGGGACATACAGCGGGTAAAAAAAAAAAAAAAGTATTGAACACATCACCATTTTTCTAGGTAAATTTATTTCTAAAAAGGTGCTATTGGCATGAAAAATTTTCACCACATGTCAGTAACAACCCATGCAATCCATACAAAGAAATAAAAACAAGTAAGTTCAGAAATGAAGTTGTGTAATAAAATGGAATGACACAGGGAAAATGTATAGAAAACGCTAACTGAAATTTATATAATACTTTGTGCAAAATCCTTTTTCGGTAATGATGCCTCCTGTATAGGAAAACTAGTCGCATGCATTGCTCAGGTGTGATTGTGGCCCATTGTCCCACACAGTCTTCAAATCCTGAAAAGGTTCCTAGGGCCTCTTCTATGAACTCTGATCCTTATGCTGGCCATACACTATACAGAAAATCGGCCGAACCCATTTTCGAAAAAACGAACGTTCGACCGTGACCGCAAACGATCGTGCCATCATATAATTGTTCAGTGGACATGAATAAATAATTTTTTGTTCGTTTTTTTACATATACCTAGTGCAGACAGTTCGGACAGGAAACACATTAACCTTGCAATTTATCGTACGTTCGGCAGAAATTTACCAAACTTCCCGTTCGTTTTTTTACCACAAAAACGTCAAACGATTATCGATTTGTGTCCATTAAGTTGCCGAAAAACGAACGAAGTGTCTATACGAACGATTTTTCGGACGATTTTTTGTATAGTGTATGGCCAGCATTAGTTCTTTCTATAGATTTTCTATTGGATTCAAGTCAGGCGATTGGCTGGGCCATTCTAGCAGCTTTATTTTCTTTCTTTGAAACCAATTGAGAGTTTCCTTGGCTTTGTGTTTGGGATCATTGTCTTGCTGAAATGTCCACCCTCGTTTAATCTCCTTCATCCTGGTGGATGGCAGCAGATTTTTCCAACTTCACTGTTGGTATGGTGTTTTTGGGGTGACGTGCAGTACCATTTGACCTCCAAACATGGTGTGTGTTATGGCATCTAAAGAGTTAAATTTTGGTCCCATCTGTCCAGACTATATTCTCCCAGTATTTCACAGGCTTGTCTAAATGTTGTGCAGCAAACTTTAAGGCTCTGTTTCCACTAGTGCGACTTTTCATGCGACTTGGGACTGAAAAGTCGCATGACAAATTGTTTCCCATGATTTCCAATGAGTACCGTTCATATCTGTGCGACTTCAAGTCGCAGCGACTTCAAAGTAGTTCCTGCACTACTTTGGTCCCACTTTGATGCGACTTGAGGTCCATAGATACAGGCATTGCTTCAAATCGCGGTAAAAAGTCGCGGTAAAATCGCGGTAAAAAATCGCGGCAAAATCGCGCGACTTTGGGGACGCAATAGTGGAAACATAGCCTAAATAAGCTTCAACATGCTTTTTCGTTAGAAACTGAGTCTTACGTGGTGAGCTTGCATACAGGCCATGGCAGTTGAGTGAATTACTTGTTTTCTTTGAAACAATTGTACCTGATAATTCCAGGTCTTTCTGAAGCTCTCCACAAGTGGTCCTTGGCTCTTGGACAACTGTCTTGGCTCTTGGACAATTTCACTCCTCTGTCAGAAATCTTGCGAGGAGCACCTGGTCGTGGTCAGTTTATGGTGAAATTATGTTCTTTACACTTACGGATTATGGTCTCAACAGTGCTCACTGGAACATTCAGAAGTTTAAAAATCCTTCTGTAACCAATGCCATCAGTATGTTTTGCAACAATAAGGTTATGAAGGTCTTGAGAGCCCCTTTGCCTTTACCCATCATGAGATTTGTGTGACACATTGGTAATGAGACACCTTTTTATAGGCCATCAGTTGAGATTGAACCAGCTGATATTAATTTGACCCGACAAGGGGCATGATTGCTTTCCAATTACTATTGGATTTCAGCTGGAGTCTTGGCTTTCCATGCTTTTTTGCACCTCCCCGTCTTCGGGTTTTCAATATGGTTTCCCTGTGACATTCCATTTCATTACACATAACTTAATTTCTGAACGTATTTGTTTTGGCTTCTTTGTATGTATGGACTGGATTGGTTAATACGGACACGTAGTGAACATTTCATGTCAATAGCACGTTTAGAAATATACAGTCAGGTCCATAAATATTGGGACATCGACACAATGGATTTGAAATGAAACGAACAAGATGTGCTTTAACTGCAGACTTTCAGCTTTAATTTGAGGGTATTTACATCAAAATCAGGTGAACGGTGTAGGAATTACAACAGTTTGTATATGTGCCTCCCACTTTTTAAAGGGACCAAAAGTAATGGGACAATTGGCTGCTCAGCTGTTCCATGGCCGGGTGCGTTATTCCCTCATTATCCCATTTACAAGGAGCAGAGAAAAGGTCCAGAGTTCATTTCAAGTGTGCCATTTGCATTTGGAATCTGTTGCTGTCAACTCTCAATATGAGATCCAAAGAGCTGTCACCATCAGTGAAGAAAGCCATCATTAGGCTGAAAAAAAACAAACCAAACCCATCAGAGAGATAGCAAAAACATTAGGTGTGGCAAAATCAACTGTTTGGAACATCCTTACAAAGAAAGAACGCACCGGTGAGCTCAGCAACACCAAAAGACCCCGAAGACCACGGAAAACAACTGTGGTGGATGACCGAAGAATTCTTTACCTGGTGAAGAAAACACCCTTCACAACAGTTGGCCAGATCAAGAACACTCTCCAGGAGGTAGGTGTATGTGTGTCAAAGTCACTAAGAGAAGACTTCACCAGAGTGAATACAGAGGGTTCACCACAAGATGTAAACCATTGGTGAGCCTCAAAAACAGGAAAGCCAGCTAAGGGTTTGTCAAACAACATAAAAAAGCCTTCACAGTTCTGGAACAACATTCTATGGACAGATGAGACCAAGATCAACTTGTACCGGAGTGATGGGAAGAGAGGAGTATGGAGAAGGAAAGGAACTGCTCATGATCCAAAGCATACGACCTCATCAGTGAAGCATGGTGGTGGTAGTGACATGGCGTGGGCATGTATGGCTGCCAATGGAACTAGTTCTCTTGTATTTATTGATGCGACTGCTGACAAAAGCAGCAGGTTGAATTCTGAAGTGTTTCGGGCAATATCTGCTCATATTTAGCAAAATGCTTCAGAACTCATTGGACAGCGCTTCACAGTGCAGATGGACAATGACCCGAAGCATACTGCGAAAGCAACCTAAGAGTTTAAGGGAAAGAAGCGGAATATTATGCAATGGCCAAGTCAATCACCTGACCTGAATCCGATTGAGCATGCATTTCACTTGCTGAAGACAAAAGGGAAAATGCCGCAAGAACAAGCAGGAACTGAAGACAGTTGCAGTAGAGGCCTGGCAGAGCATCACCAGGGATAAAACCCAGCGTCTGGTGATGTCTATGCGTTCCAGAGTTCAGGCTGTAATTGACTGCAAAGGATTTGCAAACCAAGTGTTAAAAAGTGAAAGTTTGATGGATGTTTGTTAATCTGTCCCATTACTTTTGGTCCCTTAAAAAGTGGGAGGCACAAACTGTTGTAATTCCTACACCGTTCACCTGATTTGGATGACAAAAACCCTCAAATTTCATTTCATTTCAAATCTATTGTGGTGATGTATAGAGCCACAAAGATTAGAATTGTATCAATGTCCCAATATTTATGGACCTGACTGTATATACACCTAGAAAAAATGTGACGTGTTCAATACTTACTTTACCTGCTGTATATTGGATCTGCCTGTCAAACTGGCAGTAACCCATGACCCATTACTCCAGGTAGAATAGCTGTGAAAGGGGTGAAATCTGTGGGTGTCCAAGGTATACACAAGCATCTACGTTTGACTTGCACATCCAAAGTCGTCAAAGCGATAAGTGATTTTTCTTGAGGCCAAGAAAGAAAAATATTTTTTCCTTCTATAAGGCTACATTTCCACCTGCGAATGAGCTTAACACCGATTACATTTGAGAACACCAGCAGGGGTTCTTGGCAATTAACGATATGAGGAAGACCCATTGAAAGCAATGGGAGGCTGTCTGTTGCTTCAGCTAGCCACGGTCACTCTTGGGTAATTGATCATGCAATCATCCCTGGATGCAGACTTTCATTTCATCTCCTGCAGCTAACCATACATCGGCATGTAAACGATGTCAAGCTTATTTGTAGGTGTAAATGTGGCCTTAATTGAAGAAATATGAAAATGGTATGCAATTATTTTTTTTCAGGCAGTCGGTGGATCTCAATGCCCTTTTTATGTGCGCTTTGGTAAAGATGCATATTAAACAGGGCTTAACATCATATTACATGAAGAGATGAACGACTAAGGACTAACTTGCCCTTCACCCCTGTCCCCATATCATGCTATGTGCAGATTTTCAATTAGAAAGCAACAGTTTGAAATGCACACCTTTCTTACCATGTTCTGTATAGCTGGTTGGAAATCCTCCTCACCTAACTTTCCAACCAGCTCTCAGAGGGAAATAAGAAAAGTATACCACATAGCATAAAGCCTTCCTAAATCAGTTTTATTAATGCTTAAAACAACACTCACAAGAGATAAACAATTGTGCAATGAGAAAACAATCCCAGCCCAGCGTTTTTACCCTCTCTGTTTACGCGATGACGGCAGCACACCGCCTCATCCTACGCATTTCATCACAACTGACTTCTTCCAGGGGTAACCAGTGCATTTATCCAGGAAGGGTATTATAAGACAGGACTTCTATGCTGGTGATGGAATGCATGTTTAAAGCTCATAATTTTCTGTAAGATGTTTATCACAGAGCAAAGTGAAGTCACAATCTACACTAATCCCACGGTGTTCATTTCGTCAAAATTAACACTATTGAAATAGGACTAAAACTAATAATTCAGACGACTAAAATACAACTAAAACTAAAAATGGCATTTTAGTCAGAAGACTGACTAAAACTAAATCGAAATGTGTTGTCAAAATTAACACTGGTTATACATCACAACAGCTAAATCTGTGTCTGTAGTGCATGTCCAAACCTTAATACCATAAATAATAAAATGTTATTAGATTTTTACTCCAGGAGTATATACAGTTGTGCTCATAAGTTTACATACCCTGGCAGAGTATATGATTTCTTTGCCATTTTTCAGAGAATATGAATGACAAACTTTTTTCACTCATGACGGCGCCATGCACGCTACGTCACTTCCGGGTACTCGAGCTGGTGGAAAGCAGTTGGAGCGCAGCGGACCGCTGCTGACCCCATCTCGGGTTCATTTTTACTTTCATTTTTAGATTCTGTGTTGCAGCCTGCTTACCGCTGTCTAGAAGCTGGCTGCATACCCTTATGACTTTTGGAATGTGTTTTATTTGCTGATTTTATCCGTTTTTTGCAATAAATGAACATGCTTCTACTTTACTACATTATGGGAGTTTATTTTTTTCTCCCTTGAGGGGTTCAAGAAGGATAATGCCCAATCCACCTGGAGTCAGAGGAATGCTTTGGGAACAGTCACAGCAGGCACCGTGAACTGATTGCATTGATTATATCCACATGCGTATTACCCGTTAGGGTGATTGGATCCGGTGAGTAGGGACCCTTGAGGGGGAGCACAAAAGTTACCTGAAGACATTGCGAACACTCAAGTCACCTATAGGCTTCTGCTACACACCTGAGCATTACCAGACTTACACCTTATATGAAATGTTATCTATTCATCTATATGAGGACTGATCCCTTATAATGTATATGGGCGTATATATGCCTTTGAAGTGTGGTTTAACCCTTTTGGACTGTGCTATATGCCCATAATTTGGTTATCATACCTGTGACCCTCTGATACATTTCTCTTAGATGTGTTTCACTTGTTTATAATTTATTTTTCATTATTGGTAGCTGGATGCAATATTATTAGGATTATCACTTATATTTGTTGCACTGTATGTATCACTTGTCACGTACTTGTGGTATGTAGCTGCTGGGATGTACATGCCACTCATTTACTTTACAGGTTTGCACATATACAAATACTAGATGGCCACTCCAGAACCTTCACTTTATTCTGCTGTAGCCAATGACAGGTCGACTTGGCCTTGTGTTTTGGATCATTGTCATGTCCAAGTACATCCCATGCGCAGCTTCCTAGCTGATGAATGCAAATGTTCCTCCAGTATTTTTTGAAAACATACTGCATTCATTTTGCCAACAAATTTCCTGTGCCTTTGTAGCTCATACATCCCCAAAACATCAGCGATCCACCTCCGTACCTTTCATCATAAGCCTTGTTGACTCCTCTCCAAATGTAGCGTTTATGATTGTGGCCAAAAAGCGAAATTTTGGTCTCATCACTCCAAATGACTTTGTGCCAGAAGGTTTGAGGCTTGTCTCTGTGCTGTTTGGCGTATTGTAAGCAGGATACTTTGTGGCATTTGCGTAGCAATGGCTTTCTTCTGGCGACTTGACCATGCAGCCCATCTTTCTTCAAGTGCCTCCTTATTGTGCATCTTGAAACAGTCACACCACATGGTTTTCAGAGAGTTCTGTGTTTCACCTGAAGTTATTTGTGGGTTTTTCTTTGCATCCCGAACACTTTTCCTGGCAGTTATAGCTGAAATTTTAGTTGGTCTCAACAGAACCCCTCATTTTCCACTTCTTGATTAGTTTGAACACTGCTGATTGGCATTCTCAATTTGTTGGATATCTTTTTATATCCCTTTCCTGTTTTTACAGTTCAACTACCTTTTCCTGCAGATCATTTGACTCAGAATCCAGAAACGTCAGTGCAGCACAGAATGAAAGATGCAAGGGTCTGTCAGGAGTCCAGAAACTCATTGACCTTTTATACACACAAACTAAATTACAAGCAAACCGATCACAGGTGAGGATGGTTACCTTTAAAGGCCATTCAAACCCCTTTGTGTCAGCTTGTGTGCATGTTATCAGGGTAAAATCACCAGGGTATGTAAACTTTTGATCAGGGTCAATTGGGTAGTTTGTCGTCATGATTTAAAAAGAGTAAACACAGTTGACTGATAATAAATGGCTTTAGCCAAACACTAACCATGAGTGAAAGAAATGTTTTTGTGTTATTCATATTCTCTGAAAAATGGCCAAGAAATCATAAATTCTGCTGGGGTATGTAAACTTATGAGCACAACTGTAATGAGTTTAGAAATTCTAGAGAAATGCTTAAAATAATGCTTTACTATTTAACTAGAACCATTTGATTTTAGTCAACTAAAATGTACTGGATATTTTAGTAGACTAAAATACGACTAAAACAAACAATTCAGATGTCTAAAATGGCCTTTTAGACAAAGACTAACAAACTAAATCAAAATTTGACGTCAAAATTAACACTGGTCACACAGACTAAGTTTTAGTCTCCCACATCTAAAGATTGAAAGCTCCTCTAATTTCGACAAGTCATTTTCTTAAAGGTGCAGCGTCAAATCTATAGCAAGGTCATGTGTGTTGAGCGGTATTGGCAACATATTAGTTTATATGAATGCAGATAGAATCAACACGCAAACATACAACTTTACTTGAAAAACAGAATAAGTGTTTATTGTTGCAGAATTACATGATTCTTTTATACATATTTCATAAATGATACAGGATTTTACACATCTATATTTTGCTTATTTATAGGACATTCCTCCATGCTCCAAACCTCCCCGCGCACTCACACTCAACCGATCCTTTGACAATTCCTGTGTTTTTACTGCTTTGAAATACTTCATACAAACATGTTTAGACCATTTGTTGCAGGAGGTGCCCCAACGGGCAACTGCTCCTACCTCCATCAGCAGCAGAAGTGCAAATGGTAAAAAGAAGAGCTTTAAGTTGAATTAGTGTTAAAAAAGAGCATCTCCTGTGCAAGATCACAGTAATCCAAGCAGAAACATAGGCAAAGGGTTATTATGCTTTGGCCATAACACGAACGTTTAAGTACCTTCTCACTTTAGCTGCTCTGGATTCTAAAGGACTATTTTTGATACTCCGTACTCTTAATTAGGGTCTCTCTCCAAGGAGATGATTGTCAATCGTGCTTATATCACAGCCACCCTTGCTTCATTCATTAACATGATTTCTAGGGCACAGCTTGAAAATACAGATCAAGGCATTGGATCCCACCAGAGAGAAAGGTAATCGGGATGATGCATTACCACCCAGACATTTATTATTGCCTGTGCTTTGATGCCTACGTTCTGCAGGGATCTACAATCTTGAACAAAACACAAGACATAAAAGACAACAAACAAGTACATGATGGAAAACGGATTCAATCCACCTGAGAGGAGAGAAGTAGGTGACAGTTATTAAGACTTATACGGCAGCATGTACCAGCTATATTCCACGTGGACTCAAGATTTAGGCTGGCAAGGAGTCCTTGGTAGCATAACTGCCAGCTATAGATTAATACATGAAGAGAATATATACTCTCCTCTCGATTTCATAATATGCAAGGCACCAGTCAACTGGCTTCACTTCTTTAGTTCTGTAATCCTATCCCTGAAGTAGGAGCCTTTCACAGTGGGAGTCCTTTAAAAAATGTCTCTGCAAACTTGTAGCCCAAACACTCCCTCATTTGCCATGTTTCAACACCCCAACAAGAGACTGCACCATTTTGATATTGAAAGTCTGTGGAAGAGCAGCGTATTCCAAGAAAAAAAAAAAAGTAAAAAACGAAAGAAAACCCCCTGAAATCTTTGGAACAAAGATAGAGGATATATTTCAGCCTTTGCCACTCTCCAGCTCTTTAGTGATATGTAGATAAACAAAATGTAGACAAAGCTGGACGGTTTAGGTGGTGTTTTCATCAAGGAAGAAACTGTATTTCCACCAGCAGAAGACCAACTTGAAAATGTAAATCTTTATGACTATCTGATAATCGTCATGACAGAATGAGGTGGTAACCCTTTTGAATTTTTCATGCAACCCTGATATGCTACTAAGCCACTTTCCAAGAGTGCGGGACAGGGGAACATCTCCCTCCCAAAAAGAACAGACATAAAAACCAATCATGCATTGAGCCCCTGAAATATATATAGCCAAGGCCGTGGGAGGAATAGGGACAAGGGACATTTAAGAAAGTGATTACAAGAAAAATCACGTGCGTTTTTTTTCGCTTTTTTTTTTTTTTTAATTTTTTTTAATGCATAGCAGACAGTCTCACGGTGTTTGGGACTTGGATTAAAATGGGACAGTGTTGCACCTTATCATGACATGTGCACAAACCCAGAGTTCAGACGAAGGCAAGAAAAACCTCAACCAAGCTTCGATAGATGCTTCTCAAGGGTGGAGAAAAGCGTTATGCTGCAGTGACTTCTGGTCCAACGCTCCTCCAAATGGCATTAAGTTGTGCGCTATGTTATTGGCGTACCTTCATTGGCTCAGCAGACTAATAATCCATCTTTTTGTTTTAAATAGGCACTCTGCCGCACTTGAACTTGTCATAAAACCAGGAGAACGAAAAGAAGAAAAAAAAAAAAAAAAAAAAATGAACATTTAATTGTTTTGGGACCCTCATCCATAAATTTCACCATTCGCCAACAAGTAAAATATATATAGTTTTAATAAGAAATTTCATAAGCCCTTTGAAATAGGCTTTTAACGAGGCGAAGGCCCAACCTTCAATTAGATTTCATTTTTATTCTTCCATTTACATTTTTCTTTAACAAAAGCTTTAAAAATCTAGGGGAGAAAAAAAAAAAAAAAAAAAGGGGGGGGGGGGGAATGATCACCCATCCCATTATCATATCCCAGCTACCACCTATAATGCTTTTATTTCAAAGGCAAGAGATATCCACAGGTTTTGCTGGGGATTTAAGAGTTGTACAATGATCAATCCTTAGCATCTTCAATTTGTTGGATTGGAAGATGTAGCTGCAGGGGGTCACGTAACCTCTTAAGGTCCAACTCCGCCTATGAGATAAAAAAAAAAAATACATATATATATATATATATAATTATGCAAGCTTTCTATTACACGCCAAGCTACACCTTAAGTGTGTCACATATGTTTTGCAAATTAGGTTTTGGGAAGATTTATTATAGCTTAAGCAAAAGGGAACAGCTGCAGATAGTTGAGCATAACTATAAAAACATAAAACGATTGTACCTAATGCCTACGAGTGGTACATCTGCTTTTACGCATTCCTTTTAACTACCCATTGACAATTTGATGACTATCACAAAACGCACTTTATTCTGAAAACTGTGTGTGGTTGATTCATTCATGCATTTTTTTTCTTGTATGCCTTTAGCTATATGTTTTGCTCATAGCTTGAGCGGTTCAGCAAAAAAAACAAAAAAAAAACCAAAAACACATGAGTTTGGACAAATCAAAACCATCAACAGAACTGCTTGTTCTATCATTAACCCAAAATGACTGGCTACCAGGTCAGATATCATAGCTACACAAGGCTGGAGAGGCTGAAAGATACAGTCTGCCTTCTGTATCGGTACACTCAAATGGACAAAAGACTAGGCAAAATGACAACTTGCTCATCCAGCAGTTTGATTCTAGGTGATGAACTTAGAGTCAATAAACGGCCAATATATAATCCACTATTCAAATACCAAAAAAAAAAAATGCAGTGGCAGCAATATTGAGGATCCAACCACATGGCACTGGCAGGTAGAGTGCCAGTCTGGAACCTTGTATTATACATGGGAAACTCTGACATGATACCAGGGGTGCTTGAGCAGCTACAGAAATAAAAGTGTTCTTATTTAATAGATATAAGCCATGTGAATAAAAAGGGGTACTTTGAAGGCATCCCTGTCAGTAGTACGACTTGACAATTAAGTCACACAAAATGCAAGTTGGGGCCTCCATGGATTAGACTTGTTTTTTAAACACATCCCACAGATGCTTGATCAGTTTGAGATCCAGAGAATTTGAAGGTCAACAACACCTGGTATTTGTGGTATTCCTCAAACAATTATTGAATTAATCAAAATAGTCCACCTTCTTCTATTGCTCTGTGGGACAGTTCTAATGCTTACATGCTCATTGCAGACACTTTTGGCTGCGGATACTTGTCAGGACGGGCACCCTGACCGTGTGCGGCAACATAGCCCCATATGCAAAAACCTTTCCATCGGAACCAGCATTAACTATTTCAGCAGTTTGAGATACAATAGCTCCTCTATAGGATCAGGCTACATGGGCCAGCCTTCGCTCCCTACGTGCATCAGTAAGCCTTGGCCACCCATGACCCCGTCATTGGTTTTCCTTCCTTGGACCACAACTTTGGTAGGTCCTGACCACTTGAGACCAGGAATATCCCACAAGAACTGCTCTTACCTAGTTTTCTAGCCATTACAATTTGGCCCTTGTCAAAGTCGCTTAAATCCTTATGCTTGCCCATTTTTGTTTGCTTTCAACACATCAACTTCAGTGACAATATATTCACTTGCTACCTAATATATCCCACGCACTTGCAGGTACCATTGTGAATAGATCATCAATGTTATTCACTTAACTTGTCAGTGGACATAATGTTATGGCTGAGCGGTCTAGGTTTTCTGTACTAAACGCAACATGCTAGGCAAAGATGATTAACCATCATCAAATCATCCTAAATCATACCTGAGCAATGGCATCCTTGAGTCGATTATATTCTAAAACATCAAATTTTTCTTTTTTGGCCGCTTTATGGAAAAAATGTAAGAACTGTCTATCACTGGCATCTGCATACATATATTCCTACAAAGATAAAAAGGGAAAAAAATTCCAAAGTTAAAGATTTCGCATTCATGTTGCATATATCCATGTACTATGTGGTTTCTGTTAACGGCCCAATAAAAGTCTGTTTTTATTTTCCCTGTACAGGGATCAGTGTTAGTAAGCATGATTTATGCCAGTACATGAGCTGGTCATATTTATGGCGGAATACTTTTCATACATAGGCTTTAAAATGACCATAAACGAAAGGTTTGTTTTTCTTCTGCTCTGAAATATATTTGATAAGAATACATATTAGAACAGAACTATGCTCTGCTATTGACAAAAATATGTGCTGCAGCACTTTTGAACTTAGTTTTCTTCTAGCCCCCTGAAAAGTCTACAAATACATTATTGATCCTGTCAGTGAAATCTACTTAATGCAGCTTCCTACAAAAAAAATATAGAAATGTTGTCATATGCAAGTATGATACAGTGCCTTGCAAAAGTATTCACCCCCCTGGGTATTTTTCATGTTTTGTTGCCTCACAACCTGGAATTAACATGGATTAGTGGAGGATTTGCATCATTTAATTTATAGAGCATGCCCACAACTTTGAAGATTTTTTTTTTTATTGTGAAGCAAATAGGACAAAATAACAGAAAAAGTCAATGTGCATAACTATTCACCCCCTAAAGTCAATACTATGTAGAGCCATCTTTTGCGGCTATCACAGCTCCAAGTCGCTTTGGATAGTCTCCATGAGCTTGCCACATCTTACCACTGGGATTTTTGCCCATTCCTCCTTGCAAAACTGCTCCAGCTCCTTCAAGTTGGATGGTTTGCACTTGTGAACAGCAATCTTTAAGTCTGACCACAGATTTTCTATTAGATTGAGGTCTGGGTTTTGACTAGGCCATGCCAACACATTTACACGTTTCCCCTTAAACCACTCAAGTGTTGCTTTAGCAGCATGTTTGTGGTCATTGTCCTGCTGGAAGGTGAACCTCTATCCTAGCCTCAAATCACACACAGAGTAGTACAGGTTTTGCTCAAGAATATCCTTGTATTTAGCACTATCTTTCCCTCAATTCTGACCAGTTTGCCAGTCCTGACTGCTGAAAAACATATCCACAGCATGACTCTGCTACCACCATGTTTTACTGTGGGGATGGTGTTCTTTGGGTGATGTGATGTGTTGGGTTTGTGCCAGACATCTTTTTCTTTGATGGCCAACAAGTTCAATTTTAGCCTCATCAGACCAGAGCACCTTCCTCCATACATTTTGGGAGTCTCCCACATGCCTTTTCACAAACTCAAAAACGTGCCATTTTGTTTTTTGCTGAAAGTAATGGCTTTCTTTTGGCCATTCTGCCATAAAGCCCAACTCTATGGAGCGTACGGCTTATTGTCTTCCTATGTACAGATACTGCAGTCTCTGCTATGGAACTCTGCAGCTCCTCCAGGGTTACCTTAGGTCTCTGTGCTGCTTCTGATTAATGCCGTCCTTGCCTGGTCCGTGAGTTTTGGTGTGCAGCCGTCTCTTGGCAGGTTTGCTGTTGTGCCGTGTTCTTTCCATTTGGTTATGATAGATTTTATGGTGCTCCTAGGGATCATCAAATATATGGATATTTTTTTTATAACCCAACCCTGCACTTCTCAGCAACACTGTACCTTACTTGTTTGAAGAGTTCCTTGGTCTTCATGGCAGCGTTTGGTTAGTGGTGCCTCTTGCTTATGTTTTGCAGCCTCTGGGGACTTTCAAAAAGATGTGTATATATAATGACAGATCATGTGACACTTAGATTGCACACAGGTGGACATCATTTTACTAATTATGTGACTTCTGAAGGTAATTGGTTACACCAGAGCTTTTTATGGGCATCATAACAAAGGGGGTGAATACATATGCACATGCCAATTATCAGTTTATTTCTGAAAAATAGTTTTATGTATATAGTTTTCTAACTTTACTTCACCAACTTAGACCATTGTGTTCTGATCCATCACATATAATTCAGAAACATTGAACCAAATGCTGTAATGTAACAAAATAGGTAAAAGGCCAAGGGGTGAAAACTCTTGCAAGGCACTGTATACACACACACACACACACACACACACACACACACACACACTTGTGCTCATAAATTTACATACCCTGGCAGAATTTATGACTTCTTGGCCATTTTTCAGAGAATATGTATGATAACGCAAAAACTTTTTTCACTCATGGTTAGTGTTTGGCTGAAGCCATTTATTATCAATCAACTGTGTTTACTCTTTTTAAATCATAATGGCAACAGAAACTACCCAGATGACCCTGATCTAAAGTTTACACTCCGCAGTTCTCAATACCGTGTATTGCCCCCTTTAACATCAATGACAGCTGAAAGTCTTTTGTGGTATTTGTGAATGAGGCTCTTTATCTTCTCAGATGGTAAAGCTGCCCATTCCTCTTGGCAAAAAGCCTCTAGTTCCTGTAAATTCTTGGGCTGTCTTGCATGAACTGCACGTTTGAGATCTCCCTAGAGTGGCTCAATGATATTGAGGTCAGGAGACAGATGGCCACTCCAGAACCTTCACTTTATTCTGCTGTAGCCAATGACAGGTCGACTTGGCCTTGTGTTTTGGATCATTGTCATGTTAGAATGTCCAAGGACATCCCATGCGCAGCTTCCCGGCTGATGAATGCAAATGTTCCTCCAGAACTTTTTGAGAACATACTGCATACATCTTGCCATCAATTTTGATCAAATTTTCCTGTGCATTTGTAGCTCACACATTCCCAAAACATCAGCAACCCATCTCCGTGTGTCATAGTAGGAATGGTGTACCGTTCTTCATAGGCCTTGTTGACTCCTCTTCAAATGAAGCGTTTATGGTTGTGGCCAAAAAGCTAAATTTTGGTCTCAAAACTCCAAATGACTGTGCCAGAAGGTTAGAGGTTTGTCTCTGTGCTGTTTGGCGTCTTGCAAGCAGGATACTTTCTTCTGGTGACGCGACCATGCAGCCCATCTTTCTTTAAGTGCCTCCTTACTGTGCATCTTGAAATAGCCACACCACATGTTTTCAGAGAGTCCTGTATTTCACCCGAAGTTATTTGTGGATTTTTCTTTGCATCCCGAACAATTTTCTTGGCAGTTGTGGCTGAAATTTTAGTTGGTCTACCTGATTGTGGTTTGGTTTCAACAGAAGCCCTCATTTTCCACTTCTTGATTAGAGTTTGAACACTGCTGACTGGCATTCTCAATTCCTTGGATATCTTTTTATATCCCTTTCCTGTTATATACAGTTCAACTACCTTTTCCTGCAGATCCTTTGACAAATCCTTTGCTTTCCCCATAACTCAGAATCGTCAGTGCAGTACTGGATGAAAGATGTAAGGGTCTGTCAGGAGTCCAGAAACTCATTGACCTTTTATATACACACACACACACACACACACACACACAGGCCAAAATCACCAGGGTATGTAAACTTTTGATCAGGGTCATTGATAAATAAATGGCTTCAGCTAAACACTAACCATGAGTGAAAAAAAGTTTGTGTTTTATCATTCATATTCTCTGAAAAATGGCGAAGAAGTCACAACTCTGTGTATATTAATCATTATATATATATATATATATATATATATATATATATATATATATATATATATATATATATATATATATATATATATATATATATATATATATATATATATATATATATATATCTCCGTTTTTAAATTCCTTTGATTAAACACTTCCTATGTATTAAACCTTGGCGGTCCTAAAGAAGTGGATGATCCGCGAAATGCGTTGACCTTCTCCAAAGTCTTAATCCATCTGTTAATGTATTTGGTTACTCGCAAGATGTGCTTTCTTTTAGATTTGTCTTTTATTTAATACAATCTTTTTAGATAAACCTTTGTATCTATTGTTTCATAGTGACTACAGAGGTATATGTAAAGTCCCAAACCCTACTTTTCTGTGCTTTTCAAATACGTTACAGGGATGATACACCTATGTCACCCTCATTAGTTGAATGAAATTCCATTCCGCAAACCCATACTCTCTCGATATCACTCTTTGTGCATTACATAGTAACTGGATTTGGTACATTTTTAGATAGCCATTCAGGAGTCTTTAGTTGTACTTTACCAGACATCTACACCAGAAACGGATTCCATGAACAGCACAGTATTTATTTGAGCTCGAGCTCTAGTCAAAGGCGTGTCATGCTTACCCTGCCTGTTAGAATATAATAGGCACATCCTGCTATGCCTGTGCCATAAGTGACAAAGTATGTGACTGGCTCCATGATATCCCAGGAGTATTCCCACCACGTCAAACGAGCAAAGACTCCAAATTGTACAGACATATACGCCAACATTCCCCACTGAGCCCATCTCGTCTTCTTTGCTGCTCGTCGAGCAATCTGAAACCGAACCTACAATTGGCAAAAAAAAAAATGTAGTTATACATTTTTGGCTACAATGTGTAGGCTGCTCATAGTTTTTAAACCCATCTGAACTGCTTCAAAAACAATTCAGAAACAAGAAACACCAATATGCACAAGTGGTTCCAGGACAAGGTCCTTTAGCACCAGAGGCCAAAGGGCAGCCCCGTACATGACCTGCCATCTACTGGCACAGATTGCAAGTCCTACGCTTCGCATGTCTTCCTTCTGCAGTCAATCCACCAGTATAGCAGAGCACAACAAACGTGGTGTGTACTGCATTAAAGTCATGTTTGATTTTCAGGGCCCATTTACTCTATTTGCAGTGGATTGTCATGATATAGGACACTCCAACATGCTTAAAATTGCATATAACTTTTTTTTCGAACACAGCGCAATACTATGCATTGCGATATG
The DNA here is from genome assembly GCA_037952835.1 of Lithobates septentrionalis. Taxonomy (NCBI): domain Eukaryota; kingdom Metazoa; phylum Chordata; class Amphibia; order Anura; family Ranidae; genus Lithobates; species Lithobates septentrionalis. The sequence continues at coordinate 1,987,739 of JBBDGP010002504.1, read as the reverse complement.
CCACAGCAGGCGCATAATCCTGCCGTGGGGAGATGCCATTCAAAATGAGCACTCAAGGTGGGAGTCATAGCGGCATGCAGGGGGAATTTATGGACCACTTTATGTCTGGAATGCAGGGTCAACCATTGGCTTACTTGCTGGCTGGGGCACAGATATTCAGAAATACCTCTTCCTTTACTGTGGGATGTTCTGTGTGGCGATGATTGACAACAACACTATGCGATCAGGAGCAATCATCACCTTACAATGAATGAACAGGTATTGTTAAATAGCAGTGTCTCAGCTAGTGAGAGAGTTCAAGTCAGAAAGGTAAACAAATGGTTGACCCTGCCCAGTAGATAAAAGTGATCCCTAAATCCCCATTAACTGTTTTAATAACTCACCTGGAATGCTAATTTTGAATGGCATGCCAATGCACTGAGGCAATGTAGCTGCTGTAGCACAAGAGGAAAGTTCATGTCAGCAGGTACAAATCAGTCTGACCCGCAGATTCCCCAAACACTGCACAGCATCAAGCACCCCTCCCAAGGTGCTCAGCACCAAGGTCCAAAAAAGCCTCTGACTCGACATGCAGCTTGCTGTGCTCAAGAATAGAGTACAGGCTTTTCTGGCTGTCTGTTGGGCACTCCTTCTATAGTGCAAATCACTGTTTAGATTTTTACATGTTAAAACTGTCAGGGGTACAGATTTTTAGTCTACCTTTTCAAGAGGATCCAGCTGTTCTCGAAGGACCTCTAGCCGACGACAAAGTTCTTGTTCCTTGTCGAGCTGGTGTTCTTCAACTCGCATAGAGCTGTACAACTGCTGTACAAGGGTCTTCAAGTCATTCATTGTTGTTGCATCTTCATGGCTTAAAAGTTCTGAACATGTAGGAAAACAAGGCAGAAAGCCGAGAGTAATATTATATATGTGAAGGAAAAGCAAGCAAAAAGGTTCATTAACTGTTCTTTAACACCCCATACCTCGTTTTGGCGGCCGCACATGGTAGCTTATATCATTAATAGTCAATTTAAAATCATCTAATAGAAGAACTTCTATACTTGTGGATGAGGATATACGTTCTCCATCTGTAAGTGGAAAAAAAAAAAAAGAAAATCAGCTTTGGACATTTATTAAACTAAATCCAAAATCACATATGAAATGGGAGTATTTCCCTTAATTCATCAGATTGTGTTACCTACATTTACTCATGATGTTTAAATTTTTACAGAATATATCTTATACTTGGCTTTTCCTACCAAGAAGTCTGAATAAGGTTTTTGGTATACCTACATTAAACACAAATTCCCCCAGGAGATACGTTTTTCTCCTTTATTAGTCTAATCTAAAAGCTGTTACAAGGGATCTCAAGTCACCTTGTTAGATTTATTATTACTGTAAGACCAAATAGACTGCAGTAAGAGGCGTGCACATAGTCCAAGCCAAAAAGGAAAGATTTTAAGTAACGGAAATAGGAATATTCCATCAAATATGTATTAACAAGAAAAACAAACATGGCCTTTGCTGACTGTCTACCTACAGCCCTCCTGGGTAGTGTCAAACCTAGCAGCCCCATGCTGAACAAAAGCAGGTGAGAAGTCACTGTGGACAGACATGGTACCAAAAGGCCATGCTATGCTTAAAAATAAATTAAACATAAAACTGGGGCAATATCCTAGCAATCTTTTTTTTATTTATTTTAAGAGAGGCTTGTTTGTATGCATTTACCGGAGAGAACTGGCCAAAATTGTACTCCGTATTCTGATGAAGCCAAGTTAAGGATGTTTCATATGCTGACTAGACCCAGCCTAAACACTCTCTGTACATACAGTAGGTGATCTAAAGAAACAAGTACTGTGCGATACTTAAAATAACCAGTGAGTGTGGCATTTGATTAAAGATTTGCAATATAGATTTTACAAATACCCAGAAATTATAATTCTCAAAAGCACTGCCTAATGCGCCTTTGAAATTAGCCCCCCATTAAAGTCGGGAGCACTGAAGATCCTGCTTGTTGCTGGAAAACGGGGGTAAGGGGGCTATGGTAAGAAATCAATGGGTAATTCCCCCCTCATTTATCACCATCCATCCAAGGAAAAAAAAAAAAACACAAAAAAACAGTAAATTTTTGGTGAAGCATGCACTGTGGATACTCTCTGAAGATTTTTAAAAGCACCAAGCAAAAGAACACAATTCAGAGAGAAAAACTAAGCCGAGTTTTGAAGCTATCACGGATACACACTTACATACCTATGGAGTAGATTGCCACCCTGTCTATTCCTCGGTCTTCTGCTTGAACCTGCTGCAGGAATACTCCTACTGTATCTGAAATAGGCTTTAGAGTGAATCTGCATTGCTCCCGCCGTGATGGAAGCGTAAAGGTGATCACTGGCAACCCGTTTTGGTAAATCACAGAAACATCTAGTAAGAAACAAAGAACAGAAATCAGCTGGACTGTTACACCTTCCTTTTTTTACCCAAAAAAATGCAAGTGTGGTCTGTCACATTATTTACCATATTAGGTAGCATATCAAAGACTGAGAGTCAGCAATGCCACTGGCAATCCTCTCTGTGCACCTAAAAGTGAAGGTTTAGTGGTTTCTACACATTTTAGTTATAGTCAGGGCAAAAAAAAATGGCAATTAAAATTTTTTTTTGTTAAAGCGTAACTCCACTTTTGTTGAGAAAAAAAACATTCCCCTCTGGGTGAACATTGCAAGGGTTCTAACAACCTTTGTTGCAGATTCCTACCTTTTGTTATTCTGAAGTAATCCATGTGTGTGTCTGTGCCTCTGTTCTGAGTAGGTCTAATGGAAGTGGTTTCATAATTAACTGTCAGGTGTGCAGCTGCAGGACAGTAATGAGGAAATCTGCCGGGCCTGCATCCGTTTAGACGTGTTCCTATTGAAAGTATCTCTCCAAAAATTACATTTTTGCTGCAGGGGATGCCTGAAATCTGACTCGTATCTTAGACAGACTTCTGGGAAAATTGTGGAGCCAATCACACAAGCGGGAAATTATGTTTCTGGGGAGTGGTCAGTACACTCTGTGTACAGAACAACTCCATGTAGCCATATTGCAATGCATTCTCAGAAAATTACAGTGGCTGCAGATTGAACAGGAAAGGCAATTTTTAATAACATTCAATTACAATAATTTGTGTCGCAATTATATGCGCTATATTTTCTTTATTTGCCATTTTTTTCCCCCACGAAAGTGGAGTTACCCTTTAAGTTAAATATAAAATGTTGCCTGCGTTTGCTGGGCCTTTATAAATATTTTTAAATGTGAATTGCACCATCAAATATACTGTTCTACAGTAGGCATTGAGTCTAACAGGATAATACAGCATCACTGTATGTCACTTCAGAATTTCACTGAAGACTTACTGTAGTTAATTGGAAAAGTGGGACATTGGTAGGACTACAACACTTCCATTCTTACTTTGAAATGGGCAGCAGCCTAGATGCAGATCAGTCTGACTCTTGGAAGCATATTTATGGAGTCTTCTTTAACACCTTTTGGTTCAATACTAGACATTTTTCTGAGCAAGTTAGGTTTATTTAAATTTTTTTATTTCATTGGTAAATTCACCTTTTCCCTGCTATTCAGCATAAAATGAAGATTGAATGCATTTACAAAGCGGAACTAAATTTTCACTAGTAGTTCTCTAAGCAATATTTGTGGATATATTCACCTACCTGCATGTGGCAATTATTATATAAAGTACATAAAGATTTAATTAATTATCTAGGTGAACCTAAAACAAAAACAAAAAAAATGTTCTATGTTAAATAATTAAAAATTTATTTTAAAAAAAGGTTTACAGGATTCCACATGATCAAAGTTTGGGTAAAATGTTTGTAAAACTCCAGGTAAGGATCACCAGACTAGCATTTATATAGAACGTCCTGTGAGCCTCCACTAACAATAATAAACCAATAAATCCTCTTTGAATCAGTTGCAAACGGTAAACATGTCTTATAAACCATGTAAAAGTACTAAAATCGCATTAAAAATGCTGCACTATCAAAAGGTATAAGCAAAAAGCCCCTGAACTGCTAAAAATATATCTACACCGTGGTAATATTAATGTATAAAATATATAATGAAAAATATATAAAATGACACATGCTTTATAGCCAAATAATAAAGTGACAATGTGCATTTATATAGTGATAAAAAATTTTTTAAAGCAAATAAGTCCGTGGAAATTTAAATAGATCCAAATACTGGAATTATAAAAGTGATTAAGTGCACTGTGCAAAGTTCAAATTGATCCAATTTACAGGTGCTCCACACTGAGCTGTAACCAAGTAGTTTAACTTTATGTGTTGGTCTCATTGAAGTACATAGACCCAGCACTAGAGTGCCCGACGGACCACAACAAAGTGGCCGCAGACACTCTATTTTAACTGACAGCTTCACCATCCAATCACATCACCCCCTGAGGAAGATACGAAATTCCCTTGTATCGACACATGTAGGGGAAGGGGAACAGGATGGCACACTTAGCAGATCAGCTGTTAGGAACGATCAGCATACCATCCCGTTACCGGCCGGTTTCAACCATTCGTTTTTTGCTTGATGTAGAATGGCGCACTCAAGCGCCTGGATATTGCGAGTACCCTGTGTGGGAACCGTTTATTTTTGGTTCAATAAATTGCATAAACATACAACACTATGAGATCTTTTTTCATTGATTTACTGAGGTACATTGGCGATTGATCCAGGATCCCGGACGCACTATTGAACCCGGTAGTGGTTCCAAAGTGTGTATTGACCAAGCTTAACAGCAAGGTCACACACCTTAAGGTGAGCCTTCATTACATGGGCGGAGCACCTGAGTGAGAACACAGTGTCTGATTATCGCATCACTTTCACAGCATACTGAATCGCATGGAGTGTGGAGCACCTGTAAATTGGATCAATTTGATCTTTGCACAGTGCACTTAAGCACTTTTATAATTCCAGTATTTGGATCTATTTAAATTTCCACAGACTTATTTGCTTTAAAAAAAAAATTTTTTATCACTATATAAATGCATATTGTCACTTTATTATTTGGCTATTAAGCACGTGTCATTTTATATATTTATCATTATATATTTTATACATTATTATTACCACAGTGTAGAGCAGGTATATGCAATTAGCGGACCTCCAGCTGTTGCAAAACTACAAGTCCCATCAAGCCTCTGCCTCTGGGTGTCATGCTTGTGGCTGTCGGAGTCTTACTATGCCTCATGGGACTTGTAGTCCTGCAACAGCTGGAAGTCCGCTAATTGCATATCCCTGGTGTAGAGGATATATTTTTACCAGTTTAGAGGCTTTTTGCTTATACCTTTGATAGCGCAGCGTTTTTAATGCGATACCAGACTAGCATTTGCAGGCAGAACTTTGTATACAAGGCCTAATGATATACTTTCATACAAAAATATAGGGAACAGTTTGTCATTTAGTGTTGTTTTATACAGATAAACCTGTTGTGAGGATTTGTGGACAGCCTTGGAAGACTGTTACCCATATGGATAGCTAGCCAAAAAAAAATAATCTAAAAATAAGATGCAATTGTAAATATAACGATGAACGCAACAAAAAACCAACCAAAAAAAAAAAAAAAACAGAAAAAATGTATTATTTTTAAAAATAAAACAATTTTAAATAATGTAATTTTTTCTATAAAAAATTGTTAATTTATAGTTTTAAGGATAACTATGATAGATCGCTACATCTCTCTGGAAGAAAACACCAGCTACAATTCAACAGGCAAATACATCTACTCACCATCAGAGGGCGATGCTGTACTGCAAAATAATACTCTTTGGCACGGCCATGCAGGAAACCTCTGGCGCACCTGAAAAAAAAAAATGAAACGCACTATTACTCATCAGGAAATGTAACACTGCAGCTGAGCTAATAGTGTTGATAATGCGATCATTTGACTTGATTTATTTTCCTTTTAACTATACCAGAGGACTCACACAACTAAACAAATGGACTTTGTAATCCTGTCATTCAGGCACACTTCCAGTATGCTCACTACTGAATCGCATGCTGGACACTGCACCATAAATAGTCAAATAGAACGGACGCATCACATCATGCTTTTTTCCCCACCATATGAAAAGATCAAGATCCAACCACTTAACTTAAAGCACCATCATGAGATCTATTCACAAAAGGTCGCAAACTAAATTTTAGCATCAAAAATACAAGCTGTAATAAAGTTTGCCCTTGGCAAGTTCACGCTCACTAAATTTCTACAGAATTGACCACAACCAGATCTCAATGTATGAAAAGGCTTTGTATCTTTTTTCACTCAGATTTTCTAAGAATTTCATACCAAACTTAACATTATTTATTATATTCAGTGTAGTGAAACTAAAGAAAGAACTTTAAGGGTTGATTTACATGTATGCTTTGCGGCAATGCACAGGTTATTGCAACACATTACAAGCGCGGACACACTGCAGTGCCTTGAATAGCTCTCGAATGCAATGTGCTGCAACGCACCACACTGATGCAAAACCTTGGACGTGTCCAATATTTGTCCACAGTTCATGTTGGATGCTGTAGTTACCAGCACAGCTTGGTACACTGATAATATGATAATATGGTCCTTTATTTACATAAAGCAACAGGCACCTCAAGCCATTTTTTGGAACCTTGCAGAGTGCTTTGAAACAGATTCTGCAAAGTCCTGAAAATTTGCTTTGTGCTGCTCTATGTAAATTAAACCACTTCAGCCCGGGAGGTTTTACCCCCTTAATGACCAGGCCATTTGTTGTACCCAAATAAAATTCATATTCTTTTTTCCCCACAAAAAGAGTCTTCTTTTGGCGGTATTTGATCACCTCTGCGGTTTCTATTTTTTGCACTATATAGAATTTATATATTAGAATGCACAATCGCATATATAGAAACCCAAACACTGTTATTTTGCATCGATTGCCCGATCGGCAAAGACTCTCCTTCTGGTCCGAGGTTTCCGCAAAAGAAAGCATGACAAAGTCATGTCTGGTAGCCCCACCCAATACCTAGTAGATGTCATCCGGGTGATGGCTACTGCAAGTTAGATCTCAGGGCACTGACCTTGGATCAAGTGGGATTGGCTTTACGGCCCATTTCTAATTTTTAATTGTTTTCAATGAACCAGAACAAAAATAAAAGGATTAGAAAGTTAGAGTAAGGTCAAGTCATCTGCATACTATTTCCAAGTAAGTGCCTATGAAAGAACTGAAGTTCAAAGAAAGATAGGGGTGAGGCGCTAGACAAAGGACCTAGCCCATAACAAGGAATCATCAACTAATGCCCAATGATTTGGCTTCAGCAGCTCTCCAAAAAACGGGGGGCCCTGGCAAAACAATTGTCATCAAAATTGAGAGGTCCATTTGAAAAGGAAGAGAGAAAGTGCTAAACAATTGTCTGAAGAAGCCAAAAAAACAGTTACAGTTGATAATGCATTTTGGACTCTTGTGATACTTGTTTGGCTTGCTTTTCCCTTTCACACAAGACAAAAATTAAAGCCACTGAATTAGCATGACAGCCAGGTAACCAATGATTTCAGAAGGAAAAAGTCAGCAATTCATTATTCCTTCAGTAAAGATTTAATAATTACAATAAAATGGCCACACTTAAGTTAAACTAAGGATGTGATGAAAATGTATAAACAAAGTTTAGCACCCACTTGTGAGGCTGCCAGAAGTAGTGCAAGTAGTGACAAGCTGCATAAAGGTGGAAGGTGACAGTGGCAAGTAACAATCTGCATTTGGGTGGCAAGTGACCAGATGCATTTGGGTGGCAGGGGACCAGATGCATTTGGGTGGCAAGTGACCAGATGCATTTGGGTGGCAAGTGACCAGATGCATTTGGGTGGCAAGTGACCAGATGCATTTGGGTGGCAAGTGACCAGATGCATTTGGGTGGCAGGGGACAGTGATGTACAGAATATCGGCACCTGCTATCGGCCTGAAAGGTGACTGAAAAATCGGAATTGGATTGGCCTTGAAAAAACAATATTGGTCGACCCCTAATTCAAAACTTAAGAAAAAAAAAAGTTCCTTAAGTTAAGCTTTAACCTAAAAATGAACTTCCAACACTATGGTAATCCCTTTAGCAGAATACTTGCCTCATCTGCCTCCAACATTGGCATTGAAAAGAACCACTCCCATGTCTAAATGCCAAAGCACAGTTTCACAGATTGAATCTACACTGAGTGAACTAAAATTGCACTGGTGCACTATGAAGATGATCCAGCTAAAGCATAAAGTGTCTTTATAAGAGTTCTTGCCTAATATTTCTCCAAATCATTTCCAAAGCCAACATGTAAACACAAAACAGACAGATTTTGCGTCATATTTGATATATGTAGTGTGTGGGCTTACCTATATCACCTATTTACATTAAAATCTATATCCGTCCAGGTAGACTCTCATACTGGTAACTTTTACTAATCTTTCAGACTAAATCAAACAAAATCTGACTGTGCCCCTCACTTTCAGCAATTCACTTTCACAAAAAAAAAAAAAAAAAAAATGATTCCTTTCCCATGACATGGTGCAGAACACAACCACATTTCCAGGACAATATTTTACACTAGGTTTGGAGATTTTTTTTTTTTTACTGTGGCAAATTAGTTAAAAGTTAACCCAAAAAAGTACGAGTGATCGCATTTCATTTCATCCACTCTACCATTTAGGCTCACTGCAGACTGTTTATCTACACAGCCAGAAAGACAGCTGTGCCGGGCTGGAGGGTTCCATAGGGGGCTACAGAACAGTCGTAAAACAGAGCAGAAGGACGTTAGATCGTGATACGTCCATGATCCATGGAGATGAAAGAATATCATACAGATATGTTTATGTGCCAGAATGCAGTAAAACTTCCAAGAGGCATAACATACACATACATCAAAGCCTAGACAGGTTATTTATAGTCTGAATGTGCATTATGCATATGAATGCAGGCAGATCACCTTTGTCTAGAACATATTAGAAGGAAATCTGATGACAGTCGAAAATTAGAAAACATTTAATTCATGCTTAGTCTTTTCTTCTATAAAACCAATATTAGCCACCATCACAAATATCACCTGTAAAGCGGAATTTCGGACAAACCACTAGATACACAGATTAAATGTATTTAAAGAAGCCATCAAGGGACGGCTCGGTTCACAGACACAGTGTACTGTATAGAGCAGATTCTGAATCATGTGATCACTTTGATGACCAATTACAGCAATCAAAAATGTTAACAGTGTTTATATTGTAGAGCCCATCCTTTCTAACGGTGTAAGGCAGGTTTAATGAATAAGAGGATGAATGGCCCATCAGGTCTCTGCAGTGACCTGTATGTGGACTCCTTCACCTTCCTTAGGCAGCATTTACACTACAGCGTTTTAAATCACGGGCAGATTTGCCACGGATCTGCCCACGATTTGACAGCGCCGAGGTGCGATTGACAAAAAGCTGAAATTCACATTTGAGATGCGGTTCATTTGAATAACGCCTTAAATTGTGGTGTAGGTCTGCCGCGATTGTCGTGCTATAAAAAGGGCTGAAATTGCAGCAGGACACATGTTGCCCAAAACTAGTTCAGGAACTACTTTGGGGCGACATGGTTTCCCTGATTGCAGCACATTTTATCGCGCGGCAGACTCACACCACGATTTGAGGTGTCATTCAAATGAATGGCATCTCAAATGAGAGTTCCGCATTTTGTCATTCTCACCTCGGCGCTGTCAAGTCATGGGCAGATCCGCGACTAATCAGCCCGCGATTCAAAACTCTGTAGTGTGAATGCAGCCTTATCGTGCATATCTGTACTTTATCCCCTTCGTCTCTATGCTTCCACTGTATGTGACCTGTACATAAACCCCCTATTGCATGATTACCAAGTTCCATATATTAAACTTCTAACAGCCTATTTCTTCATTTACCAAAAAATGAGGCAAAAAAGGAAAATCAATTTGGGGTGTCTAATGTCCAAAAAGGGATCATTTGGGAGGGAAATGGGGTACTGTCTATTTCTTTTTTTGGATAACAAAGCAGGGGGAACATTTTTATTTATTTAAAAAGAAGCTTTGGTCTTTCTTCTATACGTTAAAAAAAAAAAAAAAAAAAAAAAGTGGTTAATAGATACCTTACAAAAGAGCACGCTGTCTCAAACAATAAAACATTGTAAGTAATTGTAATAGTAATTGTAAGCAACTATCACAGCACTGGAATCTGAAAATGGCCTGGTGATGAAGATATGGTGCTACTACTGAAGTGGTTAGTCATATCATTTACAATTTGGAGCAGTCTTTACATGATATATTTACCACCTTCTTACCCAGTGTCGGTTCTAGATTTCAATTGCACTTGAGGACTCTGCTGCTTGGATATCTAAAACAATCTCTTCACTACACCCCATGGTTCTTTGGTGCATATGCACTTTTTCTGATATTTAGATTAATCCAGCGAAAGCTTCAGAATTTAACACCATCTTCTAAATGGCACACCGGACAGAAGCCCTAACTGCACTTCGAATGGTGATCAATCCTTTGAGCTCTTTAGTGCTAGGAAGACCAAGACGGAATATGTCATGCCAAGGTCAATGTAAGTAACGTGTGTATGCAAGAGATGTACGTCAAGAGTAAGACGCAATCAGCATACCAAGCAACTGTTTCCACCTATACGTTTGTCAATTTCAAGGTGTGCAAAAGATTTATCCTATTCAAATAACTCTTTATTCAAATTGTTAACCACTTCAGCCCCGAGCCTCATTTTGAGATTTGTTGTTTAAAAGTTAAAATCGGGTTCTTTTGCTAGAAAATTACTTAGAACCCCCAAACATTATATATGGCTTTTTTTCAGACACCATAGAGAATAAAATGGCGGTCATTGCAATACTTTGTCCCACCGTATTTGAGCAGCGGTCTTACAAGCGCACTTTTGGAAAAAATAGACTTTGGAGTTAAAAAATAAGACAACAGTAAAGTAAGCCCAATTTTTTTCTATATTGTGAAAGATAATGTTACACCAAGTAAATTGATACCCAACATGTCACACTTCAAAATTGCACCCGCCCGTGGAATGGCGACAAACTTTGGCACTTAAAAATCTCCATTGGCGACGTTTAAACATTTCTACAGGTTACCAGTTTTGAGTTCGAGGTCTAGTGCTAGAATGATTGCTCTTGCTCCAATGATTGCGGCAATACCACACCGGTGGTTTGAACACAGTTTTTATATTTTATAATTTCCAACTGCTTTCAACTCCTGTGTCAGAGAACTTGTCAGAAGTTATCATGCTGATAATAGAGGAACGGAGCAGCAGAAAGACACGGAACATAGGGCTTTGGAGAGAGATAAGTAAACACTACAGATATTTGTGCCTAGGTCAGATTTCATGCATGGGGTTTACATCCACTTTAACTCCTAGCCCCATAAATACCCTTCTAGTAAGGCCTTTTTTATCACATGGTTTTGAACAAATAAATACATTCTCTTTATTAACTGGCATCATCAAGGCAGATATTTTGCCTGTAGTGCTAAAAGATCTGTGAATGGTTCACATAAAGTGATCAGAAACTAGAGTACACAAAAAATAAAGATTTTTTTTCTGAATGCCATTTTTAAGTATAAGTAAAGTTTAGCTAAAGAGTAAACTTTTTGTGGTGAGAGGATAGAGCCATGGCTTTATGGCTACTTGTGTTCCTGCTAGGGAAAAGTCACTCGCTCCAAAATGTCTAGATCACCAATGTCACCAATTAAAAAGGGAGAGTATTTAAAATTTTGAGTTTCCCTCAGAAAAGGAATAGGAGGGAAATCTTCCAACTGGGATGCTTGTTTTTGTGACAAATTTCAAAGAGGGGATTTTCCACACATTGGAAAGATATCCTACCACTTCCTGTGGAACCTAAAAAGGATAGGAAGTTAAAGAAAATGTCAAGAAAAAACAAAAATAAAAGCTCCGCAACATAGTTTATAACACTCTCCTACACTATCCAACATTGAAAAAAATAAAAATAAATAAAACATTTTACATCTCCAGTGTTTTGAAACCAGTCCAATTGCTTTTCACAACTCCAAAAAACATCACTTATAAACCACACACTACCTACAACTTTAACTTGAATTGGTTGCATCACTTTTAAGTTTATACACAGTAGCACCAAGCTAGCATAGTCCAGACATCATGGTGCAGCACATTTGATGTATAAAAGGGTCCCTTTGTACAATAAAGATAGAAAAACCCTAAAGGTTAGTTGACAACTACATAAAAGACTTCGGTTTAAGTTTAGGATAGTTTCGACACACACAGCCATACACTGTAGGCAACCACAACAACTATTGGATGAACCCCAGAAGAAATAATATCAGACACGAAAGTCTGTAATTATTCATGAATTGCAGAGGATAGAGGTTTTGGGACATTGCAGCTAAACGACCACCACAAGATGGCACAGGAAAGATGTCTCATTCACAAGGTACAACGCAGCGTATATGAGGTAAAGAAAGGCTCTAGGGCAGTGTTTTCATTTTTTTTTTTTAAATTAACTCCACCCCCATCCCTTCTCAACTTATCAAGTCCTACTCTGTTGGTGTACATTCAAAAACTGTGTGCAAGTGTACCTACAGATAGTGAGTGAAGGAACATAGCAGGTGGGCTCTCCCAAACATCTTGGAGAACTAACCACGTGGATGTAGGCTGCCTCAAACCCAATCTCTTCATGTAATCCTAGACAGACTATATTGAGATCAGGACTCTGTAGGGGCCAAACCATCACTTCCAGGACTACTTCTTTACGCTGAAAATAGTTCTTCATGACGGTGGCTATATGTTTAGGGTCACTGTCCTGGAGCAGAATAAATTTGGGGCAAGTTGCACATCTCCCTGATGGTATGCCACGAAGGAGAAGTATCTGCTTGTATTTTTCAGCATTGAGGAGATCATTCATCCAGACCAAATCTCTAACTCCATTTGCAGAAATGCAGCACTAAAATAGCGAGTAACGCCACCATGCTTCACTTTTGCCTGCAGACACTCATAGTACCGCTCTCCAGCCCTTCGGCAAACAAACTGTCTCCTGCTACAGCCAAATATTTGAATATTTGATGCATCGGTGCAGAGCACCAGTGGCCATTTTTCTGCACCCCAATCCCTATGTTTTTGTGCATAGTTGAGGCATTTTCAAAAAAGGGGCAGAGCTCTGAAATGCGTTGTTGCTATGGTGATTGAGCGATGATAATTGTGTAGAGGCAGCGGTGTTCGTACCCTGACAGCGGGTTTAGTCTGGCAACACTTATTGGTAGCAGCTCCAGGAGAGCTTCCCCCCAGCCAAGCAACTTTGGGCGGTTCATGTTGCCTTCTGATCGCCCTGGCCAGGAGACAGATCGCCGCCATCTAATTCGGGACTGCCTCCACTGGCATTACAGCTCCAAAATGTATATGGATATGACTGTTTAATAAAAGCGGTGGCTTTGCACCAATTTTAGTTACGTGTTCTTCCGGTCAGCTATCTACAGTCTTGGATTAGTATCGGGAAGACCATCTGTGTGGGTTCAGCTATGGAACATGGTCCTGGGTTCCTGGTTATGCATAACACCTGCCTAAAACTTTCACAGGACTGTATAAAATATACATTCTCAATTTCAACAAGATTTCCTTCGAGATTTGATTTTAATATATTTTAAATTATTGACACTTGCTGTATATAGGAGACTTGTCTGGAACTTATTTAAATATATTAAACAAAGCCCCACAATAAATCTAATGCAAACATTTTTTGCAAAATCTTTCCCCAGAAATGGTTACTTATTCTGATCATGTATGTGAAGTGATGTAGCAAATTTTACACAAAGGCCACTGGGATTAAAAAAAAAAAAAAATTCAAAAAAGTTGACAGTGTAAACAGATCATAATTAAATGGAGGTTTACCAACTGCCTGCACATGGGAAATAGACCTGGACACACTGCTACTAAACTATTCACAGAAAACTAAAGAAATTTGCTAGTAATTTCCCAGGAAACATGGTGAAAAGCTGACAAAAGTCAACTTTCCCCATTTAAAAACAGATGATTTTTTATAAAGGAGGAGATGAATTATAACCATTGTTCACCAAGTAAATACAGGGTAGTAATAATAAACTATGGTCTTATTTTAAAAATTATCAACACATACCTGGAATAAATAAAAGGTATTTTATATCTACTAACATTAATCCAATGCAGGGTTCCAAATCACTGATCAGTTTATAAGGCAAGACAAGCTCTATTCAAACTATACAGGGTCACGTTGTTCACAGTAGCTATAGGGTCTTATTTAGTAAATCCAGACATCACATATAGTTTTCATATATGCCAACACACTCTTAATTGTACAAAAAAAATACACACACACCATAAAAGAAAACCTTAAGGGTTAAAGAAAAAACCCTACAGTTCATTAGTTTGCCTGATTATGCCCTCCCTCATTAAAATAAGCCATTTATAAAATCAACAAGCATTTCAAAAGCCTAGAACAAAATAAATGATTCCAGCTGTGGGAAGATGAAGTAAAAGCATTTCTTTATAATAAGATTCAGAGAATTCTTACATGTACTAGTTGCGTACTCCAGGAAATCGCTGCATGGACAGGTTTGTCAGCTGTGCTTTATCAGGAACCCTAACAATTCATATGCTGTGAAAATTATTCGGTGCATACAATATGCAGAAACAGGAGTGTTTTTAACACAATAAATTGAAGTGAAATGCTATGGAAATATTTGTCTTTCTTTCTGCAAAAAGGTTAGCATTAATGCTTTCATGGTTAAACTGAACCTGTGCCCAGATTATGAAAAATAAAGTATTTACGTGAGCAAGCAGTAAAAGCACTTTAAAACAAGCCATCATTTATCTCTGTAACTATAATCATTGTGAAGAAATTGTGATACATTTTAATCAAATAGCATAAAGAGGAATAAATATTCACTATTCATTTCCCACTAGAGTATAAAACCTTAACTATAATCGTATATATTGCTGCTGATACATAGGTAGTGTGTATAGTTTATTTTGCGTATTCTACAATGCAATGGGAGCATTAAAAGAGAAGTATGGGAATCGGGGCTACTGCAGATTCCTACTTACCTAGGTGGATGCAGCATCGGTCCCTCAGCGCCTCTACACTGAGAACCGAGTGATCAAACATCGCCGATGGCTCGGTTCTCACAGATCCGAGCAGAGAGCCGCTGCCTGTCAATCAGCAGCTCTCCTGCTCTGCTCCTCCACACTCACTGGAGCGCTGAGCTGTGGAGGGGCGGAGAGTGGCCGTCTCAGCGGCTCGCTGAGAGGCTGTGACGACTATCAGTCCAGGCACCTGGCGGATCCAGACTCCCAGAATCAGGATGATGTGGTGCCTGGACTGATATTGGTGACGTCAGCAGAGAGAGGATTTCAGACTGCTCTCTGCTGAAAACGGCTCAAAATGAGTTCAAAAGAGAAAGTGTAAAAATAAAACAAATCATTAAAAAAAAAAATAATTCAAGTGCTCCCATCCCTGCAAGCTCGCAAGCAGAAGCGAATGCATACGCAAGTAGCGTCCGCATGTAAATGACATCCAAACAACATATGTGAAGTATCATCGCAAACATTAGAGCCAGAGCAATAAATCTAGCACTAAACTTCCTCTAACTCTAAACAGGTAGCAAGTAAAAAAAAATAAAAATGAAACCTATGGAGATTTTTAAGTACCGAAGTTTGGCGCTATACCACGAGTGTGTGCAATTTTAAAGCGTGACATGTGAGGTATCCATTTAGTCAGCGTAACATCATCTGTCCCATTATACAAAAAAAAAAAAAAAAAGGCTAACTTTACTGTTTTGTTTTTTATTCATGAAAACGTTTTTTTCTCCAAAAAAAAAATAAAAATCACGTTTGAAAAATTACTGTGCAAATACTGTGTGACATAAAAAGTTGCAAAATCCTTTATAATAATACATTTTTTTATTGTTGTTTGGGGGCTCTGAGTCATTTTCTAGCAAAAAAAATAAAATATGATTTTTACATGTAGGGGGAGAAGTGTCAGAATTCACGCGGTATGGAAGTGGTAAAAAACAAAAACAAAAAAACAAAAACACTTGTTCTACTTACCTGCTCTGTACGATGGTTTTGCACAGAGCAGCCCCGATCCTCTTCTTCCCATGTCTCCCACTGGCGCTCCTGGCTCTACCCCCTTGACCAGCGCCCCCAAAATAAGGTCACTTGCTATGGGGGCACTGGCGTATGTGAACTCACGAGCCCTGCTCTATGCATAAAAAGACACAGAGTCCCAGCTCCCGCTCTCTCCTCATTTGTTGCTGTGATTGACAGCCAATGGCTTCCATTGCTGTGTTTTAGCCAATGAAGAGAGATACCCAGAACAGCCAAGGCTCCAGTGCACATCGCTGCATCGAGAGGGGGCTCAGGTGAGCATAAGGAGGGCTGTGGGGGGGGACAGCACACAGTTTAACGTCATCCATAGAATGCATGAATGTAATAAAACCTTCAGCCTTTACCTTTGGTCTTCTTTGTTCCTTAAGGAAAAAATTACTTGTGTTTGCCAAGTCAAGGAGTTACTCCACCTATCCAATATCCATCCAGCCCACAATCACATTTGGCAGTGCAGAGTGTGATTGACCTGACAAATTCTATCACATCAACAATTCTAACATTTTTTTTTTTTTTTTTTTTTACATATTACAGGGCTGATTAAAATGTGGAATTTCACTACTCAGAAAAAGAATGCCAACATGTCTAGTTCTCTCAAGTGAAATAATTAGGTTTTCCATGTTAAAATTAGGCATCCCTTTCATAAAGGCTAAGCTAACAAGCCTCTTAAATCAGTGTCGCTTATACTTAATTCTGTAATTTAGGATATAATTGCAGTAACCAATCCTAGGAAATCCATCCCTACAAAAGGGGATTAGTCATTTCCTGCTACATGAAGGTTATGAAGCTTGGGTGAAGCTTGGGGGAACCTTCAAGTGAAACTCCAGGTAAAAAAGTAAAAAAAAAAAAAAAGGCAGAGGAGGAGGGGGAGGGGGAGGGAGGGAGAGGGAGAGGGGGAGGGGGAGGGGGAGGGGAGGGAAGGGATGGGAGGGAGGGAGGGATGGGAGGGATGGGAGGGGAGGGAGGGAGGGAGGGAGGGAGGGATGGGAGGGGAGGGAGGGAGGAGGGGAGGGAGGGAGGGATGGGAGGGAGGAGGGGAGGGAGGGAGGGATGGGAGGGAGGAGGGGAGGGAGGGAGGGAGGGAGGGATGGGAGGGAGGGAGGGAATTTAGTTCCATTTTCACTGAAATTTTATTATTTTTTTTAATTAAAAAAATGGATAATTAGGACCTTGATACACCAGAAATCATGCTGAAGGTGTATTTTCAGACAATTTAGGTTCTATCGAATCCATGCACTGTTGTCATCCTGAAAGGTTTCAGGCACTGGCTTATAGGAAGAGAGCATAAAGGCCACATCAACAGTGTGGATATATTTATTCTTAATAGGTGTGTGGAAGGAACACAGAAACTGATGATAGTAAATATATTTATTCTAACTGTGTATTTAGCTACTCAGGCTGGGGTTCTTCAAGTGTGGCCAGTGTGATTCAAGAACTACAATTCATATGCTATGGGGCATTGATCTCCACTGTAGCCCTTTGCTTGCCTTTGTCTGGGCCTTGGGGCAGTGGTTCCTCTCACTGATACAAGACACTATTCCTCCCACTGGCACCAATGATAAGGGCGCCAGACCTCCCACTGGCACCAACGATAAGGGCGCCCCTAAAGTCTGAAGAACAATAAACTGGTCCTTTGTTTAGAAAGTATGGACACCCCTGCTATGGGAGATATGCACTTCGCGTTTTGTTAACTCGAGTGATTATTGGGAGACATTTTAAAGCCCTCACCAATAGTAAATGAACAATTTGAGGATTTCCCAATCCTCATGAGTAGTAACAGATACTAGAGACGCCTAATCAGAAGTCTCCAGAGTAATGCTGGCCATACACTATACGAAAAATCGGCCGAAAAATCGTTCGTATAGACACTTCGTTTGTTTTTCGGCAAGTTAATGGGCACAAATCGATAATCGTTTGTGACGTTTTTGTGGTAAAACAACGAAACGGGAAGTTTGGTAAATTTCTGCCGAACGTACGATAAATTGCAAGGTTAATGTGTTTCCCGTCCGAACTGTCTGCACTAGGTATATGTAAAAAAACGAACAAAAAATGTATTTATTCATGTCCACTGAACAATTTACCGGTCATTATATGATGGCACGATCGTTTGCGGTCACTGTCGAACGTTCGTTTTTCGAAAATGGGTTCGGCCGATTTTCTGTATAGTGTATGGCCAGCATAAGGATGAAGGGTGGTGTGCCCAGTGAGTAAACAAAGATGCAGGCTTATGTGAAGAGAACAAAAAAAGTCTTTCTTCGATAACCTGTAAGGATAAATCATGCAAACATTGGACTACATCTAAAATCTATCACCAAATTTGGACTTTGCAATTCCCATGTATGTGATTTTATACAGTCAATATGATCTAGAAATACCCAAGTGGGGAATAAAGACCGGTACTTAAGCAGTCCCTAACAATTCCAGGCAACTTTTTAATTTTTTTTCTCTCCATTTAATTGCTGTCCATTTCCATCAGTGCGTCAACACCACACCGAACATTCGGGTTTGTTTATGTCTTGTGCTCTCCTACTGTCTAAACAAAAACAGCTGATTTCTAGAAATCCTAAACACAGAGTTGTAAATGCAGTCACAACACAGCTCCAAACACATAGATCTAATACAGTTCTGTAAAAATATTTACTGGAAGTGGGATTACGGAACCTCCCTCTCAGAAATTACCATTTAATTACAGTGTGTAAAACAACTCTGCAGAGGCTTTCACAGCTGTTTACACCGTGTCATATGTATTGGAAAAAAGTCCACCAAAAAGTGAAGCCATACTGGGGTCGTCAAGAAACAGTGGCTAAAAGCACTATCAAAGTAATAGAGACACTTAGCAAAGGGCTTAGGCCCGTACAGCGTGCGTTTACCCATCCCAGAGTGAAAGATGTTCTGTGCAGACGCCCCAGATGTTTGCTGAAAATCAAAGAAAAAGTGGCTGTATGGACCTTCCCGCACATTCGAGACAGGGACACATGGCCCTGTTCACAGTTAATCTGCATCCAGGGCTGTCCCTGTACAGATGGAAATGCTCAGATGTGCGGGAAGTTCTGTACATCCACTGTCAGCTTGTCAATAACCTGTCACTCCTGGCCTCATACCCATGTGAATGAGCCCTAAATGTCCACTTTGGAAAATGTATGTTTACTTAGTTTAGTGGACAAGAAGAAGCAGAGTTGTATTCCGACAGTGGAACTTCACCACCACCGCCCCCTCCCCTCTACTTTTGCAGGAGGGCCCTGCTTAAAGAGGAAGTAAATCCCCACCATTTTTCCTTCCCTGCAAAGTAAAGGCATAATGTGCTAGTATGCATCACATACTAGAACATTATGTGACACTTACAGTACCTGCAAACCAAGCCCGCGTCGTCCCCGCTGGAGGCCGCATCATTCTTCGCCGGTCTTCCTCCCGGAGCTGCGGACTCCAGCTGTGTGACGACCAGAGCCATGTGATGTCACTGCGTATGCGCGCAAGAGCCGCCGGTCAGATCACCAACTTTTGAAGAAACGGCACGGGCAGCCGTTCCTTCAGGGCGCATGCACCGATTACATTGGCGCAGTATACAGTAAATATCTCCTAAACGGCACTTGCTTATACTTTGGACCTATAGGTAAGCCTATAATAAGGCTTACCTAGAGGTACTGTAAATGTCTCCTAGAGGAAGGTTTACAACCTCATTAAGGCTGCTTAACAGGGTGTACCTTTTCAAAATGTAAGAATGGCTAACCATCTGGACTAGGGTTTACTAATAAAGATAAAGCAAAAAAAGAAGAGGCAGAAGATAAGATGGTAGAGAATTAAGTTTTAACTCGCTTGGGACAATCCTACCAGTACTCAAGGCACAATAGGGTCAATGGACTAAAGGTCATTACATGCGATATGAATGTCCAGGGTAGATTTGATTCAAATCAAGTCGATTTAAATCACAATTTATATCACTAGTAAAAAGGCTTGATTTAAATCAACTCGATATAAGTCATAATTTTTAAAGAGCAACGGTCATCTTTGTCCCACAGCGGCTCCTCCCCTGACCCGCTGTTGACTCACCGACATGTTATCTCAGGTTGCAGAGCTTGGATTAAGAAAGCTTACCAAAAATGTAATTATTACATAATATACAGCCTCATTCTACACAACTGAGCTCCAGTTCATGCTGAATAATCTAAATTTTTAATTTATCTTAAATGGGAAAACTCTTTAGATATTTACTCCAAAAGCATTTTATTAAAATAAATCCTATTTCAATCAAAAAATCCAAGTTAAAAAAAAAAAAAAATCCGATTTCTTTTTTTATATCAATTTTTATCCACCCTGTGAATGTCACTTTACCCATTTTTCAGAAATCTTGCATGAGATTAAAAAAAAAAAAAAAGAATCAATTGATCAAAGTAAAATATTGAATGCGAGATAAATACCGCAAAAAATAAAAGATCACTCATTAAAGTCAAGTCACTAAAGAACGCACACATTCATTATTTATCACTTGCCAGTAGGCAGTCGGTATTTTAGCAAAGTACAAAAACAATGAAGGGAGCTCTGCACTGGTCAGTAAATCAAAAGTATATAATGTGTCAGTGTGGAAATGTCCTCCTCTGAGCAAAAAAAAAAAATTCAAATTATGCCAGAAACGCCCAGAAAAAAAAAAAACCCAAACAAACAAACACAAGATTTAGGTGATCAATATAGCAAAACATACATTTAACGTATTTGGTAAAAAATGCATGTTTTTAGTGTATTGACTACTTTTCATGGGGTATCTATCGCTTAGTGAATTGACCCCAATATTGTGTAATGGCAGCCGTTTTTGTTCAAAAAATAAAAAACATGTCCAGATTTGAAAAATCAGACATTTTTAGGTTTCAGACCTTAAAGAGGAACTGCAGTCTGCTCACATAATTTGTAATAAAAACTTCTTTGCCATTCTGAAGCTTCCCTCCAAACACTGCATAATATTTTATATATACTGTGATTCTGTACTTGCCAAATATGTTGCAGAATTCTCCCTCCACTGAGTCTGGCTGCTACCATTTTAACTGTGGGCAGCTGAAGCTGCCTGTTCACTTCCTTGATTTACACAGACACACCTCTAGCTCTGCAGCCCTGCAGCTTTCATTGGCCCTCTTATGAATCATCCCCCCTCCTGTCCTGGCAAACTCTCACGAGAGAGAGAGAGCTGTGCATGATGTCATAAGCCTAGGCCAATTACCAGACAAGAAACAGGAAGTGGGCTGTATAAAGGTGGAAAAATAAAAAGGTTTTACTATCCAAAGTTAAAACAAGGGCAGATTTAAAAAATGTAAAGCTGAGAAAAAATGACTGATGGTCCACTTTAAGTCAAACAATCTGGTGACTTTTGGGATCAAAAGAACAAACAAGTAAATTAAAACTGGCTACGCACATCACAATCTAATTGCACCAAAATTGCCAACAAGTTGACCAACAAGTAGGCATATCCTCCAATGTGACCTCAATACGGTAATAAAATAAAAAAATAAAAAATCTCTGCTCCGGATCATTTAATTACACTCACACAACACACAAGCAAACATTCAGCAGGGCTCACTGACTATCCTTGAATAAGCACAAAGGCAGAGATGTTTAGGAGCATAGTGGTTCATACCTACTGAAGCGGGCCATGTAGGATTCTCTATACATAGGGCGCAAGGTCTTAAACAATTCATTGAATTTCTATTCAATCAGGCAGACCTTGCTGTGGGTAAATCAAAAGGCAATGGTACAGATCGATCAGCCTGTGACCTAGGTCACCAGGTTAGAGGACACTGGACAAGGACATACGCCCATGCACTTTTAATTACCGCCATGCACCTGCATGGTCAGTCAATAATTGTTCCATTTATCACAGTGACGTGCACAGAAATGCTGGCAGACGAGTTCCTGTGGCTGATGGGGCTCATCATCTGTCTGAGCAAGCCAAAGTCAGCCAAACACGCAAACGTTTTGGACGCTTTCCATCAACTTCAGTGCAATCTTTGTTTAGAGACTAGGCCAGTCACACTATTACAAAAACCATTAAAACTGCTGCAAATGGCAAGTGACCTACATTTTCCAACAGGTTGGCTTTTTGTCACCAAGAAATTTTTTTTTTAAAAGATGTAATGTAAGACACACTTGAAATTGCAATTTTTAGTATGTTCAAATATTCTGTAGCTTAAAGCATTACATAAATTGTGCCATTTGCATAATGCAGATTTAAAAGTAATTTTGCATTCAAGAAAAAAAAAAAAAAAAAAGTACCAATTGTGGTTTTTTTTTTCCATAAATTTTCACAAATTGTGTTACAGTGTGTTCAATAGAAGACTCCTGTAGTTCCCATAATAGCAAGCTATTAAAAAAGAAAAAAGAAATATGCAGCTTTGTCAGGCTCTGCATGAAATCTCTGTAGTCTCATTGTACTGCAGCACCAAAGAATTTGATAAAAAATCAGCTACAACAGGGGGCAGTTGTAGCAACTACCTGCATGGACAGACATCAACAAGATCCATCCTTTAGAGTGAATGTCCATAAAACCACACATGGGTCTGCTAGAGCCCCTGTAGAAACCAGATACAAAAAAAAACAAAAAACAAACATTCAACTGCTAAGTGGCTTAAGGAGTTCGGACCGCTGTGATAGCAGCCAAAGCCATCACTACATTAGGAGCAGCTCCCACATAGCATTGGACGCCAATAAATCTGAAGTGAAGAAAGGCTGCATCAGGGAAACCCTAGAAGCTTACCCTGGAACAGGTAAACTCACAAGTCTTGGCAGACATTACAGCATGTAATACATGTTTATCTGAGAAAATAGAGAAGTTAAAGGCATTTTTTTAATCTGTGTTCCATTAGGAAGTATTTCCTTCATTTCCTGTTCCATAGCCCAAAACAGGAAGTGAAAGGAAATCTATGGTTGTCACTAGGGTCAACAGAACTAGTAGGGTCACCAGGACTCCCCAATGGAAAATTTCCCCTATATTTTTGTTAAAAGGGACAACCCAAAATTTGGGATTTTCTTTCCCTTTCAATGAAAAGGTAAACAGGACAATAAAGAGGGCCTCCTTAACAGGGACAAAAAAAAAAAAGTTTAGTCTTTATTTATCCTTAAACTTTGGCATAGACCTCATTCGTTAAGACTTATAATAAAGGGAGAGGGTGACTGAGGTAGAACTTAGATTTTCAGCTATAGTTATTTAGGAAAGCCCATAGTAGCTCATACGCAGACGACACCAAACTCTACCTTCGCATCAACGGAAAAAAAGATCTTCATCAGCAATTACAAAAATGCCTCACTTTAATAGATGACTGGATGACCACTAGCTCCCTCAAACTCAACGGATCAAAAACAGAACTTCTTCTCGCGCAAGCCAACAAAAATTCCAAAATAAAGACTCCGTGGTCACCACCCTCCATCCTCGGACAGACCATCTCTCCTAGCACCAAAGCCAAGAGTCTCGGAGTCATCTTTGACTCAGGAATGACAATGGATGCACAAATAGGATCAGTGGTGAGCGGTTCCCACCATCTCCTCCGCCTGCTTCGCAGACTCATCCCCTTCATCCCAGAAGAGGACAAAGCGGCAGTTGTGGGAACAATCATCAATTCCCGACTGGACTACGCAAACTCGCTCTACGTAGGACTACCACAATATCAGCTTGCGCGCTTGCAACTTATCCAAAACACGGCGGCAAGACTGTTAACAGGAAAAAAGCCCTGGGAATCCATCTCCCCATCTCTAAAGAGCCTACATTGGCTAACTGTGAAGAATCGGATCACATTCAAGACTCTCTGTCTCACCCACAAATGCATACAAGGAAACGCTCCGCTATATCTCCGGGAAAAAATAAAACACTACACACCGAATCGCAGTCTTCGATCAGCTAACCAAAACCTCCTCATCATTCCCAAATACCGCTACAAAGCAAAGGGAGAACGAAGATTCGCAGTCCAAGGACCTCGACTATGGAATGCTCTTCCAACCAACATCCGCATGGAAGAAAACCACCAGGCCTTCAGGAAAAAAACTAAAGACCTTCCTTTTTCTAGAAGCTGACTACAGAGAATACATTAGCGCCTTGAGGCGATTTAGTTCGCATTTGCAGCGCTTTACAAATCATTCATTCAGCTACTACCTGCAGTGCCTTTTGGGATGCATTGAAGGCTTTTTCTTTGGTATGCACTTAAATCCCCCATTTCCTTTAACAAACCTCTCTTCAGGCTGATGAAAACTAGCCAAAGTCTGTGATGAAGCGGAGTCCTCCTTTATTACAGAAGTTACTGAGTCGAATTGTACGGCCAGAAAGAATGTCTTTCTCTTAACATTATATGGCCAGGTTACAAAAATAATGCTAAACAGAAATGATTCGGTGTTAAATATTTTGTGTATGGAGACCACTCTAATAAACTATTAGCCTAGATCTCAAAGCAACAACCACCATCTACTTACATCTTTAAAGGGCCAGTTTACATCAGAATGAGGTGCAAGAAACCTGCATTCCATGTGCAATTTCCAGAGCCGCATTCAAAACACATGGTCGCTCTCCATTTTATAAAGTAGTGCATGCACATTTAAATGAATGGTTGAAATCACACTACACCCGGATAGCATGTGAATTGCACAAGAGCGCACAGCATGTTCCTGTGCTATTCATGGTATGAACCGGCGCTAAATGTATAATCAGTGATTAATAAACTAATTTAACTATATATTGTTTAAACATACCCATCAACTGTTCGTTTGCATAACATGGGTCATCATATGGCCAACACAAAATGCACTGAACCCCTGGCAGAACTCATGCATCTCATCAGGGGATGTCCAATGATCGCAAAGCTTTGGCAATTTGCAATAAATATACCTCCCTACTCTGCTGCAAATCCCTTTTCACAGCACACCTGATGTCTACATGTTTGATATACTAGATCAGCCTTCAACCGGGGTGCCTTGGCATAATGCCTAAAATTGCCCAAGTCCAAAAGCCAGCAAATTTATCAAGCCTAAATATTTGTTACAAAGCACAGCTTTTTGTTTTTGTTTTTTTTTTCCGGTTGCGCCTGGTTTGCCCCTCACCTGCTGTGACTGAAAAAAGTTTGAGGAACACTGTGCTAGAGGTACAATGCACACATTATATTAAACTATTCTTAACCCCTTGGTGCCAGCACCTTCCAGCCCTTTAAGAGGTTTCAGATGCCAGAGGTGGGCATTTCCGTCATGTGACCACTGTGATTGGCTGTCTGAAACATACTGAATGTGGAATAAATTCTAAACATTATCCGATGGTGGTTACGGATTCCCTCTATTTACTCCATATATGTATTAATTCGTATATTCCTATAGTTAGCTAGTCTATTAAAAAACTCTGATAGTTACTGTTAATAGCACAATAATATAAGGTTAGCTATGAACACAAACACACTGCTTAATAAAACAACGTCTTATTTATTTCCCAAGAAAATAGGAAAATGCTAAAGGAAAATATTACAAAGCATAACACAATAGAACATATAACAAGAACATCAAAGATCTTTATCAGGGCTGTTCCCCTAGACACGGTCTCCTCAGCTGGGCTCAAAAATGGTAAAGAGAGCTCTCTGACTCGTTCAGCCCTTTTTATACTTCAATCATACACCGTTCAGACCCAACCCCATTGCCAGCCCATCTAGACCTTTGACAAATCAACGTATTTACAGGGCAGTCCTCCTCAATATATTATATTACTGTCCGTCCTGTTGTATTGGCCTCTAGGGGCAGCATTGTCCATGTATCATGTCTATGTATCCTGGGTCAATCTTCAATGCCTTTAATCTCTGTAACCCACCTTCATCAATCATCCTGCCAGTCATGGCCTTCTTTGAAGCTCGCTTGCATAACATTATCACATCAGATGGTCAGGAGCCAAACTTTTGTTCAGCCTTGCTTCATCAGATGAATAATCTGATATGCTACAAAGCTTTGATGTGCAACTTGTTACATTCCAAAGGCCACCTGTCTGCATCAACCAGGAAGTGAAACTCCAGAACTAGGATATTAAACCATGTTGCCTTCCAACACTGTCATAACAGTCACATGATAGGAAAGCTCCCAATTGCAAGTAGAGATTGGGAGCTTTCCATCGCTTGCTGGTAACTGTTCCGGGAGCACGCAGGGTGCGCGCTTTTGGCACAGTATGGTTGACATTTTGGTACACATATATGAAGCCTCTGGGTATTAAAGTGGTAATAAAACTTTTTTTTTAACCCTGAAAGACAATGGCATAATGTGCATTGCATACTAGCACATTATTACCTTAGAACGAATCCCTCCAGCACACTGTCACCACTGAAGGTGCTTCCATCTTTAGCCGATTTTCCTTCCGCGTTCACGTCCTTCGGCCATCTGATTGGTTGCGCCGCAATGACTTCACTCCCCCACATACACGTGGGATTCACAGACCATGGCACAGAGCTCTGAAGGGACGGCATGGGTATGCCGTCTCTTCAGAGTGCATGCACTGGTGAGGTCACTGGCTGCATGCAGTGTGAAGATCTCCTAAACCGTGCAAGTTTAGGAGATATTCACTGTACCTACAGGTAAGCCTTATCTGTTGGTACAAGTTAAAAAAAAAAAAAAGGGGGTTACCTTCCACTCGCTTTGTACGTCTGGCATAATGAAGTTAAGAGAAAAATTATTTGTGGCCCACCAGGGCATAGCTATTAAAAATGGAGGAATCCATCCTTCCCTAAAACTAGCCAAATGGAAATCATTAATCAGATTATCCCTTATGAAATTTTTTTGTATGGGAATAAAAATTTTCCCCTAAAGTTTCAGAACACAGAGGACCTGTGATGTAACAGTTTAAATATGGAATGACCTCCCCCACTCTGAGTCACTTGCACTCTACTTTCTATACTCTTACCTCTTTGTATAGTATTATATATACCGTATTTAACAAAAGCACACAAGGGACTGTTGCAGTTCAGGTTCTTTATTTTAGGATGTGTATTTGTATCCAGATGCCTTCTTTGCATTTCCATACCTATGTACAACTGTTTGAATTCAATAAACAGGGAATTAAAAAAAAAAAAAAAAAAAAAAGTTTGCTCCAACTTGTAATTCTGCTAGATGCAGAAACCGACCCATCAGTACTAACTGTAGATTGTAAAAAATATACTCAAGCGCTGTAGTGAAAATAAATGAATCAAATATGAAGTGAAAAAAATATTTTGGAAGAAAACCAAATAATAAAAGCGAAATGTAGAGCTTTTACTTGAGGAAACAATATCCAAAATTCTTTATAGCACTCTTCAGCGCCAAAGATGGCTGCTCTTGCCATCAGGTTATCTAGAACCACGATATGCATGAAGGCCCCATTCACACCTTTAAAGCAATGCACAAGAACACATTGTGTGTATAATATATAAATATATATATATATATATATAAATATAAATATATATATATATATATAAATATATATATAAATATTATATATTGTATTGTACTGTAATTGTATTGTCCCCCTTATACATTGTAAAGCGCTGAGTAAACTGTTGGCGCTATATAAATCTCGTATAATAATAATAATAATAATAATATATATATACACACACACACATATACATACACACACACACACACACACATATAGATCTATATCTATCTATCTATCAATATATACATACATACATATACACACACACACACACACACACACACACACACACACACACACACACACACACACACACTACCGTTCATGTTAAATGTTTTTTTTTTTTTCTGTACATGAAATAACACACCCCGGCTATAGAGCTCCACAAAGCACAGATGTAAATAATGGTGCACTACATTGCCAAAAATAGTGCAAGTGCATTTTTTTTCATGCAATGAGGCTCATTGTTTAAAAATACATTAGCTGAGTTAATTCAATGTGCTTTAATGCAAACAGGAACGTGTCAATAGGCTTTAAAGCGGAACTTCACTCTCTCAATCAAAATTGACTAATTTTATTCCTTATGCTGCCAGCTTTGGTGAATCGATATACGGTACTTTCCTATCATATTTCCTTGTTTTAAACTTTTTTTTTTTTTTTACATTTCTTCAGTTACTTCCTGGTTTCCATGCCTAGACATTTAATGTCATACATCCCAGAAGTCTTCAGTAGGGGCTTTCACAGCTAAGCACACCCTCTCCTGCTTGCAAGACTGAGCTAAGGGCAGGTGGATCCCAGGAAGTAAACGCTACATTAATCATCTGCCCCTACTCAAGATGGCCACGACAAGAAATGCTGGGGGGGCGTTTTTCAAAGTGATTTCTCAGCAAAATTAAGCATGGAGACATGGGTGGATGGATGGATGGATGGATGAAGGAGTTTGCTTTGAAATTAAACATGAATTAAATAGAATTTTATGGGTAGTGGTGCTCAGATGAAGTGTAGTTCTGCTTTAAGATCTTTGCCTCCCTACCAGCATAGACTGAAGTCTCCATTTAAGAGCGTTATACTGGCTGTTTTGAAGTTCCTCTCCTTTTCCCACTGCCTACTATTCTATAGTTACTGGTAAAAATTAAAAAACGCCTTTATATACACACTGAACAGTGTACAAAGAATTTTATAATAATAATTAAACTGCAGACTTCTTAGCTAACAGAATGCTCTAACCTGTGAAGTGCATTAAAGAGGGATAGAACTGCAGTTCTAGCAACATACAAAAATCATACAATGGTTGCTCGTATCGCAAAGAAAGTAGTTCTGTATGAGACATCGCATACCAAGCTCCAGGAAGTGTGTATTCTTGCCAGTGCCTAATCTCTTATCACAGACAAACATACTGCCGTTTTGGATCCAGCTCTCAACCACA
Organism: Lithobates septentrionalis; assembly: GCA_037952835.1. Lineage (NCBI taxonomy): Eukaryota > Metazoa > Chordata > Amphibia > Anura > Ranidae > Lithobates > Lithobates septentrionalis. The sequence continues at coordinate 1,958,755 of JBBDGP010002504.1, read as the reverse complement.
GGAGTGATCGACAACAAAAGACAAAATAAGCGATAAACACGAAAATGATACACAACAGTATGTTCAGAACGAATATTGTAGTCTGATGAAATGTAGACAACCATTTATAAAATTCAACACTGAAGGTACTGGGCTACTTTAATATGGACATTTACGTATACTACTACATTATTATCAGGATCCTTGCAGAAACTGGACCTGCCCTGTGACATCAGCGTGCTTCCGCTGTCTGCCGAATCCGGGTCACAGGAGTGTAGGACTAAGGGCACGCCTGTGCCCCACAGGAGAAGCATGTCCAAAAGAGCTTTACCCAAACTTCTATTAACTTTCCCCTTCTGAGAGGAGATTCTGGAAGGAAGCCACCTGCTCCGGCATCAGCAGGAAGAACAGGAACGGGAAGTTTAAAGGGGGGGGGGGGGTCTATTTTTACAAGAGAACATGTCGCTTGTCCTGAATAGGATAAGTGTCTGTGTCTCCATAACACTACAATTAAGGGAAAGGCTGCAGGGAGCTGGCATTCTATAGACTCAAATCACATGCATTCCTTTAAAATGTTTGCCTTACAGCAGAACTAAAGTTAAAAGAATAAATTCAAATAAATTGCTAGCAAGTTTTTTTAATTTTAAAAGAGACTTTCAATGTCTCCTTTATCTGACTTATTAGTGCCATTATTTGACAAAAAGTAAACAGTCACAGATTGTAGATCGGTTTCTATGCGACATATGTGGTTTATCTACATGAGTAATACTGTAAACTGCAAAAATATGTGGAAAAAAACCTGTCTAAAGCTCGATTCACATCTATGCATGTTGCTTTTGAGCGTTTCTGCAGTGTTTTTTGTGGTACTTGCCGTGTTTTTGAGCAGCGTTTTTACAGCGTTTTTGCACAGTTTTTTTTAGACTGTATACAGTCTAAAAAAAAAAAAAAAGCCAAAAACGCAAAACGCATCAAAAACGCCGCAAAAACACTGTAAAAACGCTGTACTTGCGTTTTTGATGCTGGTCCATTGAATTCTATTACATGCAAAATGAGGCATTTTGCTTGAAAAAAAGTCCCTGACCCTTTCCAAAAACGCAGAGGTACAAAAATGCATTGATGTGAACATGTTCCATAGGAACCCATGTTAAAAAATTCCCATGCATTTCTGCAAAATGCATCAAAAAGCGCGTTAGTGTGAATGGAGCCTAAAAGTTAAGGGCTGATGAAACTTTCCTAGGAGGGAACATCAATTTACTATTGAGCTCTTTAGGAAACAGTTTTTTGGCCAGACCAATTAAACCTATATGATCAGCCAACACATGTTGTAGGTATCATAGGAACCCCTGAACTCCCCTGCTAATAATTACTCTATCTACAGCTCATGGTACATTAGTGTGATGATCAATAGAAAGAATGCTCCTTGTATTGGTGGTCATTGGGAAGAATCCCCCCTTGCAGATTGCTAAAAAGATCAATGCGTTCAGTGGCGATATAATCGGAAAGGCAGAAATTGCTCAAGGAACCCCTGGCAACTTTGGAAAAAAGCTAGGGTGTTCCACAGAACCCAGATTGAAAAAGTCTCATCTAGACAGTCAGAGAGGGCAAGGGAAAGTAAAAGTGGGGAGATGCAGAAGACCATGTAGGACAAATGCAGCAGGGTATGCAGGTCAGCTCCCAGATATACTCTCACACTCCAGTTCACTTCCCGTCCATAGGTTGAAGTGGTTATGCCCGGAATATGCCTGCAGCTACGGGCATCATGCCAGTATCTTCTTTTTCAGCCAGCATTTTTTTTTTAATCTATTAAAACGGCTGATTAGCCGCTAGATTGCTTTTACAGGAAGCAGGAAGGGACATACCGCATCCCACTGGCACCTCTCCAGGCTCTCCCATGTGATCGAGGAGCCTGGTATCCAATCTGGCGCTTCCATCCGGCTACCACAGACCAACAGTAGACCATCTCTGCTCCTGGGAGGCCGGAAGTGTCATCGCGACGTCACTTTCAGTTTTGGAAAGTGTAAACACTGACATTTTTTATCCTAGAAAGGAGAGATCAGAGCAGTGTTTTTTTTTTATCTTATGCTTTCCAGGGTAGAGGAGAGATTTTGGGTCTTTAGGTCTCTCCATAAAGAGGACCTGTCATGCCTTATATCATCATAAGGGATGTTTACATTTGTTGTGATAGGAATAAAAGTAATATGAAAAAAATTAAAGGGACAGTGAAAAAAAATAAACATTTTTTTAAATTTTTTTTGTAAAGCACCTCCATCCATTCGTACTTGCGCGTAGATGCGAACACATATGTAAGTCATGACGTATATGTACACGGTGTTCGTACCACACATGTGAGGTATTGCCACGATGGTTATAGCGAGAGCAAAAATTTTAGCACTAGCCCTCCTCTGTTAGTCTAAACTAGTAACCTGTAAAAACGGTTAAAGCATCGTCTATGGCGATTTTTAAGTACTGGAATTTGGCACCTTTCCACGAGTGTGCACAACTTTAAAGTGTGACATGTTAGTTTTCCATTTACTTGGCATAAAATCATATTTTATAGTTTATCAAAAAATTGGGTTATATATTGTGTTTTTTTGCATAAAAATTCATTAAAGTGCATTTTTAGCAAAGAAAAAAAAATAGCGTTTTAAAAACCGCTGAGTAAATACGTTTTGACAAAAAATTGCAACAATTTTATTCTCTAGGGCCTCTGCTTTAAAATATATATAATGTTTGGGAGTTCTGAGTAATTTTGTAGCACAAAAATAATGATTTTTACATGGAGTGAAATGCCAAAATTGGCCCAGTAGGGAAGTAGTTAAAAGGTCACATGAGAAGGTGTAGTAAAAAGCTCATGTATATAAGGCATCAGGTTTGGTCATGTGCGAGTGGTAGGAACTTTGAACAACCATGCTTTACAGGTATGTCCATCAGTCAAGTGTGTCATTTGCAATAGCTTAAACTACCTTTACCTGTACTAGTACATTAATTCTACCATGCTATTCAGTGATGGTAGGGGGTATTGTGCTCTTCCAGTGTATGTGGACAAGAGATTTGAGTGTGTTAATTTGGAACTAAAGTCTGCAAATACATCTGATTCAGTATGATGCCCACGAGCTCGCTCCCCCACCCCAGCATCTTCTACCCAACTTCTTTTAAAGGGTTACTAAACCCACAACACTAAAATTGTATATGCAGTAAAGCATGCTTTTTATCACTGTGGAACATAAGGGGTTAATCCTCTGCATTGTGTAAAAAGGCGGTTTGATCCTCCCCATCTTCCAATGTCCCCAAACCATATCCTGATTTAACAGCCTTTGGAGTCACTCTACACATGCTTAGTTTAGTGTGTACTGCTAGAGAGTTTTTTTTTCCCTTGGGAGGGTGCACGTGATCAGCACAGGGCCAATCAGCACTGTCCAGACAGAGGATTAGGGATCATGCAGCCTTATAGGACAGACAGAGCAGAATGAAAACTCCTCCTACAAGTTTTAACCAGACACTGATAGTAGTCACAAGACTGCTATATACTGCTGATGAGAAAGGGTATTTAGCAGTTTAAATTTACTAAAATAATTGCATTTCCACGTTCTGTGTAGTGTGGGAGACCAGATATAGTGAATCTAGGGTGCTAGGTTTAGCAACACTTTAAGTGCAGGAACCTCATCCAGAGGGGAATGATGGAACTCCTGCCTATGTGCACAAGAGTTCGTCAATTCCGGAACCAAGGTGTGCTAAGAATGTACGCGGACTGCGCATGCACAGCTTAGTGTACATTCTGCCACTGTTGGAATATAATGTCCCAGCAGGGGGATTCATTTGTGTGGATAGAAGAAACATTTTCTAAACAAAAACAAAAAAACCCCCACAAAACCCCAACTATGCATGCCCAGTGTTATTTGGACAGTTATCCCAACAATAAGTTGATGGAAATCTCCCCAATTGGGACCCAGGCCAAATAAAGACAAAAAAACTCTTGCTCACTTTAACAAAGACCAACAAACATTTAGGCTGGAGTTGGGCTTTAAGACCATCAGCATGAATGATAAGTGCAGCAGTCAATTTGCTGAGGATTATTAATTCAAGTAAAGCTAATTTATTTTTTGCAGACTACACAATTTTAATACAAAAAGACATGAGAAATCAAGTGTAATGATTGGAAGTGCTCGAATCACTCTGCCAATATATTTTTGGCACATACACAAAGGAACTAGAGGGCTTTCACACTTCAGTAAAGCATTAGTAAAGTATAAAATTAACATAATCCTCAGGTTGACACGAATAAGGAAACAAGGAACAAAGTGAATTCTGGGAGTATAGTTTAAGTTTGCCACTCTGGGACTTCCAAATCCAGATGAACTCACCTTCAGATGGTTACACTTAACGTTCTAATTAGTGTAGGTTCTCACAGGATCTCCATAGCGATTGGGCATTTTTTTTTACAAATCCTTGCCTTAAAAGGGAACCGGTTACAAATCTGAGCAATTCAAACCGAGTATATGATGAAGATACACATAAGAAAGATGTGGAAATTACATTAAGCCTAGGTTCACATTGGAGCGATTTAAGAGATCAAATCGCATGACAAGTCGAAGCCTATTGGCAGCAAGGGCACTGTTCCAATCGCTGCAACACCGATTTTGCCGGAGACCCATTTCCAAAAGTAGTTCCTGCACTACTTTTGCCGATTTTAGGTGAAACTTCAATAGACATCTGTGTATGAAGCCACACAGGTGTCTATCAAGTAGCACCTGAAATTGCGCTGACTTTGCTATTTTGAAATCGCGCTACTTCACTTGAAGTAGCGCGATTTCAAAGTAGCATCAATGTGAACCAGGGCTAAAAGTCAGGTTTGACCTCCTCCTTTCCTGCCACAGTCCCATCACAGAGATCTAGCTGTCACTGACAGCTCCAGGTCTGGTACTAACGATCAGGACCTGGGAGGACTGGCCATTAATCACATAAATTACAGTGATAAGTAACTGTACAGCCTGCCGCTGTACTATTTCTCCTCTTGAAGGGATCTTTTTCTCCTTGCTAGAGGAGATAAAAAAAGAAAAAAGAAGAAAAATAGTTAGATCAGGATTTGATCTAAGTCAATGTCAGGGTCAAGGTTGGTTCCAGTGTGCTTTAGGCACGGTTAAAAAAAAGAAAAAGAAGGTCAGGAGTAGTAAAATTTTTGGTTACACTAAGTTACAATAATATGTACTGTACAGTTTTACTAATACACGCCAAAGTTATAAAACTGGTTTCAGGAACAAAGATTTGTTTTACCTTCCATCATCAAGAGGCTGACGCTATTGCTTGGCCAAACCAGTGCTGTTAAAGGATGGGGTGAGGACAGTACTCACCATTGGCTTATAGCTCATAAAAGGCAAATTCCAGCAGCAAAGGAGCAAAAAAGGAAAGGCAAGTACAGTGTGAATTTGTGCTGCATGGTCAAAGCACAGGTTCTCTATAAAAGAATAGTATTAATGGATGCACAACAGGAAAAATGGATGCATTTTAGAGCTATTATTCTACTTCTAAATTTTTAAGGTACACTTACATTTTATCCTGGAGTACTTTCTATTGTACTGTATTTATGAGAGCTGCATCGGCCATAACTATTCATCAACAATCATTGTCCAGCTGTTATTTTTAGAGATTTCAGGATGACATTTGACAGATTGGTTGCTATGGAAAACACTAACCCTCTCCAGTTTTCAGAGATCAGCCCCAATATGCATTCTCAGTTGTATGAGAACACTTCTACATATTTGAAAACTGCTGTGATAAAGATGAAACCAAATCAAAACAATACCACAAAATCATAAAGCACTCTATTCAATCAATACTGCACAAGCTAGGGCTGGATAGGGGCCAGAAACCAACAAAGGTGTTTCCTGCCAGTCAAATTAAAGCTCTGCAGTGATGCCAGCTGAGCAGAGTTTTGTTTGCTTCTTCATTTTAAATGAGGATTCTGTCCAACTTAAGAAGGCATTTCCTTTGATACATAAAAAAAAACCAAAAGAAAGGTTTTCCATCCAATTGCGTTTCCTGCAGCACTGAAGTTTTTGCATCAATTATATAGCGACCACTACACTAAATAGGGCAGCGATGGTGAACCTTGGCACCCCAGATGTTTTGCAACTACATTTCCCATGATGCTCATGCACTCTGCAGTGTAGTTGAGAATCATGGGAAATGTAGATCCAAAACATCTGGGGTGCCGACAAGGTTCGCCATCACTGAAATAGGGGGTTTTATTGAGCAAGACCCCAACAAAATTAACAGTCTATCTAGTACAAACACAGATGCCTTCCAAACGTTTTTTTTGTTTTGGAAATATTGTGGTAGGCCTAAAACACCTGTAAGTATTAGACCAATATACAGGGTTCCCTTTGAGAGGGTAAGGCTGGCCATACACTATTCAATCTTCCTGTTCAACTTTCCTTTAGATTTACCAAAACCATATAATATGAGGTGAAACCTAAACCCTTTCAATGTGTACGCAATCAGGCAGACCCTTGCACTACATAGTTGAAGGTAAATCTAAAGAAAATTGAATAAGAAAATTGTATGGTGTATGGCCAGCTTAACACTCACTAATACAGGGCTCCCTTAGGCCCCTTTCACACGGCAAGTCTCAGAGATAAAAACTGGATATCAGTTTTGTCTGTTTGTGAAGATCAAACTGTACAATGTACAGTTTACTGACCGCAGTAAAACTGCCAGTTGATTGGAAAAAAAAAAATTATATCTACATATATACATACATACATACATACACACATACACACAGTTGTGCTCAAAAGTTTACATACCCTGGCAGAGTGTAAATGTTCTTCTCCGCTCTCTCTGGACTCTTCTCCCGGTGTTCCAGTTCTTCTGCCGGCTCCTCCGCTGTCTTCCAGCTGCTCTTTTGCCAGCGGAGGCCCAGACTTCTGGGCTTCTTTTCTTCTGATGTTGACACGACGGTCTCTCTGGCTGGAATGCTCTCTGAGCGCTCCGATGTGACTTATATAGGTGGAGACCCCACCCCCTTATGCCGTCACAGTCCCTGGGCATGCTGGGACTGTGACGGCATAAGGGGGCAGGGTCTCTGCCTATATAAGTCACATCGGAGCATTCCAGCCAGAGAGACCGTCGTGTCAACATCGGAAGAAGCCCAGAAGCCTGGGCCTCCGCTGGCAAAAGAGCGGCTGGAAGACAGCGGAGGAGCCGGCAGAAGAACTAGAACACCAGGAGAAGAGGCCAGAGAGAGCGGAGAAGAACCAACCGGACGCCGGGAGAAGAGAAACCGGAGGGACCCCCGAAGTCGGAAGAAGACCCCCGAAGCCGAAAGAAGACCCCCCCGGAGTTGTCTAATAAATTACTTTAAAAACCTGTGTAGTGTGTATTATTGACACTTTTTCCCTAGGTAAATGGGTAGGGGTACCACGTACCCCATACTCATTCACATAGGGTGGGGGCCGGGATCTGGGGGCCCTCTTATTATAGGGGGCTCCCGGATTCCGATAAGCCCCCCGCCCACAGACCCCGACAACCAACGGCCAGGGTTGTCGAGAAGAGGCCCTTGTCCTCATCAACATGGGGATAAGGTGCTTTGTGGTGGGGGGGCCCCGCAGGGCGACCCCTCCCCCAAAGCACCCACCCCCCCATGTTGAGGGCATGCGGCCTGGCACGGCTCAGGAGGGGGGGGGCGCTCGCTCGTCCCCACCCCCTTTCCTGACTGACCGGGCTGCGTGCTCGGATCGGGGTCTGGTATGGATTCTAGGGGCGACACCACGCCGTTTTTTCGGCGTAGGGGGTTCCCTTTAAAATCCATACCAGACTTAAGGGCCTGGTATGCCCCGCGACGGGGCTTGCAAGGTGTCAATCTCGCCGATAAAAGCGGCGAGATTGACTTCCTTTTCTAGCCCCGTCGTACCCGAGTCATGTTCAAAATGAGCGGACTTGTCCGTGTGTGGGCAAGTCCGTTCATTCTGAAAGTCTGCCCTTACTCCGGCGAAAGTCCGTCGGAAAGACAGGCGGACCTAGCCTGCCAGAAAGTCCGGTCGTGTGTAGGCCAGTCCGTTCAGGTAGTCGCCAGGAAAGACCGTCGGACCAAGTCTGCTGGAAAGTCTGCTCGTGTGTACGAGGCATTAGACCCCCCCTGACCCTCCCACATCCCTGTACCCTCCCCTACCCCCCAACCTCACCTCCCTTACTTCACTCCCACCTCCTAATTCTATTTCCACATTACACTCTACTCCTAACTTAAGCGGTCTCCCCTCAACTCTCCATGTCTGGAAGTCACCGCCTAGCTACATCGAGACCTCGAAACTATATACCCAAACCTCGGCAGCCCTCATTGAACATTTATACTCTGCCCATTCCCTCCATTTCTTCATGTAGGATTCGATTCCATTCCCTCCCCTTTGCTAAACCTGAGATGCTCTAGGCTTTGAATATTGTTAATTCTATTGAACCAATCCCACATCATAGGTCTTCCTTTCATCTGCCAGAATCTAGAAATAAGGCTTTTGGCCGCATTGGTGAGCTGTGGTATTCGTGTTTCCATATATGCCTTCGTGGGCATTTCTTTCTTATGAAATAGACATTTCCATGGGTCGTCCGAGATGGCAATATTAGTGATCTCTTTTATTATTCTCCTAACCTCCCCCCAATATCTTTTAATTTCCAGGCACTGCCACCAAATATGCTCCATTGTTCCTATTTCGTTGCATCCCTGCCAGCATCATTTTGATGTTTCCTTCTGAAATTTGTGTACTCTATCGGGGGTCACATTCTCGCCAAACACTTGTAGTTTAGCTCCAGTAACTTGCAGTTGACTGAAGTGACATTGACTCTCACCAATATCTGCCACACTTCCGAGTCTTTAAGCTTGCTATCCAATTCCATCTCCCACGTCTTAATAAATGGTGGGAATGTATGATTTCTTGACCATTTTTCCGAGAATATGAATTACACAAAAACATTTTTTACTCATGGTTAGTGATTGGCTAAAGCCATTTATTATCAACTGTGTTTCTCTTCTTAAATCATAACTACCCATAAACTACCCAAATGACCCTGATCAAAAGTTTACATACCCTGGTGATTTTGGTCTCATAACATGCACACAAGTTGATACAAAGGGGTTTGAATGGCTATTAAAAAAGGTAACCACCACCATCATCTGTGATCCGTTTGCTTGTAATTAGTGTGTGTGCATAAAAGGTCAGTGCGTTTCTTGACTCCTGACAGACCCTTGCATCTTTCATTCAGTGCTGCACTGACATTTCTGGATTCTGAGTCATGGGGATACCCATTGAGAATGCCAATCAGCAGTGATCAAACTAATCAAGAAGTGGAAAATAAGGGGTTCTGTTGAAATCAAACCACGGTCAGGTAGACCAACTAAAGTTTCAGCCACAACTGCCAGGAAAATTGTTCAGGATGCAAAAAAAACCCCACAAATAACTTCAGGTGAAATACAGGACAGTCTGAAAACATGTGGTGTGGCCGTTTTAAGATGCACAATAAGGAGGCACTTGAAGAAAGATGGGCTGCATGGTCGAGTCACCAGGAGAAAGCCAGTTCTACGTAAATGCCACAAAGTATCCCACTTACAATACGCCAAACAGCACAGAGACAAGCCTCAAACCTTCTGGCACAAAGTAATTTGGAGTGATGAGACCAAAATGTAGCTTTTTGGCCACAACCATAAACTCATTTGGAGAGGAGTCAACAAGGCCTATGATGAAAAGGCATGGAGGTGGATTGCTGATGTTTTGGGGCTGTGTGAGCTACAAAAAGGCACAGGAAATTTGGTCAAAATTGTTGGCAAGATGAATGCAGTATGTTATCAAAAAATACTGGAGGAACATTTGCATTCAGCCAGTAAGTTGCGCATGGGACGTATATGGACATTCCAACATGATAATGACCCAAATCACAGGGCCAAGTTGACCTGTCGTTGGCTACAGCAGAATAAAGTGAATGTTCTGGAGTGGCCATCTCAGTCTTCTGACCTCAATATCATTGAGCCACTCTGGGGAGATCTCAAAACGTGCAGTTCATGCAAGACAGCCCAAGAATTTACAGGTACTGGAGGCTTTTTGCCAAGAGAAATGGGCAGCTTTACCATCTGAGAAGATAAAGAGCCTCATCCACAAATACCACAAAAGACTTTAAGCTGTCATTGATGTTAAAAGGGGGCAATACACAGTATTAAGAACTGGGCTATGTAAACTTTTGATCAGGGTCATTTGGGTAGTTTCTGTTGCCATTATGATTTAGAAAGAGTAAACACCGTTGATTGATAATAAATGGCTTCAGCCAAACACTAACCATGAGTGAAAGAAAAGTTTGTTATTCATATTCTCTGACAAAATGGCCAAGAAATCATCAATTCTGCCAGGGTATATAAACCTTTGAGCACAACTGTGTGCAGTATCTATCTATATATCTATAATCTCTATCTTCTTGATGTCACAATTTTGCTGCAGCATCTTCTGTCTTTAGGAAAGTGGTGCATATTTTTACATTCATATTGTTCCATATTTAAAATTTAGATTTTTCAATATTAAAATTTTCATACAGATTTGCAAAATCTCGTACAGTAGTTGTAACAAATGTATTAGAAAAAGTAATTGGAGATTTTCTTATTACTGTAGAAATAGGCTAAGAGAATCTGCTATTTCTAATCAGTTTTGACCTGCAGAGCTGAAAAAAGTGAGGTTAAGGGACCAGTGCAAAGATTACTAGAATCACCCGGGATATTGTAAGCTTTACCAAAACTGATGGGAGACCATTTCAAAAGAAACTGCTAGCTCTCCGTCCGTAATCATTACCCAATGGTTTCAGTATTTTCTTGACTTGAAACAAGTATGCAGACCAAAGGTTCAGATCTCATTCTGCCTGATTTGCATGTTTGTTCTAAGTCAGATCAGGCAACATATACTAATATTTCTTGCAGTGCAACTTCCCTTTAAACCCTGTATGTTCATCCCTATTTGATCTGGTAACAAAAAAGGAAAAAGGAGAACATTGTCCTCCTGAGCCTATTGATTTTACAACCAATACATGAGAAGTCACCAAGCTTTTAAGAATGTCAGGAGCATTTGACCCTGAAATCAAATTTTCTCTTTCAGCTCTGATGTGAAATTGGGTATTGTCATTTCACATGGCTGTCAGTAAACAGAAAATGGGAAACCCAATAGTGAAATGTATAGGATGAAGAGACTGTTTGTAGACTGGCTATATAGGCGATTGCTTGACAACAGACCTCTAGAAAAACTGCTACTATAATTACTGCAACTATTAGACTCTCTATGATGAAACAAATCCAACAGAAAATATAATTTCATCTCTTTCATGGAAACAAAAAAGGGCAATAAGGACTGAGGTGTTTACTGAGGCCCGTGGTGGCTATCTGAGATTTAGGGAATTTGAGTACTTCCACCGGTTGGTCAGCAGCATTTAGGCTCAAACCATTGCCAATCATATAATCTACATCTTCCCTCTGTCCCCATTACTGGACAATATATACATTAGCATTATTCACCATCTTTTTTACAGCATAGTCACTTGGTAAGCTGGTGGGCTATATGACGGCCCATCTCTTATCCTCCAGTTAGGAAAAAAGACAAAATAAAACATAATTAGTTCAAGTATCTGACCAGGATTTAATTTTCAGGTCGTATAGCCAGATTCAGGAGAGGCCTGACATTCTGATATAAAACGAAAGGTCAGGAAAGCATTCATGCATGTCTAATCGATCTCGATGCAGTTAAAGATTGACATAGTGAAGATGCAGTACTTTGCACTTCTGAAATGTCATCAGAACTGCGACATTTCAATAACCATGAAGTAGGTGCAGCACTGTATCCCTTCCCAAGTAAGTCACTTTCCTTCCACAAAGTGCTATAGCTCATATGGCAATGAAAGATATAGGCAGCATATATGAAAATAGCCTATTGCTTCCATCACCCTTAGTGGGGTTTTTTTTTTAGCAAAATTTTACTCCCACAAAATCTTATGGCTCAAAAGCTGAATAGATTCAGTGTTTTTACAGCTGAAAAACTCCTCTTCAAACCCACTAGTTCTGTTTTTTTCCCAGCCAGAAAATGCCTGTGACAGACCAAACCTGGACAGGGGCTTTTGGAGAGGACTAGGAGCATGCCTCTTACTCACTGACCATGGGCCCTGGCATTTAAAGGGAACACTACTCTTTTGGAGGTGGATGCCTGGGGGGGGGGGGGGGGGGGGGGTGTTGAATGACTGGAGTGGTCCTGTTTCTGATTCAAGTTCATGTTTCCCCAAAACACAGACTCTGGGAACTGGAGGTTTCATGCCCCTATTTTGGGTCTCTATGCCTCTAACCAGCAAGGACTGTGAATGTTAACGGAACCCGCTGGGGTCCCCTGTCATAATGCGTTTATTGTAAGGTCTCTGGCTATAGTCTGTGGTAGAATGAGATCTCTGATTAATCACATTGTCTGGTTGGGCATTGCGTCACCTAGGCTGGTTTAAGTGACTAGTTAACTAGCTCATATTAAATTATGTTTCTGGTTACAGTTTGTATTGTTGGGGTAATATGGTAAGGGGACTGTCCTCCTGTAGGGTATAAAGTATGTGCGAGTTTCAATAACGGGTCCAGTTTCATACAAGCCATTTGTCGCCTAGTTTTGTATGGTCAGCTATAATATCTGGTATCTATGTCATGACTGGAGGAAGCGGTATACTGACGGAAGCACCAAAGCTGGGTGCTGGGACAGTTCCGTCCCAACGCCCCTGCCAAGAAGCATTGATAAGTCTATGTGTGCATGGACACACAGGATAACATGCTGGGGAGTTTACTGGCTGCAGGCAGACACCTGAAGCCAAAAACGGCAGCTGTAAAAACTTCCAGTGTGCATGAGGCCTTAAAGCAGGGGTCCCCAAACTTTCTAAACAAAAAAAAGGGCAAGTTTACTGTCCTTCAGACTTTATGGGGGCTGAACTGTGGTCATTGGGAGTAGAAAAGCTCCCGACATCAGTGGGAAAAAAAGAATGCCTCATCCTTTGTTTCAGTGGTAGTAATTGTGCCCCATTATTGGTGTCAGTGGGAGGAATTGTACCCAGAGTTAATTTAGTCGACTAAATGAATACTATTTTAGTCGACTAAAACAAAACAATTGAGATGACTAAAATACGACAAACTAAAAGCCATTTAAGTCCCAAGACTAAAACGAGACTAAAACTAAAATGTAATTTTAGTCAAAAAAAGACTGACTAAAACTAAATTGCAATTACTGAAATGTACTGGAGATTTTAGTCAACGAAAATGTACTGGAGATTTAGTCGACTAAATACGACAAACAATTGCAGAAGATGCCATTTTAGTCCTCAGACTAACATTAACACTGATTGTACCTCAGTGTTGGCGTCATTGGGAAGAATTGTATTCCATCGCTGGTGTCATTGGGAGAAATTGTGCCCCATTGTTGGTGTCATTGGGAGAAATTGTGCCCCATTGTTGGTGTCATTGGGAGAAATTGTGCCCCATTGTTGGTGTCATTGGGAGAAATGTTGCCCCTTCATTGGTGTCGGGGGGGATTATGCCCCTTCGTTGGTATCAGTGGATGAAATAGTGCCCCAAGGGCCGGATAAGCCCCTTCCCGACCAGGCCCTTTTTTTTGCGATAGGGCACTGCGTTACTTTAACTGACAATTGCGCGGTCGTGCAACACTGTACCCAAGTCAAATAGATAATTTTTTTTCCCCCACAAATAGAGCTTTCTATTTGATCACCTCTGTTTATTTTTTGCGCTATAAACAAAAAAAACTGACAATTTTGAAAGAATAAATAATTTCTGCTGTAAAGCACATCCAATGTAAAAAAAACAAAACAAAAAAACAAAACAAAAAACAAACTATGGAATATATTTAACTTTTCTTTTAATGGTTTTTACTAGTAATGGCAACGATCAGCAATTTTTAGAGGATCTGCAACATTGCGGCGGACAAATCTGACACCAAGTGACACTTTTTGGGGACCAATGACACCAACACATTGATCAATGCTAAAAAAAAAAAAAAAAAATGCACTGTCACTGTATTTATGGCACTGGTGCTTTCTAACTGTGGGGGGAATACTGTGATTGGAGGAAAACAGATCTGTGTTTCTGCTTAGCAAAACACAAGATCTCCATCTTTCTCCCTCACAGAACAGCCATTCCACCTCTCCTGTGAGCCATTGGCAGGTTCCGGCTGCCATCGCGGCTGCTGGACCTGCTAATTGGCTTCCACTGTGTCAAATCACAGCGGGAGTTGGGCTCCGGCAGCGCACGCCCAAGAGAGGAATCACGTAGAGGTACATGATTTTGCACTTAAGTGCCGGCCTGCTGCAGTATATGCATGTGGGGCGGTCCTTAAGCAGTTACAGAAGTTCACTTTTTAGGAAAAAAAAAGATGCACTTATTGCGGGTAAAAAAAATGTGCATTTATTTATTGGAGTCTGTAAAAGCATTGCATCAGCAGATGGCTGGTGCCATGCAGGTCTCCAGCAGATCTGCCAGTGTATCTGCTTGCCCGTAAGTGGGTAAGCAGATACAATCTGACAGAATGCATGAATGAACTACCACAGGGCTCCACAGTGCTGTGGTAGTATACTGAAAAAAGGCCGACAGCCGCAAAGGTGGTCAAACCTTGTAGTTTTCCATGCACAGAGCCCTGTCTATGAGCGACGCCGCTGGGAGGGTGGAGGGGATTTTGGATGGATCCTGCGATATTTTCTGCCATTTACACTGCAGAGACTAGAATTTTTGCTTGCAGACTTGCATAAAAAGAAAAAAACAAACAAACACATACACGCTTCACCAAGCTCACTTCAGCAGAAGCCCATTACCACCTAAATGGATGCTAGGATGGCTTAAATGGTCAGTCTAACTAAAACAGGTATTTTAATTTTTCATAAAACTGGAGAGTTAAACTACCTTACAGCTTCTGAACTCTGCAGAACTAGATTTGTGAGATTTCTGGTTTCTCTGATACAGGGACAGATTCAATCTGTCTGGAGAGATACGGACGGTGGGTGTTCGTTACATTTACCAGCTCTGGCCTCATCACTGTTGGAGCTCTACTGGCCCCCTACACTTAAAGTGGACTTTACATAGGGATAGCCATATTGGCCTTCGCCTTTCCATGTGTATGGTACTAGTGCCTGGCTCAAAGTTCCCTAGTTTGGCTCTTGAGGATATGGTTATTTCCCCAGTCCCACACAATTTATAAGGATCTTTCGAGCTTTATATTGCTTATAGCATGAGAAACCGCTGATTGGTGGATGATCCCGCCAGGTTTGCCTGCGTATACTGGTTCTGTATATTATGTCCCACTGCAACCTCCTGAAGATGTGCTTAAGGACACGTAACATGTAGAGATTTCTTCTATTTGTCATCACCTCATTTTGAATCATTATTGATCAATCTGTTTCACTGTGGTAATAGTTGGTTGTGTTAGGTGGTGCGAGCGTCGTTTAGACCAAACACCATGTTTTGCTTTTAACATGTTATGTCAATAATGTGAATTTTAAAAATATATATAAAAGTTTTGTACTTCAACGCTACAGATGTGCCTCTAAAGTCCATGTTTCCTTCTTTTGAATACATTTTGCAATATATTTAGGAGGTTGGCACACTTATACCCATCTGTATCCACAACGCCGTCTTGTGGCGATACATTTAAATTTCGTTTCTGATTATTTAATTTTCTTTAATAGAATAGTGTAGCTTTTCTTAAACCCCTCTCAGTATATTCACTTTTACTCATTTAGACAAAATCAAAAGCAGGGGCTTTATATAAATCATGATTTTAAGGTCCTGCCCACATGAGCTTTGCTCTCCGAAAACCTACATATCACCTCGGTGTAGAGTTTTAACCTTGCACCACACACTAGCGTGCATTGCACGATGTTGCAGGGTGGTTGCAGCAGTCCAATTCTCTTGAATTGATCATGCTTTTAGAGCAGTTCCATTCATTTTTAATCAGTCCTGTTTGACAGGTGCTGCACCCACCAAATATAATCACGGCCGTGGCATGTAAACACCCCTGCCCATTGCCGCCAAAGGAATAGCAATTGGGGGCAATAAAACCACAGGATTTTAGTGCCCTTCAAACGCTAGCGTGAACAAGGCTTAAGGCTGCTGGTATTGAGTCAACCAGTTTCATGGGACATCAACTAGGTTTGCCACCTCATCCCTTTAAAACCACACATATTACACAGGTTCTGAGGCTAATTAAATACACATAAGGCACAGAGTTTAATTACCACCTTAAATCAGCCACAGAAACCTATGTAAATAATATGTGTTCCGTTTTAAAGGGATGAGGTGGCAACCCAAACTAGAACCTATACACTTGTATTACAAAGATGCACTTAGGCTTAGTTTACACTTGCGGTCAGTGGGGGACAGTAAAACAGGCCGTTTTAAAGCATTTTTACGGTCTCCCACCAAAGGTAGCTGGATAGGGTTGTACACATGCCACAACCGAAATGCTTTGTGGCATGGCCTTCTCAGTCTCGTCGGTGGGCAGTACAGATGCCAAAAGCAACCCATTCAAGTGAATGGGGCCGTGCCACAACAGCAAGGCAAACAGCTAGGTTGTGGTTGCAGCACAGTATTCGCTAGGTTGTGGCTGCAGCACAGTATTCGCTAGGTTGTGGCTGCAGCACAGTATTCGCTAGGTTGTGGCTGCAGCACAGTATTCGCTAGGTTGTGGCTGCAGCACAGTATTCGCTAGGTTGTGGCTGCAGCACAGTATTCGCTAGGTTGTGGCTGCAGCACAGTATTCGCTAGGTTGTGGCTGCAGCACAGTATTCGCTAGGTTGTGGCTGCAGCACAGTATTCGCTAGGTTGTGGCTGCAGCACAGTATTCGCTAGGTTGTGGCTGCAGCACAGTATTCGCTAGGTTGTGGTTGCAGCACAGTATTCGCTAGGTTGTGGTTGCAGCACAGTATTCGCTAGGTTGTGGCTGCAGCACAGTATTCGCTAGGTTGTGGTTGCAGCACAGTATTCGCTAGGTTGTGGTTGCAGCACAGTATTCCCATTCACAAAACCCTGTTTGGGGTCAAAAAGAAGCATTCGGGAGGGGACAGTATCACCTCTTGAATGCTTTTCAGCTGTGCCTGCACCACACTTTGAAAATCTATCCACCAATGAGCTTGCTTCAGAGACCACTGCAGGTGTAAATGCGCTCATAATCTTTAAAAAAACATATCTAGTAGTATTTAAGCAGGAAAGATTTAAGATTTAACATCCTAGTAAAGAAAAAAAAAAAAAACACCATTATCGAAGATTTCAGTAATGCCTATAGTTATCTCCTATCTTTTGCTTGCAGAGAATGACAAAATTGGATTTGCCATTGTAAAAGTGCTTACTGGCCATTCTTGCTTTTAAAGCAGGGCACAGTCAAATGATAAATTATTAAAAGCATTACATCTGAAGTACAGACAGATATAGGTTAATGTCTTCCCACTTCCATAGCATGGCGTTTCAGGTTATAAAATACCATGATCTAAAAATCTGCTATAACATGCAGTGGCTACACAAATACATAAAACATTAATACGATCAGATTAACATATTTAGTAAATAATAATTTTAAAAACGTATGTAAAAAGTACCAAAAAACACTAATCTTCTGTCCTGCACAAAGCAGTGCTCAGTACCTGTGTAGGCTCTGACTTCCTATTAAGTTATTACCAAGGATGGATTCACACTGTTCAGTGGTAATGCATCATATGTAGATGTGAACCAGCTCTATAGGCAACATGGGTTTCTGTATGAAATGCATTTCTATGAAGCAAAATGCACGTGCTTTGCTGACAGCAATGTCATTGAAACTGATGCAAATGATTGCCTGAATCTGGTGCAGGACCTACCCCAGGAAAATAGTCTCAGATGCTTTCCAGGATTTCTCCCACCTATGTCTGTTTTTTTAATGGTTAAACAGAGGGATAGGGTAGAGGCACAATATTGGATTTGGTGTTAGTAATAGACCCAGTTCTGATGCAGCTGGAAGCCGGAAATGCAACTTCCATTGTAAAGTCTGGCAGTACTCAGAGCTAATAGAAAAGCAATATAGAAAAAAAACGCTGACTGTTCTATCAGCGTTCAGACAAGATATTAAATTGTCTGAAAATGTAAAAAATCAATGAGCTTGGAGTTGGACTTTACCAGTTTAAAAGAAAATAAGTCAGCAAGGGCAGAAATAGTAAAACAGCTTATATACCATGGATCTTCCAGGCCAGGGGTCTGAACGTTCAATTCTGTACATTACAGATGTGCTGTGAGCGCAGTGCATTGTAAGGCAGTTTTGAATGCATGATCGATAATTAAACTATATGTAACACGTGAATTTATGATTAACCACTTAAGGACCGAGCCTCTGAGATTTGGTGTTAGAAACAGTTTTTTTTTTTTGCTAGAAAATTACTTAGAACCCCCCAAACATATCAAACAATTTTTTCTAACACCCTAGAGAATAAAATGGTGGTCATTGCAATACTTTGTCACACTGTATTTGCCCAGTGATCTTACAAGCACACCTTTTTTTGGAAAAAATACACTTTTTTGTATTAAAAGACAACCTTTTTTCTTATATTGTGAAAGAAAACGTTACGCCAAGTAAAATGAATACCCAACATGTCAGGCTTCAAAATTGCGCTCGCTCGTGGAATGGCAACAAACCTTTAGCCTTAAAAATCTCCATAGGCGACGTTTAAAATATTCTACAGGTTGCGTGTTTTGAGTTACAGAGGTCTATGGCTAGAATTATTGCTCTTGCTCCAACAATGCTTACGTATGCGTTCGCTTCTGCACACAAGCTCGGCGGGACGGGTGAGTTTAAAAAAAAAAAAAAAAATTTCTTTCAGATTTTACCTTTAAATTTTTAAACTCTTCTTAAAAAAAAAAAAAAAAAAAAAGGGTCACTATTATTCCCATTACAAGGAATGTAAACATCCCTTGTAATAGAATATATAGAGAGATAGATAGATAGCTATATATATATACACACACACATACATACATACATACATACATACATACATACATACATATTATATATATATATATATATATATATATATATATATATATATATATATATATATATATATAGATAGATAGATAGATAGATAGATATCCATCTCTATATATTCTATTATAGTTTAACCACTTACGGATCACCCGCCATAGTTATACGTCGGTTCTTTGAAGAGTGGTATCTTTAAGGCAGCAGCTAGCTGTCATA
Organism: Lithobates septentrionalis; assembly: GCA_037952835.1. NCBI lineage: Eukaryota > Metazoa > Chordata > Amphibia > Anura > Ranidae > Lithobates > Lithobates septentrionalis. Next base: position 1,939,517 of record JBBDGP010002504.1, on the reverse strand, counting down.
ACCCCAGTATACTTTTCTTCAGCGGGCGATCCACTTTCGAATAAAAGTGGTCTCTGCGGTTGATTCGCCGCGAGATCACTTTTTATCAGCAGCGGGAGAGAGTCCCTCCCCCCCCCGCCACTTACCGGTGCTGTCGGTAGCGGTTGGGTATGGACATGAGTGAGGGGAAGATGGCCCCTTCCCGTTTCCATACCATTGCGGGGTGGAAGCGACATCAAGACGTCAATTTTCTTCAACAGCGCTGGTGCCAAAAAGGTTGGGGACCACTAATATAACGGATCTGCGTGTGTGGAAGGGGCCTCAAGAAGTACCTCCAGTTCGGAGGTAATTAAGAACAACTTCAAGGCAGATTGCCTGTCTGTATACTGTGTATCAGGTGGCACATTTGCAGCTGCCATCTCCTCTCCTCCCCATAGGTTAATGATTGTTAAGGATGCTTCAGAGCCGACAGCCTCCTAGCAACCATTGATGCTAATGGTGGGTGGAGTCTGATGAGGAAGCTGACAAACTAGTGGCCCATTAGGTCCACCCTTTCCTTGTAATTGACAGTGGGCAGATTCCACAGCTAACACCAGGCTGTCTGGCTATGGATCAGCCCACTGCCTGCCGCCAGTCACAAGAGGAGCGAGCCTCTGTGTATCCTCATGAGACTCCCCCAATCAAGCTCTCTTAGTGTAACTGTCTTAGTGAGAGCTGCAGCGGCAAGAAAAAAAACTCAGCTGCACGATGAATGGAGTGTCCTTATAAATGCACCAATTTCAGTGCACATCTGCAGGCAGCGCTTCAAATTCATTTACATTTACAACAGCATTCTTAAAAAAAAAAAAAAAAGTGTGTCACTAAGAGTAGGCACCATGAATTCCCCTGGCAGTGTATAAATACTCTGAGTGAAAAGGTAGACAACTCCATCAAAATAATTCTATCTTCGACTCATCAGGATCATCTATTTCGACCTGTGCCCTCTATTCATGCAGTCCATTGTGAGTTAAATTTGCCTTAAATCTACCCCACATTAACAGTTTCCAGAGGCAGCAACGGCTACTACCCTGAAACAAGATCCAACAAAAAATCTGCAGCTTTTACACCAGCGATAACCTTGGTTGGAATGGCTGCAAGGTTACAGCATTGCCATTACTCTCATTTTATCCTGCTCATCTGTGAGCGAGGATCGCTGGGGAAAGAAGAGCGACTTCTGCAGAACAAGGCTCTCTCTGCATGCTGAGTACAACAGAAAAAATAAATAGAGCCAGGCTAGAGGGAAAGGGGGAGGAGGAGGGGAAAAAAAGCTGCACACGTCTCAGGAATCCCTGTATGACGAAGAGAGGATTCCACCAAGTAAAAAATGCAAATGAGCAGTGCTCAACGTTCCATCCGCATACCATGTGGGAAAACTGACTTTCTGTAGACTGAAAGCTTTATTATCACATTTACTTTTACCAAATAACACTTTTTTTTTTTGCAGCAGGACAATTTACAAGCAGTTTAAATATATCAATGCATGCAAGTAAACCGGAGCACCTGGTTACCATAAGTCATCCCTGCCAAGCCAAAGAGCAAACAGTGAGTCAATTCTCCTGTAGCCTAGTCTCCGGGGGACCGGGGGGCACAAAGCAAACACAGTTAGTGCTTGCAAATGCTTAAGAGTAATATTTAACCACCTCCTGCCAACTGCAATGTGAACGCTTCCTTCATTAATATGCCAAATCTGATCACTGGGATACCAGAGAGACGGTACAATTTATTCTACTGCACATATAAAATTTGATTTCCTTGAGTAATGCCAAATAAATAGATTGAATGAGAGGTAAAGCCAAGCCCCGGCTGTCAGAACAAATCTGTTTACTCAGCCATTTCATACTCCCCGCTACTCACTAAACCAGATTGCTCCTATGGCTGCCATAACAGCTGTCCCATTTCTAATGTGGTTCCATTAGTGATTAGGATTAAAAGAACTACAATGATTAGCAAAATACAAGTATGGTGAATAAAATGTGCGGTTTCCTTTGGGCAGCTATATATTCAAGTTAGCTTAAAGTTTTTATAGTCCCACTAAAGTTAATAAGAAACAATTGGACTAGTAACCATCAGGGTGTTTTATTTTTCCAAAGATGTGATTTTCATAAAACTTTGCCAACGCCCCGAGTCTCAGTGATGTAAAAGATATATATATCCAATTTCAAGAAGATTGGATAATATTTAGGGGTTGAACACATTGATCACTTATCAAAGCAAAGTCTGTGGGCTTCACTTGATAAGAAGTCATATACAACGCTGGATGAAGAAAGTCCCGTTCAAGGCTTTCTAGAAGAACAACGAGTGAAAATTGTTAACTACATCCAAAACATCCCAAAAGACAGAAGTCATCCAAGAGAAGACTACAAAGAGTTATTACAACTCTCACTCCTTTACCTAGGAGGTTGGTCTAAAAACGACTTCAGTTTCAGGATCCCAAGGGCACTGCATCATGCAAGGTGGATGGCAAAGGCAATATATGCACTTAAAATAGTCCTCTTCACTAAACAGTTGAATATTCCTCAAAGACAATTGGAAGGAATGAAACGGGTTGCACATATTGTCAGCCTCATATGTTCGCTTTTGGCATGAGGAAATTGTAAGTCGATGGGCTCCAAAGAATGATTTGGATATGCTAAAGCTTTTGAGCACTTACCCAGATGCAGACATCAAAAAATGTGCTCTCACAGTTGCTAAGAGACACCTTTGGTATCTGTCAGAAACAAACGTAGGATTGGCTTTTTTGGACGAACGTAATACTCAGGCTGTTAAGGAAAATATGACTAAAAATTTAGAAACTAAACCTGCAAAGAAAAAGGAAGTGAAACGATTAGAGGGTAAAAACATGGTTTTCGAAGGAAAAGACCTGAGCCATTTCGTTACTATTAAAACAAAGACTTCTTTGAATTGTTTGGGATCCACGACGTGACAGAATACTGCAGTGATTCTCTAAGAAGCCATGTGAACGCTCTTAAGGTGGTCAATGATACAGCAGAAAGATGAATTGCTCTGACTAAAAAGTATAACGTATCGGTCGGGGATGAACAACAAAAACAATTCCTGTTAAGGCTAGTCGAGCATCACAGAAAAATCGTCACCCAGCGAACAAAAAAAGGGATTGCATCGTTCAAAATTGATTAATATAAAACACATGTTTTGCCTATCATATTACCTATTAATCTTGGTGTATAGTTTTAATAGTATTTTAAGTTTGTAATTTCTAGTTTTCCCAATAAAAGTAATTAACATTGAAAAATCTTATTTTTTGCCTACTTTTACAAAACAGATCAAAGTGTGCAACCTCTAAATATTATCCAATCTTCTTGAAATTTAGCATATATATCTTTTACATCACTCAGACTTGGGGCGTAAGCAAAGTCGGAAAAAAACAAAAATTTTTGCAATTAGAAAAAGAAACGCCCTAGTAACCATGCATGTGATAATTAAATTTAGATTTGTACTATAAAAGGGTCTTAAAGCTCAACTCTGGGGGAAAATTTTTTTCGCACATTTGCTATGTCCAAAATCTACCCCTAATGACGTGTGCCCCATTGGTGGATGCAGCACTGGGGGAAAAAAATTGTTATTCCGACACTGCCGCAAGTGTTGAACTTTTGGTTTTGAAAATATCTTTTCAGGCCTTTGTACACTACATAGAAATTGTTCACACTCCACCTTCATCCTTGCGCAAAACATCTTGTATTCCAATTTCTAACCAAAAATTTGTTATATTACAGCTTAACAATTCATCGATGTAGTGGATCTTTTTTTTTCTAGGTTTTTTTTATAACCTGGTGACCAGACCAAGCAGTCCAGTCAAAGTAGCAGAGGGTTGAGACAAACCATTTTCCAGACAGGGGTGCCCACAATGGTTATCTTTTAGCTGTGTCTGCTTGAGTGGCCCAAGCCGTAAGGACGTCAATCACGTCCATGCATGCGGAGTTCCGGCCGCGGCACTCGGCTTTGAAGGAACGGCATGGGTATGCCTTTCTTTCATAGTGCATAAAGGGCGTAGGTTTAGGAGCTATGATAAAGCTTATTTGTAGGTAAAATAGTGTGCACCAGCCTAGCGTGTGCACCAGCCTAGCCAATATGGCTTGATGAAGAGGGGCTGTCTCTCGAAACATGCAAGCCATATTGGATGCTAAAGGGTCTTCCCATGTTACAAGTTGAGCAGTGTGGATCTGGTGGTTGTCTAAATTTGTATACTTTGATACACATGGTTACCATGTGCTTGCGAGTACCGTATATACTCAAGTATAGGTCAATCCAAATATAAGCCGAGCCCCCTAATTTACCACAAAAAACTAGGAAAACTTATTGACCCGAGTATAAGCCAAGGGTAAGAAATGCACAGCTACTGTAAGTGAAAAAAAGGGGCAACAATGCCCATCTGCAGCTGCATGCCTCCCTGTGTCCTGTGCATGCCTCCCTGTGTCCATCTGCAGCCTTTGTGTGCCCATCTGCAGCCACCATTGCCCAGTCAGCGTGTTATAAAAACATTCGGCGGCCATTCCAGTGTTCAAAAGCCGCGCCTCCTCCTCATCTGTGATAGGCAGAACACTCAATTTCCCAGCAGTCAGTGTTCAGCCTATCACAGACATCCTGATACCACGGGTGAGGATGAGAGGACGCCCGTGATAGGCTGAACACTGACTGCTGGGAAATTGAGTGTTCTGCCTATCAGACAAGGAGGCGGCGCAGCTTTTGAACACTGGAATGGCCGCCAAATGTTTTTATGACACGCTGGCTGCCGTCTGTCTGTATTACATGCTGATCAGGTAGGCAGACAGTGGTGACTCAAGTATAAGCCGAGGGGGGCACTTTCAGCCTAAAAAAGGGCTGAAAATCTCGGCTTATACTCGTATAAATGGTATATCACATGATTTTATTTATTTAAAGTAAGTATTGTCGTAATACGCTAGGCTGGTGCACCCTCTCTCTGTTTTGAGTTATCGGATGGGGAAGGAATGCCCACAGTCCCAAGAGGGCCTCAAGGCAAGTCAGCACCATATCCAAAGGCTGGAGAGGTGGAAAATCTGTCAGTCTTGAAGCACCACATTCAAGTGCAGTAGGCTATTCTGGAAATGAAGGGGGAGGAAAGCTGAAAAACCAAGAAAACCAATGAAGCCACCACATTTATGAATTGGTGAGCAATATATGACACATTTGTTTTGGGTTTTTTTTTTTAATTGCTTTGGAAATTAAATAAAACAAATAGGAAAAAAAAACAAAAAAACGGTTGCAGCTTAAAATAACACTTCAATTTCACCTACAGCACCCTAGTAAACCAGTACAGGGCAACTTACTAAACCCAAGAAAATATCCATGCGCTTGCAAACAAACTGTAAAACTTAGTGAAAAAATACAATAAAAACTCAATCAAATCAAAAGGAAAGGCAGCATCTAAAATCACCAATCCGAGTAGGATGTGTGACAAGCTCCAACCAAACATCAAATAAATGTGCGCTATCCTTGTGCTAGGTATAGGTTAATAAATCACATAAGAGACCCAATAAAAGTGCATTAAACATATGAACTCATCCTAAATTGAAATAAATGTGCAAATAAAGTCCATATAAAAACATACAAACATTATGCAAAAAAAAAAAAAAAAACACATAAAAAAGGTGCAAAAAGGTGTTTAGATTTACTAAACATCAATCGTTCCTCTTCCTTTGCTGTGAAGCAATGATAACAACGTGCACCACCGAAGAAAACGTGCTGCCAAAAGGAATCACCACAAGCAATAAACTGAGATCCTTACCAGCTGCTCTGATCCCACAATGAAACCAGACGTCTTGATGCATAGCAGCCATATATACCATGATCTTGCATGCAAAGTTTACACAATCTCAAAAAATTACACAGCATGTGTTACGAACTAGCAGGTCCAAGCGGTCAGGCCGACTTGCAGAATAATGTCACATGTGAGGCCCCTCCCAACGCGTTTCCCTGTACCAGCGTCTGGGGATATTGCACTTTTAAATATTGTTTGGCTGGCGTACAGGGTAATTGGCATTGTATTGGAAGTGAAAAGATTGTGTTACAGATTGTAAAGGAATGCAACCAAACGGTCATAAACTGAGAAGATTGGCTCAGTCCTATTGGTTACATTCAATCTGTTAATTTGTTTTCATTGACTTGTAAAACACGTTTCAGCCTTGCTGAGCAACAAAGCATAAAGAATGTAAATCAATAGACAAGCCTTTCCAAACTGAAAATAATAAACCAATTGTTTATATGAGAGGAGCCACGATGCATTTGAAATTTTGGCAAAGGCCATTTTATACCTTTCAAAAAATTAGATAGAAAGCTTGGTCATCATCAGTTATTCCAAATAGAGAGATAAAAAATAAAACGGAGAAGGAAATAAAAGCACACACGTCATTTGATTACACTTACACGTGATATTGATTTGCATCTTGCATTTTACTACATCAATAAAAAAAACCTTCACTCCAAAAGCCTTAGGGCCTACTCACACTTTTACACTTGGAAAGTAACAGTTTTTAAGCAGGGCTAAGAAATACATTTTGTTCATACATACTGCAATTAAATGCATGTTTTTACAAATGCTTCCTTTCCTTTAACTTTTCTGTGGTTAGGGACTGACTCTTTTTGCCCAGCAATAATATAATACAAAATCAATACCATTATGCAAAAATGATTAAATGGCCATTGTATGTGCAATTGCCTTTGTAGCCGTGCCCCCGTGGATTTGCTGATTGTAACTGTTCCACCCGTCACCCTGTTAGCCCAGCATTCACTTCCAGACACTCCTCACTGAACAATCCATCAGCTTGTTTTTGTGGTTTTATTGAGGGATTTAACTTGGATGGGGTAAAGGGAACATGGGATGTCCAGATAATTTACTTTATACAAATGATAGATATTTGGAATCTGCATTTGCAGTCTCTAAAGCTCCATACTCCTCCAGCACATCACTTATGAGTTACCTTTGCTTCCTCTACTACACAATGCTTGATTCCTGGCATAGCTAGCACATGAGGCCCCACGCTGAATAAGGCCCAACAGTTCTGGATTCCCCATTTGCTGGCAGGGATCTGCAGTCCCCTTTGGTGTAGCAACCAATAACTGAAAAGAGTATTTGTGCTAGCTGTGTTCTAGGTGGACTACAGGTCCCAGTCAGTCTTGTGCAGACTCTGCCAACCCTCCTGGCTGCATCAGCCTGTCTCTAAGCCCAGTGACGTCACAGTCTCTCCCTCTGGCTCTACATCCAGTCCTGGCATGTCTCTCCCAGATCTCCTCACTGTGCCTGTCACTTACCGACCCCGGATAGATCCCTCCTGATGACTTGGCCGGAAATGTTCCCCGTTGTCCTTCTCCTGTTCAGGACACTCCTCGTATGCAGGGGTTCCTTCCCAGCTCTACGAGCCCCAAGCCAAGGTCACACCCCCCCGCCCCAGAAAGGGGCTCAGTCAAAGGAAACGACAGCCTAACACTCCATCACTCAGTTTTTCCATCCGACAACTCCTCCAGCATGCAGACTCTGGGTATAATATATATATATTCCGGAAAGCGGCGGCCCCCGGTGCCGCCCACCCAGCGCCCAGTCGGTACTCCTCGGGGAAAGTTTTCAGCTGCCTGCCGCAAGTGCACGGCCTGCAGGGGGGACGGAGGGCGGACACCTAAAAACAGAAAGCGGCAGCCTTCGCCACCCTGGGGCTGCCAACCCAGTGCCCGGTTGGTAGATCGGGGACTGATCGTGGACGTCCGGTCACCCACCTCCCAGGCCCAACCACTGCAGCAGGTGGGCCCAAGGGTGGAAGGGGGGGCAGCGTGTCCCAAAAGCACCTAGGCCAAAAGCCTGGGCCTCACCGGGAAGGAAGGGAGGGGGGTGGAGAACCCTGGAGGGAACGACCACCCCAGAGAGTGCCCGCGCCCCACACCACGTCCACGGAAGGAGAGGAGGGGGCCCCATAGTTAACGATCCAGCGAAGCGTGCGGGTAATGGTCCCAGACATATCCCCTCGCCACCGAAGTTGGGGGAGCTGTCGGCCATGAGGGATGCTGCGACCCAGACCCGGTCATATGCGACCTCACCAGACGTTTAACTCGCACGGCCAGCCCCCATCCAGTGGGATTATGTCGCGGTCGACTTTGCGCGTAGCTGCGGTCTGCACACACTCGCTGGCCAGACTGGGGAGACCAATGGATCTTGGTGTCCAGCCTGTCGCCCAGCCCGGCAGTTGATTGTAGAGCTCACCGGAAAAAAATCCAGGAAAAAAGAAAAAAAACAAAAAAATCTCAGGACTAGAGATCCCAGCATTGAACTAGGTCCTTACTCCTGACTAGGCAGAAAAAAAAACAAACAAAAAAAAAAAACTGAAGGCCTATAGCAGAGAGGAGGTTGTATACTACCTAGGACTGCCCATAGGCGTAGCCAAATCTTTTTTTCTGCCTAGTGTCCTACTCCTGTAGGAAGTTGTATAACCCTATGGTTCTGAATAATGGAGCGCTGTGTCCGTCAATGAACGTAAGAGAAACTTTTTTTCTTCCAACACGTAAAAAATGAACAGCTAACAATGTATACACCTCCAGTTTAAAAGCAAATGCGACTCCACTATGCTACCTATAAAGCTAGCTGGCTTTTTAACTCTGTGAATGTGCTTCAAATTGCAGTAACATAGGCACTAAAGTGTGCCTGCTAGTAACTTTAGGGGCCTGTTTAGACTTGTGCACTGCAGGAATGTGTGCGTTCCAGCAAACTACTCGCTCTATGTTCAGTGTAGTGATTTTGCAGCTTTATTGGAACAGGCCCTTGGTATGACCGGTCTTTGAATAGCTGTAAAACAAAGACCAGGAAGCCCTTAAAAGGGGTTGTAAACCCTTGTGTTTTTTTACCTTAATGCATTCTATGCATTAAGGTGAAAACTTCTGGCAGTGAGTGGCCCCCCAGCCCCCCCTTTTACTTACCTGAGCCCCTTCATTCCCTCGGCGGAGACGCACGCTCCCTCTCTGCACGGGATCCGGTCTCTTGATTGGATAGATTGATAGCAGTGCAGCCATTGGCTCCCGCTGTTGTTAATCAAATTCAATGATGTGGGCGCCGGGGCCGAGTCCAGCATTCGTGACTATGGATGCAAATACTGGACTTGGGAGCACGCCCCCAAGGTAACCCCCCGGGAGAGCGCTTCTCCTAGCGGGTTATCACCCGCTAGGAGAAGGGACTCATTTACACCAGGTGCTTTGAAGCTGCCCTGGGCACCCTTGCCAGTCCAGTCTCCAACCTAAGACAAGACCAAAAGCCTTGTTCCCTATGAGGCCATGTCCTTTATGAGGGAGTACTGCAATGCAAGGCTTTGTACTGTGCTGGTGGCAATAGAACTTATCAAATTGTCCCTTGTGACATTTAAATAAAGTTAAAGTGTGATGCCCTAAGAAAAACAAACCTCAAGGTTTCCTGTTGACTGCTATTGTGAAAGAGCTCTAAAAACAGAGGCACAAATTCAGGGGCCTTGATGCATAAGGTCTGATTGGCCTGCTCCTCCCACTCCAACTGCCTCCTCAATAAAGAGCAAAATTGGTGGAGCCCAAATGTACTGTATTAAATAACTTTGAACATTTAAAACCACTACAAAGCGCTTCTGCGGATTGTGACACCTTGCCCATTAACCGGTAAGTGAAGCTTCCCTCAATTAAGACTGCTCAGATGCCAACAGGCCCATATGCACCATATATAGCATAGTGAAGCTCAGCTCTGCCTGTACTCAGCCACCCATTGGGAGGTCTAAACACACAACATAGGGTTAATACCCACCATGGATGGACATGAAACATCTCCCCACATGCCTTCAAGCTTGTGGCTTTTGCAGTTAATCTCCCCCCTCACAGAAAACCCGTATGCCACTTCAACTTCTCTTGTACCTCACTGTTGAAAATAGTCAAGCCCACATAGGAAAGGTAAACACTGGTCTGTACAATCAGCTAACCAACCAAAGCCCTCTTTACATTTTTGTTCTTGACCTCTAGATTGCCCTTGATACATGCAGCTTTGTTTCATAACCTTCTACTGACAGGCCTGGACCCACAACCAGCCACCTTTGCCCACACCCAGCCACCTCACTAAAGACCTTGTACACGTCAGCCTTTATGTAAATTATAAGGGTGGCTCAGTGACATACTTCTAGTTGCCGTCAGCCTGAAACATGAACTCAAACATCTTACAGAGGCTTCCTCCATAAGCCCACTCAACTGTTCCCATCCTAGTTCCATTCTGCTGAGGCTATGAGCTTGCAGGCCTTCCTGTTTTAAATCCAGATAAAAGCTCAGTAGACTAAAAAAAAAAAAAAAAAAAAAAAAAGGGGAACCCAGGATGCATACGCTTCCCTTAGATCCTTAAAACAAGAGAATGGTAATCTTCCAGGTCCGAAGAACCACTTTTCTATCTCCATAGGAATTAATGCACAAAACCTTTGGGGGTTAAAACCTTGCTCATGCATCTACATCCCGCTGTTCATAAGCTCCAGATCTCAGTCACCCAGCTGCCTTGTCCCTTTTACTAGCCTACCCCTGACTGCCCAAATCCTTAATGAGTATGATTCAAAACGGCTGGATTTGCCTGCAAAAGGGAAAGCTTTCCCCCATACTGTATGCTGCCTAGCTTAAGGCCTGTATGTATGTGCAGGCTGAATGTACCAAAGTTGATCGATCAACTAGGGTACAACCAGCCTGCTGGATTTTACATATGATTAACGACAGTGGCTGGTTAACCCGCTAGCAATACTCAATGGCTTGGCAGGAGGTATTGCCCGGTCAACACGGTCTGTCTGTGTTGATAAGGTAGTCGAGTGAATTTCTTTCCTGCAACTAGTGTATGGCCTGCCTTTTAAGCCTTTCATTTGTTGCTGCACCCATATTTTCTCCCATGCTCTCAGCCGCTCCATATCATCCCACTCTACACTGCCCCAGGGTCGCAAATCCTCCTCATTCCTCAAAGCACTGCCCGCTGATCAAGCTCCCTGCACCATCTTAGTCCTTCCATGTGCCCGGTAACAGCAGCAGTTGGCATGCAGACAAGAACCTGCCTCTGCCAAGGAAACAGAGATGCTGTCGGGACCCTCAGTCTTAAAAGGCTTCAACCTGATCAGCCGCCTGCGCTCACCTGGCCAATAGCGACAGCTGTGGACTTTAAACATACTCATATTTCAAGTTTTTTTTTTTTAAAGCATTACTAAAACTGCAATGTCTCTTAAGGAGGGGGGGGGGGGGGGGGGAAGGGCACAACATCTTAAGAAAATTGAAGATTTAGTAAATACGGATTTACAAGAAATCAATTATAGGTTTAGCCAAATTAATTAATTCTATTCATGCTAAACCTTACAAAAGCCAGAGATTTTATTACAGCACAAATTATATTTACTAAACACAATTTGTCAAACCCCTTTCATTTATCATACACAACAGAGACCCTTCTCATCTGTCTTCCCATACATATTTCCATGGCTGAGTGGAAGAGTTAATGTCCCAGAGATCCCATACTAAACAATAAATACAAATTTCATTAAAAAAAGCCTACATTAGGAGGGGAAAGCCCTCTCTAGGGCAGTTGGATCCATACACTGCCCATAGCAAAATATTGATTAACTATTCTGAATGTGTTTAACGTGTGGTCCATTTCTAATGCTCATGGTTTAATAGAGATTGAAATGCTCCGTTTTAAAGCCCTAAACAATTTTGTCCTTGTGTCTTGGCAGCAGAAATAATCAATTGATTTTAGGATGAAGCAGAAAGTGCTTTATTAGCAGTCACAAATAAGCAAAGTGATAAACAAGTTTTACTTCAACAGCAGCACCAAGGACACATCAGATACTGAATAGCCAGGCAGGAATAGCGGTATGCTATATGCGTCAAAGTAATACACATGAAGACTAGGTTCAGACTAATAGTGCTGCTGCATAATCATGCATTTTCCAGTGCATTTTGAACATCCTAGTGCATTTTTTTTTTTGCACGAGGCAGCAGCTGGTTGTTAGGGGGGGAAAGAAAAAAAAAAAACACATGCATGCTTTTTTTCATTAGTTCACATTGAAGTCTATGGGGCAGAAAACGTGCAGCACCAAAAGAGGCACCTGCATCTTTTCAAAAATCACACTGCACAACTACTATATGCAGAAAGATGGCGGTGGCAGGCTACATGTTTAGCTGATGACATGTCTTTAAAACCTGAAGGATGAAGAACATGCCTTTTAAATGGTCTATGCTGGTGTTCAATTCATTGCTATGCTGTAACAATTCATTGTTAAAGTCTTTTCTAAACTTGATGGGTTTATGGTTCTGAAAACTGTTTTACCTAGGGAAATCATAAAATCATTGGCTATGGATGGGGCTCTCTGCTAAATCATCACAGCAGTTTGTCCAGGCTTCACGTCATCACGACCACGGAGTCTGGAACCGCCAGATCCCTGGACCGACATGTGGCTCAGCCTCAGCAAGCTGCTGTGACCCTGAGCCCCTCCACTCCACAGCCTAGCGCTCCTGTAAACGAGGAGGGGAGCAGACCAGAGAGCTGCTGACTGACAGTCTTCAGCTCACTGCTCACGGAGCTGTGAGAACCAAGTGATCGGTGGAGCCTGATCGCTCGGTTCTCAGTGCAGAGGCTCCGGGGGACAGGTGCAGCATCAGACCGATGCTGCATCCACCCAAGTATAAATAAAAAAAACAGAAACCCATGCTTCTCTTTTAAAATGATTGTAAATGATCACTTTGTAAAATAATCCAGTTTAAAATAGAAATTACAGATAAAACAATTTTTGATGAGATATATCTATCCATCTATCATGCAGTGGGGGATGGGGGGGTATCTATCTTTTTTTTATAATACATTATAAATATGTTTTATGCTTTTTTTTTTTTTTAAGAAGTGATTACATTCCCTCTGTTCTCAGCTGCATAAGAGCTGGGGGAGGAGAAGCAGCAGTACACTGAGCTTCCCAGCGAATGGCTGTGCAGTGAGGGCGTGTCAGAACAAGTCTGATCATTGGAAGAGAGCGAGTACACCGATTTCCCAACATAGCTAGAGAAGGAACCTCACTGTGCTCTCCTGCTTAGTGTAGTCAGTTTTTAATAGGAAAGCAGAGAGACTGGCAGGAACACCAGGGATTCCACCTAAAGAAAGCAATACAAAGAACAGGATACTTTCTCATACAAGTTACATGGTACAGCAGGCACATATAAGGAATATGAAGTTTTGGGGGTAACAAACGCTTTAAGTAAATGGTACTATTATTACCAGCTTCCCAACACTAAATTTTTTTCAAAGGATTTACAACACACACACACACACAATAGGCAAGCCACGTTTGCTAAACAGCAGTAGTGCTTACAGGCTTTGCACAACCAGGATTCACCTTCATCAGTTTAAAAGCAGTGGTGTCCAAACTGTGGCCCTTTGCTCAACTTAATCCAGCCCTTGGGGCACTATTCCTCCCAATGATACGAGACACTATTTTGCTAACTGACACCAACAATGGGGCACCATTTCGACTAATGACACCAATTATGGGGCACTATGTATTCCTATAATACCAACCATGGAGCACAATTCCCCCCCTAATTCCAAATGTGACAATGTTTACTCCCACTGATGACATTATTATTTCCACTCCCACTGATGACATTATTTCCACTCCCACTGGCCACAATCCTACCCCCATAAAGTCTGAAGGACAATAAAGTGGCCCTTGGCTTAGAAAGTTTGTAGATCCCCGATTTAAAGTGATTGTAAAGCTGATTTTTATTTTTTTATAAATAAAATTGAACCTCCTCTTCTCGGGTCCCCAGCTGGCACTCCTGGCTACTCCCCTCTGGTGAGGATCCCCATGGAAAGCTATGGGAGCACTCGTGGGCTTGCTCCTGAGCCCCGCTGTCACACAGAAAGCAGGACTCAGTGCTACCCCTCACAGTGCATTTTGAACACGGTGCTGGAAACACATGGAACACACGTGTTTCCTGCATTGCATTCTGGTGTGAACTGGCCCTCAACTTCAGCATTAAATCTGGATTGGTTACCAAGGATTAGTGATTTTTGTCTTCCTGAAAAGAGGCCAAAAAGGGGTTAACATGCTTCTAAGCAGTCCACACACCAGAGTAAAAATGAGAAATACATATTTACAAGCAGTAGACGTAACCATGATAAATGGCTGCAGCAATGTAACCTCAGCATGTTCATCCAAGTAGTAATTACTTGTTTACTCGGGAAACCTCAATATTTCAGCTGCGTGAGGTTAGAGCTGGACATGGATACGGACTCAAGCTTAGATGACATAGCTTGTTTGTTCAGTACTCTTTTAGCCATAAGCAGCATCAGTCATCTGATATGTTACAGGATGAGACAAGTCTGGTTTTCTCCTCTCTATCACATCACATCTAGAGTCGAGCAGTGCGTAGGAAGAAGGGTGAGCTGAAGCAGTACACAGTAATGATTATCACACTCTGCCGCAACATGGCTCTGCAGTCAGCACTGATGCCCCTTGTACATAAAAGGGAGCAGACACCTGCCTCCGGGAGGATAAAAAGACCCCGAAGGTTCTGTTGAGAAGAAAAAAAAAAAAAAGCCAGGGTATTCCTTGTAATTGATCCAATTATTTGCCTTGTGCTGAAAATAAACTAAAAACAAAAAGTTATAAAAAAAATTAAATAGATATTATTATAGGTGGATATAGAACTGTATGTATCTATAATATACATGAACATATTTTTTTCTTTTTACATAGAATATATGTAAATAGCAGTTATTTCCTAAGGGCAAAAGTAGGCTTAATAGGCAGCAGGTGTGTTCTGCTAGAAACGGAGCATTTCCTTCAATGTGAGTGTCATTGCTAAGCTACCACCAGAGAGTGGCATGTATATACAGCAGGACTGGAGGACTAGAGTCACACACAATTGAGCTCTCTGACAGAGGTTAAATGAAATAATGTGTATGGCCCAAAGTGTAGAGAGAATGAAGGGCTATACAACACTGGAAAAAGCAGGTCAGGATATTAATGGATACCAAATATACACGGGGAAAAAAAAAAAAGCGCGCGATACCGAGGCTCTAAATGACAGATCGGCACATAAAAGACTTGTCAGTGCTCTGCAGACTGCTGTATTTTTGACAACTGCTTCTGTTGGAGAGACGGAAACATTTTAAATAGGGTTGTTTGCAAAGGAAGGAATACTAGCCAAGGAGTTTTTCAGGGCTCAATACGTCAGCACATCACAATAATGCGGCCAGCCACAGTCAATTTAATAAAAAATTATCTGCTAATTTTTTCAAGTGAAAAAGTGATTATAATTTTTTTTTTAAACCATCATGTTCTAATTATCTGCTCTGTACAGTGGTTTTGCATAGGGCAGCCTCGGTCCTCCTCTTCTCAGGTCCCCCACCTCTTCTCAGTGGGCCACCATAGGAAGCCACTTCCTATTGTGGCACGCCTGCAGGCTCAACCCCAAGCTGCGCTGTCTGCGTCTCTAGAAAAGGAAAGCAAGGCTTGGCCCCTCCTCCCACATCACATGATTTGGATCGACAGCAGCAGGAGTCACTTTCTTCTGCTGTTGCCTCTCTGACCTGTGAGAAGGAAGAGAGCACAGAAAGCCATTGCTCTCGGGTACAGCACTGGAATGGAAATGGTCTCAGGCAGGTATAAGGTAGGGGGTCGACCAATTATCGGTGTGGCCAATTATTGGGGTCCGATACCAATTATTTGAAAATTTTTAATATCGGTCAGAAACTTACCGATATTGGTCAGCCTGCCTCCCCATCCCCGCGCGGCAGTCTCTGCCAATCCGTCAGAGGTGCGGTGAGCAGTAGATCGAGGACATTACTCTCACTGTCCACCTTGTATTACCGCTGTTCTGCCCCTACAGCAGGGCCGTGAAGGCTGCTCTTGACAGAGCTGCAGGCGAGCAGAGAGATAGTCAACATCATCTCTCACCGCACGCCCATGGAAGTTTACCCGCTTGGATGCCACTGGGGAGAGGCTGCCAGACGTGCAAGTAGTGACAAGCTGCATCTGGGCGGCAGGCGACTGGGACAAGCTGCATCTAGGCGGCAGGCGACTGGGACAAGCTGCATCTGGGCGGCAGGCGACTGGGACAAGCGACACACTGTATCTGTGTGGCAGGCAACAGTGGCAAGTGACACACTGAATCTGGTGGCAAGAGACAGTGGCAAGGGACATGTTGCATCTGCTAGCAGGTAATGGTAATGTACAGAATATCGGCACCTGTTATTGGCCTGAAAGGCAGCCCGAAAATTGGTATCAGCCCTGAAAAAAAACCGCGATTGGTTGACCCCTAGTATAGGGGACGGGGGGCTGGTGATGGATAATGTGCACAGCAGTATTTGTACCTTAATGCACAGAATGCAATAAGGGAGAAAACCTTCTTACCTTTACCGCCACTTTAAATAAATTTGAAGCCTGCCATATCTAGCACACAGTTTTCTGAGCCAGACAGGACCCAAACCAGGAGGGAAAAACACCTAACCCCACACTTCAGAGGCAGCTTTCTGTCAGCCAAGGTACTCTTGGGGTTCTCAAGAGTAGTCTAAAGCAGCCTTTCAACCTTTTTACCCCAGAGAAACATTTTAACTAATCTTTAGCTCTCAGGGAACCTTTGGTAAGATTGGTCTATCAAGGGCGATTAGGAAAAAGCCCCTTACATTGGTGGTAGGTGGGAAAGGTAAGCACCCTTACATGGGTGGCCAGAATTACACCCTTGTGGTCATGTTGCTGGTTCTGCCAAGTGGCATTGGTACTGGAACTACACAGGGACCATCAGACGTGAGGTCAGTAAGCCACAGCTCAAGGAACCCCAGTATTCCATAGAATCCTCAAGGAGAATCGCTGGTCTAAAGAATGCGAGGATAAAAGTGGCAAAGATATAATGCAAGTCCAGTAAACATTTCTTTACTGCATATGACAGTAGGTCACATAAAAAAGCCAACATGTTTTGGGGCTCAATACCCCCCTTCATCAGGAGAGAAGATAAAATCACATGAAAGATTTAAGAAGGTGAAGACATCCTAGTACATAGTAGGTAAGGTTGAAAAAAACACAAGTCCATCCAGTTCAACCTCTGTAGGTGTACGAGCGTCAGTGTCTATAATAAAATTTCCCATATCCTTGTAGGTTTTGTTTTTTAAGATATTCAACCAAGAGTCTTTTAAAAATATTCATACTTCCCGCAGCCACCACCAATTGTGAGAGAGAGAGTTCCACATCCCTATTGTCCTGACAGTGAAGAACCCCCTGTGTAGTTTAAAAGGTAAAACCGCTTCTCTTCCAGTCTCAATGTGTGGCCCCGTGTCCTCACACTCCCTGAGACTAAATAGTTTTTTTTCCTATGCTAGGATCCACATTGAAGTATTTGTAGATCGCCATTATATACCATTATATACCTCCTCAAGCATCGCATCTACAGAGAGAATAAAATTTAATGTTTGCAGCCGGTCCTTATAATTGAGGTCCTCCAATCCTCTTCTTAATTTCGTTGCCCTTCTTTGGACACTCTCCAGCTCATCCCTTTTGAGGACCGGTGACCAGAACTAGACAGAACACGCCAGAGTTTTATGAAGTGGCAGAATCATAGCTTTATCCCTGGAGTATATCCCTTTTTTATGCATGCTAAAATTCAGCCTGCTTTGGTAGCTGCTGCTTGACATTGCATGCGATTACTCAATCTGTCATCTATCAAGAACCCCTAGATCCTTCTCCATTCTTGATTCTCCCAGATATTTTCCACCTAGTGAATAATTTGCATTTAAGTTTTGGCCCCCAAGTGAATTACTTTACATTTCTCCATATTAAACCTCATTTGTACATAATATTAATGCAAGGTTTAAAAGGCCAAGTTCACCTTTGGCAACCCCTTTAGGGTGGAACATATAACATGTTCCAGCTCCTGCATCCTCTCACCCCAATCCCCCCTTCCTGTGACAGTGGGCGAGGAATCTTCTCCCTGAACCTGCTGTAAGAATATAAAAAAAGCGCAACCATGCAGGGCTTGACCACATGGCCAAAGTTCTGTGAATGAACTACAACTACTGTCAGCCACCACAACCAATGGATGGCAATTGTCAATAAACTGAGGATGCTGGCGAGTGTCCTTGTAGTTCATTAGATAGATAGAGATATAGATATATATATATATATATATATATATATATATATATATATATATATATATATATATATATATATATATATATATATATATATATATATATATATATATATATATAAATAAAATCTCCCAATTCAATGTAAAAAGATCATAATTCAGGTTGATACTAAGCAATGATTATTGAGATCACTAAAGTAATCAGATAATATAAGTTGATAGAATAAAAACCATGGCCAGAGGCACCAAATTATAATACATAGGTGGTTGGAATATCAATGATCATAACTGCATACATTAGAAGCCCAATGAGTGTGTGTGTGTATATATATATATATATATATATATATATATATATATATATATATATATATATATATATATATATGTGCAAGTACAGAGATAAAACGATAATTCTCCCGCTCTACAAGACTCTGGTCCGGCCGCACCTACAGTATGCTGTCCAGTTCTGGGCACCAGTCCTCAGGAAGGATGTACTGGAAATGAAGCGAGTACAAAGAAGGGCAACAAAGCTAATAAAGGGTCTGGAGCACTGAACTTATTCTCTCTGGAGAAGAGACGCTTGAGAGGGGAAATTATTTCAATATACAAATACCATACTGGTGACCCCACAATAGGGATAAAACTTTCGCAGAAGGGAGTTTAACAAGACTCGTGGCCACTCATAAAAATTAGAAGAAAAGAGGTTTAACCTTAAACTACGTAGAGGGTTCTTTACTGTAAGAGTGCCAAGGATGTGGAATTCCCTTCCACAGGCTGTGGTCTCAGCAGGGGGCATTGATAGTTTCAAGAAACTATTAGATAAGCACCTGAACGACCGCAACATACAGGGATATACAATGTAATACTGACATATAATCACACACATAGGTTGGACTTGATGGACTTGTGTCTTTTTTCAACCTCACCTACTACCCTGTTTCCCCTAAAATAAGACCTAGCGTGATTGTCGGTGATGGCTGCAATATAAGCCCTACCCTCCAAATAAGCCCTACCCTGTTTCCCCGAAAATAAGCCCTACCTTGAAAATAAGACCTACAAAGACTTTAACTAGGGCTTATTTGGGGGTAGGGCTTATATTGAGGCCATCGCCGACAGTCACGCTAGGTCTTATTTTAGGGGAAACAGGGTATGTAACATTTGCTCTGTGCATATGGGGCAAAAACGAATATTTTGCTAGTTTCTGTGATACTGGAATGTTTTTCAAGGATTTAAAATGAGCAAGGTGCATTTGGCCACTAAGGCCTCTTTCACACGGGGCAGATCAGTCATGATCCGCCCCGTGAACATCCGCTTGCTCAGCGGGGATCGCTCCGCCGATCCCCGCTGAGCAGGAAGATGACAGGTGCATCGCTGCACACTGTGCAGCGACGGACCTGTCAGAGCGCCGCTCTCCCCTATGGGGGGGATCGGATGATGACGGTCCGTAGTGTCCGTCGTCATCCGATCCGAAAACGGATGGAAAAGTAGGTTTTTCCTCCGTTACACTTTTCAGATCGGAGCGGGTCGGATGTCAGCGGACATGTCACCGCTGACATACGACGCTCCATAGGGATGAATGTATGTCCGTTTTTCATCCGAAAACGGAAGGATGAAAAACAGACATACGGATCATCCGTGTGAAAGAGGCCTTAAGTATACTTTGCACCATCTAGAGGCAAAATGCTGTACTTTCCATTTTAAAATTTATGCAACACATTTGACAAGCAAAGGAAATAGCCCAATAATTTTTTTTTTGCCCCATTCAGAATAATTGTACTTTCAAGTGAGTGAATGGTTTTGTCACATTTTTTACAAATACACCCCCTTGTGTTGCTGTAACTAGTGGTTAAAATGTTTGCTCTGTACTTTAGATGCGGACAGTAAATATGGAGAATACTGGACAACATATTGTAAAGGTAGGTAGAAAAAAAAAAAAAAAAAAAAAAAAGGTTTTATTAATTACTATACCATTTTTATCATCACACTATCTTTTACTAAACTCTGTAATCTCATATTTTACTACGCTTTGTGAATATTATGTTGTGGCTATGTTATATACTGTGTGTAACATGATGATTACACAACACTGCTGGCATTCTTTCTTGTGACCCATTATCGTTGGCCAAAAAAAAAAAAAAAAAAAAAAAAGTCTCATGCGCCACACATAACTGCATAACCACCTGGATATGTGAAATGACAGCCTCAGTCCAGGCTCCAGCCAAGCCATGCAACCAACGCGTTTCACTACACCCCAGAGCTTCAGCCCCGGAAGATTTCACCCCCTTCCTGACCAGAGCACTTTTGGCGATTCGGCACTGCATCGCTTTAACTGACAATTGCGTGGTCATGCGATGTTGCACCCAACAAAATTGACGTCTTTTTTTTCCCTCACAAATAGAGCTTTCTTTTGGTGGTATTTGATCACTTCTGCGGTTTTTATTTTTTGCGCTATAAACAAAAGAGCGACAATTTTGCTATAATATCCCCCAAAAATATATAAAACAAACCCAATTTTTTCCTCAGTTTAGGCCGATATGTATTCTTCTACATATCTAAAAAAAAAAAAAAAAAAACGCAGTAAGCGTATTTTGATTGGTTTGCACAAAAGTTATAGCATCTACAAAATAGGGGATAGATTTATAGCATTTATTATTTTTTTTTTTATCAGCAATGGCGGCGATCTGCGATTTTTATCGGGACTGCGACATTATGGCGGACACATCAGACACTTTTGACACCATTTTGGGACCACTGTCATTTATACAGCGATCAGTGCTATAAAAATGCACCGATTACTGTATAAATGACACTGGTAGTGAAGGGGTTAACCACTGGGGGGCGATGAAGGGGTTAGGTGTGTCCTAGGGAGTGATTCTTATGGTAAGGGGGATGGGCTTCAAGTCACATGACAGCGATCACTGCTCCCTATGACAGGGAGCAGTGATCTCTGTCATGACACAAGATGGGAATCCATCTCCCCTTCCCTGAGGAGCCTACATTGGCTAACCGTAAAGAACCGAATTACCTTCAAGACCCTCTGCCTCACTCACAAATGTATACAAGGAAACGCTCCTCAATACCTACGCGAGAAAATAAAGCACTATACACCCAATCACAGTCTTCGATCTTCAAACCAAAACCTCCTCCTTATTCCAAAAACCCGCTACAAAACAAAAGGAGAACGAAGATTCGCAGTCCAAGGACCACGGTTATGGAACGCTCTACCTACTCCCATCCGCATGGAAGAAAACCATCAGGCCTTCAGGAAGAAACTCAAGACCTACCTCTTTTAAGAAGCTGGACAACACAGGAGAGATCGAGCACCTTGAGGCGATTCAGTTCACATTTGCAGCGCTATACAAATCATTCATTCATTCACACAAGCCAGAACGGGGAAGTGCTATGTAAACAAGGCATTTCCCCGTTCTGGCTTGTGTTCCCAGTTCTGGCTTGTCTTCTGTTCTGAGGCTCCGTGACACGATCGCCGGGAGACCGGTGGACATCCGGTCCGCCTCCGGCGGCGCACGCGCCGGCTATCCAGGCCTCTTAAAGGGGACATACAGGTACGCCCATTTGCCCACCGCTGCCATTGTGCCGACGTATATCAGTATGCAGCGGTCGGCAAGTGGTTAAAGCGCAACTCCACTTTTGTTCAGAAAGAAAATATTCCACCTGGGTGATCAATGTACATTGCAAGGATTATAACAACCTTTGTTGCAGATTCCTACCTTTTGTTATTCTGAAGAAATCCCTGTGTGTTTGTCTGTGGCTCTGCTCTGAGTGGGTCTAATGGGAGTGGTTTCATAATTATCAGTCAGCTGTTGCAGAGCACCAATGAGGAAAGCTGCTGGGCCTGCATCCCTTTAAAAACGTGTTTCTATTGGAAATATATCACCAAAAAAAACATTTTTGTTGAAGGGGATGCCTGAAATCTGACTTGCATCTGAAACAGACTTCTGGGAAAATTGGTGAGCCAATCACACAAGGAGTTAAATGAGGTTTCTGGGGAGTGGTCAGTACACATACTGTGTACAGAACAACTCCAGGTAGCCATATTGCATCACATTTATAGAAAATTACAGCGGCTGCAGATTGAAAAGGAAAGGTAATTTATAATAACATTTAATTACAATATGACTTGTATCGCAATTGTATATGCTATTTTTTTTTCTTTTCCCTTTTTTTCCCCCACTTTCATCATGGGGATCATGAATAAGCTCTGGGGGTGGAGTGAAAAGCGTTGGGTGTGTGGCTTGGCTGGAGCTCAGGCTGAGGCTGTCATTTCACATATCCACGTAGTCTTGCAGTGATGTGCGGCACATAAACATTTTTTTGTTTCTTGTATTATTGGAGGTGGAATGAGCTCTGTCCTTGCCAGCACTCCCAGCAGTGTACTACAGGAGAGGACCCGGCTGAAGCCTTGAGTGGCTCACCTTATTTGCTGTCTGGCCATTATTATGGGAAATATGAATTTACTGGACTTGCATTATACAGTGAATAAAAAAAAGTCTACACACCCTGTTAAAATATCAGTTTTCTGTGATGTAAAAAAACCAAGACAAAGAAATCATTTCAGAACTTTTTCCACCTTTGTGACCTATAAAAGTGTACAACTCAACTAAAAAATAAACCGAAATCTTTTAGCATCAGTGGGATCTCATTGTGAAAAGGTATCAGTCAAGAGAAGTGTACAAAAGAATTTCCAGAGCATTCGATATACCATGGAACACAGAAGACAGTCATCATCAAGGGGAGAAAATATGGAACAGCGACATTACCAAGAATTGGACATCCCTCCAAAATTGATGAAAAAAAAAAAAAAAAAGAGTAGAAAACTTGTCAAGGAGGCTGCCAAGAGGCCTACAGCAACATTAAAAGAGCTGCAGGTATATTTGGCTTTGTGGTACATGCGACAACAATCTCCCGTATTCTTCATCTGTCTAGGCTATGGGGTAGAGTGCCAAGATGGAAGCTTTTTCCTACGAAGAACATCCAACCCGGCTAAATTTTGCAAAAACATCTGCAGGCTCCCAAAAGCATGTGGGAAAAATGTGTTCTGGTCTGATGATACCAAGGTTGAACGTTTTGGCCATATTTCCAAAAGATATATGTTTGCCGCAAAACCACCACTGCATATCACCAAAAGAACACCACACCCACAGTGAAGCATGGTGGTGGCAGCATCATGCTTTGGGGTGGTTTTTCTTCAGCTGGAACAGGGGCCTTAGTTAAGGTTGAAGGAATTATGAAAAGTTCCAAGTACTAGTCAATATTGGCACAAAACCTTCAAGGCTTCTGCTAGAAAGCTGAACATGAAGAGGAACTTCATCTTTCAGAATAAAAACAACCCAAAGCATACATCCAAATCAACAAAGGAATGGCTTCACCAGAAGATGATTGAAGTTTTGGAATGGCCCAATATGTCATGCTGATAGACTCGTACCCAAAAAGACTGAGCGCTGTAAGAAGATCAAAAGGCGCTTCAACAAAGTATTAGTTTAAGGGTGTGCACACTTATGCAAACATATTAGTTTTGCTTTTTATTTTTACTTCAGAGAGTAAGTTCAAAAAAGTTCAGAGAGTTCAGTTTGTTGTTAAACTTAGTTGTACAGTTTTTAGGTCACCGGGGCGGACTGACCATTCGGGCACTGCCCGAAGGCCCCATGCCACTAAGGGGCCCCATCAGGGTTGCCAGCCTCAATAAAACCAGGGACAGTATGTAAAAATCAGTTTTTAAAAAAAAAAAATCCAAAGACTATAGCTGCCCCGCCTCTCCAGTACCTTTTCAGTGTGTGTATGTGTATTCTGTGTGTGTATACTGTGTGTGTGTGTGTATATTGTGTGTCTGTGAGTGTATACTTTGTGTGTGTGTGTGTATACTGTGTGGCCCCATAATCTATTATCTGGGGTCCCCATAATCTTCTATTGCCCGGGGGCCCCATAATCTTCTCCTATTGCCCGGGGGCCCCATGAGTTGTCAGTCCGCCCCTGTAGGTCACATTAAAAGGTCGGAAAAGCTCTGAAATGATTCATCTTCGTCTCATTTTTTTACATCACAGAAAGCTTACATTTTAAAACAGGGGTGTGTAGACTTTTTATATCTGCTGTAGATCATTTTCTTCTTACACCCTTTAGCTATCGCTCATTGTCATGTATAGAGAACAGAAGCTTCCCTTTCCTATGGAGAAAAGGCAGTGGCAGCAGGTGTTTTTTTGGGGGGAAGGGGCGGCCAACAACCCCCCCTCCTCCGGGCCGCTGGTGAAGCAGCAGAAGCTGACCTTACCGTGGATGCGGGCGGTGAAAGCAACGGTCGGAGCTGCTGTGGCCATCTCCCAGCGTGGCAGGCTCCGATGTCCTCTCTGATCCTCCCGGCGCTAGGCATCCAATAGGATCGCCTGATGTTTTGGCCAATCGGGAAACGAGTTTCATACCCGCTTCCCGATTGGCCGGGAGGAGGATCAGTGTTGCAGCAGCGAATATTCATTCACTGTTGCATTACACCTGGGTGTGCTCAGGATGCATGCTCTGCGACCGAAGCCCGCGCTATTTTGAAGCCTATTAGAGCCTATGGCTCTAATCGGATGGTTCAAAAAAAAAAAAACCCTGGTCGCTGCAATTCATGTGCCTGGTGACCTATAAGGAGCCGAACACATGAATAGGGGCGAATCTATTCTCTGCATATAGGGGGTGGAGAGGAGACAGGGCAGCGCTCAGGCGCCCCTAATGAACGGGCCCCGCCACTGAGAAAAGGTAATAGTCCCCATTTAGTTGCAGATATTTTTAAAAATACTTTAACATTTTGCAATCAATGCGGTTTGCCTAAAACACTCTAGAATGCTCCTTCATGATTACATCAGATAATTGCAAGATCAGTCAACACAGCATTCCAGTTTAAATAGCATAAAACACAGCTTGGACTGCTGCTGAAGGGTCAACATAAAATACAATGTTACCAGATTTTTTTTTTTTTTTTTAATATGTTAAAAGAAAAATTAAAATGCAGAAAATGTCATTGTGGACAACTTTAGTAGGCCATAGGATTTTTGTGGCAAATATAGCACACTGGATAACTAAACCCACACGTGAATCCAGGACAAGAATAAAGTAATAGTTATTAAAATATATATATAAAAAAAAAAAAAAGGATTACAAGCACGTTTATACTTACCTGCTCTGACTGCATTATTTTCAATGTAAGGTCCTGTTCACACCTTAAATCACACAGTGATTTTCTGCTTGAAGCACAAACGCTCAACAAGCCAAATCCTATTCATTTCAATGGCCCCTGTTCACATCTGAGTGTTATCACCTAAAGTTGAAAAAAGTAAATGAGCTTCTTTTTGGCAGATTACAAGCCGTTAGTTTTTGGCCCCATAAACTTCAATAGAAACGCCTGACTTAAGCGTTTTACGAGCGTCAGCTGACAGCTGAAAAAAAAACAAAAAAAAAAACACCTGACGTAGTGTCCCCCCTCAGTCCATACTAGACCCAGGGACTCGAAGGGCCCGGTATGGACTTGGGGGACAGAGGATGAACCCCACACAGTTTTCTTCAATAGCCGTTTGCCAGCGATTGCAACCGCAAATCAATTTAAACGTAAATCAGACTTGTTTCTCTTTAGAACTTTCATTTTTGCTGCAGCATGTTCTATACAGATGCGCCACTTTGCAGAAAGACTAAGGGGACCGACCAACCCCCCCGGGCACTATATGTAAAAATAATGTATAATAAATATAAATAATAATATAAATAATAAAATTATAATTATTATATTTAAAAATACATTTTTAGTTTTTATTGTTGCACTTTAAGCATCATTAAAATCACTGATGCAGAAAAAAACTATTGTTTCTGAAAAAAAGTTTTGCATTGATACATGTTCCTCAGGGCAGTACCAGGACCCCCATACCCCTTTTACGGCCAATTACTTGCATATAAGCCTTCAAAATGGGCACTTTTGAAGTGCCCATTTGGGTTAGAACTTTTTCCTGTTCAGGAGTTCTGCTGCAAACTAAACAGGGGGGTGTTCGGCCCATCTCTACTTACTGAAAAGATATAGAAAAAACATTTCAAATTGTACATTTGCAAGCCCAATAGAGCGAGAAAAAGGCATTTTCCAGCCAATCATGTTCCTACCTGTGCATCTAACAAAAAATAAATTCTAGATGAGGGAAGAAGAAAGAATACAGCCCTATTGTAGTTCTAGCAGTCACTTCTGAACAAAGAATGCCAGCAACCATTACCATTATGAGAAGAGCACTGGCATATGTACAGAGTGCATGCTGTAAGAGAACATGACGCTTCACTTTACAGAATTCCAAACAAGGAAATTCTGTTCAGTTATTTCCATACCACCCTGTAATATCACTAAAGGGTTAACATGGAAAAACACACACTATATCTAGGTGTTCCTGACGTAACTACAACAATCTCAAGAATCGCCGCACAAGTTCAAACCTGACCATATGACCCAACGCATATCCCTAAATAGGATTCTCTATGGTAACGATAGCAACAAAAATCACAGTAACCACTTCCAGCTGTACAGCCAGACTGTGCGATCTGGATGCTGTTGGAAAGAATAGCTTGCATTGCCATTTATGGAAACTATATAGACAGAAGAAAATCTTTATATACAGCACCAGCTGGATACTAAAATCATGAAAACCCTAAGGGCTTGTTTGCACCACAATCCCCGCTCTCATTGGGAGTTTCTGCTGCGTGTGCATTCACATGCTGTTGCAATGCGTTTTCAGTGTATTTACATGCAGCAAGGCCTTCTGCATTGCAAGAGTTAAATGCTCATTAAAACTCAAATCCAGGTAATACAAATGCTCCTTTGTAGTGGGGCTATTTCTGACCATCTCAGAGTTGCTTTAAAAACACAAAAGTTTAAACTACTTAAAAATGACAGTTGGTACCCACTAAACACTTTCCACATCAGTATTTAAAATTAGGTAGCCAACATGTAAGCCTAGAAACCTACAGGTCTGAACACACATGTACAATGACCAGTTTTGTAAAATAATGACTGCACTGGCATGAAGGAACAATGCTAATGATCAGGGGCTGAAGTCTCAGTTTCCAGTGCTGCAGTCCACATTGAAAATAAAATTAGTATGGTCTGTGACCAGATTCAGCTGACAGCAGGTTCAAGTCAGCAGATGTCACAGAGCCAGTCCAGGCTCTACAGAGGTCCCGACAATTTTAAGATCCACCCAGATGCCTGGCCAGCAGCTGGCACAACCTCTGTGCGCCATTGCCCCCTGCACAGACCAGGATGGGCAGGGCAGATCAGAGAGTGGTGACTGACAATCACCGCTCTCTGCTCACCAAAGTCCAAGAACTGAGCGATCAGTGGTCATGTGATCTCCCAGTTCCTGGAGACGGCAGGGAA
This sequence comes from Lithobates septentrionalis, assembly GCA_037952835.1. Taxonomy (NCBI): domain Eukaryota; kingdom Metazoa; phylum Chordata; class Amphibia; order Anura; family Ranidae; genus Lithobates; species Lithobates septentrionalis. The sequence goes on along the minus strand of JBBDGP010002504.1, from coordinate 1,911,976 downwards.
CAGCTGCAGCATTGGACCGATTAAATATCCACATAGTATGAAAGTTAGTTTTTTGATAATCACACACTCTTTTAAAAAGCAGTAAAAGTGATGCTCTGCTAAGCACTTAAATCGTGTCTATGCCAGGAATGTGCCAAATCTGGTATGTATGCCTCTGTGTAATGTAAACGTGCTATTTATGCTTACCTCTGTGTAGCTGTGCAGTGAACAATGTGGATTGTCAGAGTGCTCTTCTCCAGCCACAGTACACTGCAACACATTCAGTCTTCCATCATTTCAGAGACAAATTAAACTTCTATGGGCTTTGTATTTTTTTTTTGAAGGGGAGGGGGATACACATGGAGCACAATTTTTTTTATTAATGGGTGGCTACTGTTGGGATGAATCACGCACTGAAGCTTTATATATCCTTAGGACACTCCAGTGGTCAGAACCCCCTCACCACAAATAATTTCTATAGCCTCCACTAACTTTAAAATGCAAAAACAAGGGATGCTGGTTCCTTTTTTGTTTTGTTTCTTATGAAAAAAAAAAAAAAAAACCCACAAACAGTCAGAGAAAGATATTGCTGAAGGCTCATTCCCACCAGAAGAAACTTAGTGCGGTGCTGAAGTGTTCTGCATTTTTAAAAGGCTCCATTTGAAATTAAAAACAAAAACAAGACATAAAAAAAACAAAAACAGAACATTAAAACACTAAATGCAGCATGCTGAACTGAAAGCCATCACATTGATGGGAACAGGCTACTGAAAACAATGCTTTTTTTTTTTTATTGCTTATGGTGCAAAAATGCAGAAAAATGCCTCATTGCACATGGTGGGAATGACTCCCAAAAGTACCATTAGGAAGACTGACTAGGGGAATTTCCTCAGAGCTGACTTTTTTTTCTTTAGTTTTGGACAGGAGGAAGTAAACTATCCTATCCGGATTTCATTGCTGTTCTTGTCACCACTGGAGAGACCACCCACTCTACATTTGTTCTGGTGACCACTGTCTTCAGTACAGAAGTTGATGTGAAATCCAAATTTTAGAGTTGTCACAGGTTGAGAACTTTTAACGAGGACCTTAATTTGCAGAGACAACTACGTACAACAAGCACGTCTCAACTGATTATACAGCCTATGGGTTTGCAGTGATGTTTTAACCCATTGGGGTTAAGGGGGGCCCGGACTGTGGGGCATAGGGAGCGGAATGGGTCCAGATGTCAGTGGGACTAAAGAATGCCCCCCATAGTTGGTGTCAGTGTGAGGAATAGCACCCCATCGTTCATGTCATTGGAAGAAATTGTGCCCCATTGTTGGTGTCATTGGGAGGAATTCTGCCCTTCATTGGTGTCGGGGGAATGGGGGGTGGTATATGCCCCATTGTTGGCATCAGGGGATAAAAATAGTTCCAAGGGCTGTATAAAAGCAAACAAAGGGCCCCATCTGGCCTCCAGGCCGCAGTTTTGAGACCGCTGCACTACACCATTGTGAATACTGCCATGTAGCCTGTGAATTATTTGCCTCACTTAATTGTCTTTTTGGATAATAAAAGCTCTACTTTCTTTAACTGTTCTGTGTTCTTATAGAGATTGTGAACAGTTTGTGTTTCTTACGATTGTTTCGATGTAGAATGGAAGTACTATTGACCATTAGCCAGACACTTTTACATGATGGTTTAGATATTGAAACACTTTTTGGTTGTATAAAAAAAAAAAAAAAAATTCTATATATGGGCGATGGATATCCGAACATAGTTTGAGTCGCCTGTTTTTCATGTATTGGATAGGTCATCATTTTATCCGCCATATTGCCTTATCTTTGCATTTGACTGAGATTTTTATTTTAATAAAAAACTTTCTTGGAGGGAAAAAAAAAAAAAAAAAAGTGTACGAGTAATCCAGAGACATGAAAGAACTACTGATATGGTTGTAGTTATTGGATAGACCAAGCATCTTATATCTAGGGCACCATCAAAGCCAACCATTCTGCAGGAGATGCTGAGAATTACATTTCTGCAATCCTTATCCTATCACCATAGAAGTGATAGAGCGCCCCTCCCCACACCATTGATATAAACTCCGAAATATTTCCCCCACGCTGGTCAGATCATGTCCATTCATCTGACCACCTTCTAAAGCCTCTGGGCAGCCCATTATATTTTATTCTTCAGATAAAAATCAAGCAATTCGGCCTTACTGAGCTTCACAATCCTCCACAGCTGGGCCTCTAGATATTGTTCACACCATACAAGTACACTTCACAGAAACTCATTCTACTACTAAGCGTCTGACGACAAAATCGAGAAAGCAATATCGGCTTCACACATCTAAAAATATTCTGTGAAAGAAAAAAAAAACATTTTGTAAAAGGGTTGGCTCTTTATTCTGCACACCAGTTTGTCCCGTATTTGAGAATCTGGTGTTTTAAAAAGAGACAGTTTAAAACAAGCAGAACTTCAATAATTTAAAAGCATTCACAACATTTCCTCGAGCATTTTAGGGAATTTCCACTACGCCATATGGTGTGCAATTAGAAAACAACTCAACTGTATCAAAATAGGACACATTTAAATATAAATCAATCAAAAAAGTTTCTATGGCTACATAAAGCAGCTTGCGCTATCTGCAAGCTGAAATGGCCATAATGTACATCTTATTACAACTTAATAAACAAGCTCAAAAGTCACTGGATTGATTCTTCATTACTATGCATTACTCCACTTATCTCTTTTCAATATTCTACAAATTACCGGTAGCTTGTTTATAAGATTAAAATGAATAGAATTAAACATCCTTTTCAAAAATTAAAGACAGTAAGATCTGTTGCTGTAAGCCATGAGTGATCTGTCAACATTCCTAACATAGCAATACCTCTAAAGAGAAGACAGAGTCTTTCCAAAGTAAATTTTAAATGTGCATGTAAAAGATCATGTTGATGTAAAATCATCCATGTGTTACATGTTTTAAAACCCTGTTTGTGTAGCTTAAAAGTTATCTGCATGAAGTGAGCCAACCAGATTTTCTCATACCATACACAAACTTTATATGCCACAGCAGTTTTTCTCTACTGCTTTTAATAAGTTATGGTGTCAGCTGACCAACTGAAAGCAAAGCGCGCTATGTGGCCGATATATCAACAGCTGTTAAACAGGAAGGTAGAGTTATTATTAGTTGCCGAGATATCCCTTCAGCAGCCAATCTACAAATATCGAATTCAATTACAAAATTATACAAAAAAAAAAAAAAACAACGCATTTAAAAAGCGTGAAAGTCGCAACAAGAAGCTGCTTGCTTTAGGCAATTTTCACACTAATCTGACACGTAAGTCGTAAGACTTCTGACCCTGCTATTTTATGTCTGACTTCAATGAACAGGATCAGACGATACTAGGCCCTTTGAGTCTGGTATGAATCTTGGTGGAACCCCACACCAAAAAAAAAAAAATTAAAAAAAAAAAGGAAGAAGATGAATCCCCCCCCCCCCCCCCCCCAAATCCATACCAAGCAGTATGCAGCCTGGCAGGTCAGCAAAGGGGGGGGCTCTGCCTCTTCTCGACAAACCTTGGTGCGAGAGAGTGCACACCCGCCCTTTCCAGACCTGCATGCTCAGACAATGGTCTGGAATGGTATTGATGGGGGGGGGCCCCATGCCGCTTTTGGTTTTCAGTTTTGGCATGGGGTTCCCCTCAAGATGCTCAGAGCACAAGTCAGATCAGTTAAGATGATGATCCTAACTTGCATTCAAATCAATGGTCTGAAATCATGCCCAAGTCGGACCAAAGTAATGCAGGAGGCATTTTCAAAGTCAGACTGAGACACAAGTCAGACCAGTTAAGATATCTCTCAAAGGGAACCATTGATTAGGACATGTCATGCAACCTGTGCTCTGGAAGTCGGAGCACATGTCAGACCAGAATGAACCGGCCCTTAAAGCGGAGCTCCAGGCTCCTTCAGAAAATACAAATACTGTAGCTGCTGACTTATTAGGACACTTACCTGTCCACTTTCCTTGTGGCTTCACAACCGGTTCCCTAATGCGCAAAACGCACTGCTCTCTGTGAATGGCCCAGGAGGTGAACTTCCAGGTGAGTTTGCCACGGCAAAGTCAGCCTTAAATGGGAGCAGGTACCTGTCAAAACCAGGTACCCCACTCCCCCCCCCCCCCCAAAAGATGCCAAATGTGGCAGCGGAGGGAGGGGGGGGGGGAATGACACAATCAAAAATGATTGGCCCTGAAGCCAAAAATAAAACAAATGCAGAAATATATACATTAACCACTTGCTGCCCGCCATATAGCAGAATGACAGTGGCAAAGCGGTTATAATATCCCGACTGGGTGTCATATGACGTCCTCAGGATATTGAGCCGCTGCGCGCCCCCGGGGGTGCGCATCGCGGCGATCGTTGTTGCGGGGTGTCAGTCTGACACCCCGCAACACCGATCTAGGTAAAGAGTCTCTGATGAAGACTCTTTACCACGTGATCAGCCGTGTCCAATCACGGCTGATCACAATGTAAATAGGAAGAGCCGGTGATTGGCTTTTCCTCACTCGCGTCTGAGAGACGCGAGTAGAGGAGAGCCGATCGGCTGCTCTCCTGACAGGGGGGGTCTGTGCTGATTGTTTATCAGCACAGCCCCCCCTCGGATCCCACCCAGGACCACCAGGTAAGCCGCCCAGGACCACCAAAAAAGCCATCCACACTGGACCACCAGGTATGCCCCCTAGACCCCCAGGGAAATGCTAATCTGTGCCCAGGCAGCTGCCAATCAGTGCCCACTCACAATGCCTACCACTGCCAGTGCCACCAGGGATGCCTATCAGTGCCGCATATCAGGGCCACGTATCAGTGCCACCCATAAGAACCGCTCTTTGCAGCCTTTCAGTGCCCAGTGTCGCCTATCAGTGCCCACCAGTGCTACCCATGAGTGCCGCCTATCAATGCCCATCAGTGCCACCCATCAGTGCCCACTCATTGGTGCCACCTCATCGGTGCCTGTCAGTCTAGCCTTATCAGTGCCCATCAGTGAAAGAGAAAACTTACTTATTAACATTTTTTTACAGAAACAAAAAGCAAAAAACTTTGTGTTTTTTTTTTTCATAATTTTCGGTCTTTTTTTATTTGTTTAGCAAAAAATAAAAACCACAGAGGTGATTAAATACCACCAAAAGAAAGCTCTACTTGTGGGAACAAAATGATAAAAATTTAGTTCGGGTACAGTGATGGATAGCCGCGTAATTGTCATTCAAACTGCGACAGCACTGAAAGCTGAAAATTGGTCTGGGCAGGAAGGTGTAAAAGTGCCCTGTATTGAAGTGGTAATCTAAAATGTCAGAACTAAATTTCTTTAAAAAAAATCTTCTATTGTCATGGCGAAGCTGGCCATACCCAGATCCACAAAAATCAACTAAAAAAAAAAAAAGAAAAAAAAAAGCCAGGTGGAAAATTGTCAGCCGAGTATTGTAGTGTATCCAATGCAGTCACTGTTCAAGTACGCAGATAGCTGCGGGTGCTGAGGCTGTCTAAATGCAACAGCCAGCAGGGGAGACCTCTCGATCCACATGGTTTAGCAGGGGAAATTGATTTCTCTTGTTCAGTCTGTGTGCTAGTCTTTTACCAGTTATTGTCTTAGATTTCATCTGTTGAATGAACAAAATTTACCAAATACTAAAAATAGTATGAGGTCCTATCAGAATGGACATTCTATGAGGGATGTGTGGCCAGGTTTAGAAACACTCTATTACCTTCTGCATCACACAGCAGATACGAGAAGCCCCATTGTTATCGGAGAGTTTGTTTCCATTGACAACTATTATTTAATAGCGTCACGTTCACGTGTTTGATGCATTTATTTCTAGAAAGTCTGCACAAGAAGCTCCTCATCAGCATTCAAGGTCTTCCTATTCATTACTGATCATCCCACGCTCAGTGCCATACATCGTGAGAAAAGATAAAATCAATAACTAGCATGGCACTCATCTACGCAAAGGAGGGCGACCACTGCAGACATCCCATCTGGAAAGAGGTCACTCTATATTTATTTTTTTCCCAGTAGTGGAGTCTGTGCAGCTATGAGACAGACTCCTTTTCATTTCCCAAGTTCTGTATATGTGAATTACAAAGTGAATTTAATTAATTTAAATTGGTTGCAAAAGGCAGGAATCTGCATTAGGGCATTTTAAAGTAGGACTCCCAACAAAAACTCCCTTTAAGTTCTTTATAGGGTGGGAAAAGGATGGAACTGCTGCCATGTGTATTGGCATTTGAAATATGTTGTTCATGTATTTACATCTACTTGTAACTGTAGGGGATTTATAAAACATATACATTACATAGTGCTTGCTTTAGCACCTTTGTCCTTGCAAGAAAAAGAAGTTCACTTGAATGGCAGCCCTGCTGTGAGCAAAGAGAAATATCCTTTGACTCCTGATAAAGGGTGAATCGCTCACTTTTGCCATGTGACAGTACTTGACCATTCAGACATCCTGTGCTGTCACATGGGGGCAGAAAGTCTCCAGACTTGTGTAAGCTCCAAACTGCTAAAATAGGAGCTTACGTAAGGCTTTCTAGCTCCACTCCTGGAAGCTGAACAGTACACTGAAGTAAAAGAAAGCCATGTATATGTGGTTGGTGGGGCTGCAATTAAGTGAGGTGAACAAAAGTGAGCGGATTAACCCATCCAAGAATTTCCTCGTTGGCAGCAAGCTCACCAATCTGCAACAGGTTTGGTTGTCTACAGAGACAACAAAGCCTGAAATACGCACAAGGACTAGGTGGGTGCTGATCATTAGGGGACAGTAACGGCAATCGTTAAAGAATGCAATTCATAACCCAATAAAACTGCTAAATGATCATAACCAGTGAGTGTTATCTCAGCAGTAGGCAGCGACGTATTAAATAGCGCTATTATCCAATAAGGATGAAATGTGGCAATACAAGTAGCGATTTGTGACTTGTGGCCCAGCGGAGTTCCAGCCTGGGTGAAAATAAAATTTAAAAAAAAGTCAGCAGCTACAAATACTGTAGCTGCTGACTTAATATAAAGGGCACTTGGAACCTCAGGTTTGAAGTAGCACTGTTGGCAGTGTGAAACATGTCACCTCCTGGGTTCTGTGTCCTTGGCTGTCATTTGACTTTGTTGGAATAATGCATTATGTTGGATCATCTTGGTAGTGTGCAGCCTTTCCTTCTATTGATATCGGGAGCGAGCCTCGGCTTACACCTAACATATCCAATCACAATAACTGCTCACTTGGAGCGGCGGATTCTCCCCCTGAACTCCAGTGGAAAAGTAAGCCTTACATTGGTGGTCAATAGGAAGAATGTTCCTTACATTGAGGGTCTGGAAGAATGATGCCTTCGGCTCCTTTCACATTTCATAAAGCAGGAATGCGTGATTGTTTTGTGCAAGAATCATGTCTTTCCAAGTGATGTGCATAGGGCAGCCTATTCATTTGAATGGGCTGCCCTATGCACATTTGTTGTGCCAAAGAAGCTCAGGGCCCAAATTTTGGCGATAAATTAGGCACATATTTTCATGTGCATTTTGTCACGCAGCAAAACCTCACCTTGTTTGGGGTACCATTAATTATTAGTGGAAAAATAATTAGCATCATGTGTTTTGGAAATGCATGCAGAAAAAACACAGATTCTGCCCACGATTCCAAATTGCTCAAATGTGAACAGGGTCTGACAGATAGCTAAAAGGATTTTTGGTGTTGTTGGTAATTTATCTGGGAGGCAGATATTGCTCAATCCTCAAGGAACCCCCTTTTAAGTGCTGTGGGAACCCTAGGATTCAATGGAACCCTGGTTGGGAAGGGCTGGTTTAGGCTCGGTTCATACATGTCCAGCTGCCGTTTTAGTGCAAATTTTTAAAAAGGAGTCAGGTGCAGTTTTGTTCCCCTGTTCAGGTGTGAATTTTTAGCTTAGAAAAAAAAAAAAAAAAAATTGCACCTGAACCAAACTGAAAAACACATAGGACTCTTTAAAAACCCGCCACGGCTGGCCCGCAGATATGTGAACCGGCTGCATAAAGAAGGCTGGGAAGGAAAAGAAGTCCTGGACTGCCGCACTCCATACAAAAACATCTTTATTGAAAAATTCCGTTTAAAATCCAATGTAGCAAACAAAACAAAAAGTGAACATGCTGGGCATAAATAGCTAACGCATTTCACATTCAAGGATGCTTACTCATAGCTAGATTTGATTAAACAACAAACATAAGGGAGGGACAGGGAGGGACTTTATATTTATGTTTGTTGTTTGATCAAATCTAGCTATGAGTAAGCATCCTTGAATGTGAAATGCGTTAGCTATTTATGCCCAGCATGTTCACTTTTTGTTTTGTTTGCTACATTGGATTTTAAACGGAATTTTTCAATAAAGATGTTTTTGTATGGAGTGCGGCAGTCCAGGACTTCTTTTCCTTCCCAGACTTGAGCACAGCCAGCACCCAACACTGTGCGGTAGGACGGGAGTTTTCCAAGGGATTGCGGAGGTTTTTGGAGCGGCTTTTCCCCCACATTTGCATAAAGAAGGGTGCCGATTCAAACGTCATGTGAATTGCATGAGGTTCAAAACACATTTATTTCGCATTTATGTGAACCCAGCCTTAGACATATTAAAATGACTGAGCATATCGATACGTATGTGGCGATCACCAGACATTTTTCAACAGATAATACTTTGCTGGTCACGATTTATACTGTCATAGATATTAATAGGCACAATTACAAGAAACCAGAAAATGCCAAGGTCAACAGATTTATTACAACTCCAAGTCACTGGCTCATACTCACAGGATGACTCACAAGTGACAACCGTTGCTAGCACAACTTATCTACAAGTGATTTTACATGAAGCAAAGAGGTTTCTAAGCTGCCCCCGACTTCAACACAAGATATTTAAAGCAACATTTCATTTTTTTTAATACATATAAATACATACATGCAAGGTTTTTTTGCACAAATTTATTTTAGGCTCCAGGAGGCAAATTCCAGACACTTCCTTCCTCCTGATTGTTGCTATAGTCACATGCATAGTTCTAGTGCTGCTGCGGCAAAAAGGGAAAAAAAAAAAAACCACACACACACACACACACACACACACACAGCTGGAGAAAGTAAATAAAAACATTTTTTTTTACAAGTCTGTACACATTCCAGATACCTAATGCCAGGTATCACATTTACAGAGAAGGGACAGCTCTGTCCAGTGAGTACAACTGGTCTAGGAAGCAGAATGGTGATCTAAGGAGAGAGGTATGTGTATCACAAAAATGGCGCACCAAAATTGCAAATACTGTAAACATACTGTCTGTATTTCAGCCGCGTATTTAGCGGTTTACCTGGAGTTCAATATTGATCACAACGAGGTATCAGATTTTGCAGAAATTTTACATACAGGCCCAAGTTGAACCCATTTGGATGTGTTGCTCTGTCTTGGTTTATGTGCTTCACCAATGCTACCCGATGATTATGTGAGAACTAGACCAGCCTCTCTCAACCTTCTCAACACAGAAACCCTTGAAATAACTTTGTGGTCTCAGTGAACCCCCACTAAAAATAACTATCTACAACTCATGATACATCAGTGTGATGGTGAGTGGGAAGAATGCTCCTTAACCGCTTCAGCCCCGAAAAAATTTTACCCCCTTCCTGACCAGAGCACTTTTTGGGATTCAGCACTGCGTCGCTTTAACTGACAATTGCGCGGTCGTGCAACGCTGCACCCAAACAAAATTGATGCCTTTATTTCCCACAAATAGAGCTTTCTTTTGGTGGTATTTGATCACCTCTGCGGTTATTTTTTTCGCTATAAAACAAAAAAAGCGACAATTTTGGGGGAAAAAAAAAAAAAAAAGCAAATCATTTTTACCTTTTGCTATAATAAATATATCCCAAAAATATATTTAAAAAAAAACAGATGTCAGCGATCACTGTTCTCGATGACAGGGAGCAGTGATCTGTCATGTCACAAGGCAGAACGGGGAAATGCTTTGTTTACATAGGCACTTCCCCGTTCCATGGCTCCGTGACACGATCGCCAGGAGACCGGCGGACTCCGCAGGCACAGTCACCCTGTACGCGGCAGGCGCACACCCGCTAGCCCTGCCAATTAAAGGGGACGTAAGGCACGCCCATTTGCCCACCGCTGCCACTGTGCCAACGTATATCGGCGTGCAGCGGTTGGCAAGTGGTTAAACTTGTGGTCATTAAGAAGAATTACCCCCTTATAGATAGCTAAAAAGATCAATAGCGTCAGTCAGAGCTCATCTATTAGGCAGAAGTTGCTCATTTCTCAAGGAACCCCTAACAACTTGGAGGAACCCTGGTTGAGAGATCCTGAACTAGACAGATATTTCAGGATTGTTGAAATATTTTCAAGCAGAGCTACCCTTTACAAGCATGTATTTTTAATAACAAGAACTGTGTGGGGTGAAAAGAGCCACACATTGGAAACCCACGGTTTATCAAACCATTATGTTGGTATACACACACAGCACAAAGAACAAATAATGTAGACGGCTTATCGATTGTTTTTTATCACTTTAGCATTCCCCTCCACAAAAGACCAATGTCCAAAGCCTGTCTCTCATTTAATTGTGTTCTGAGATAAGAGCAGAGAAGAAGTACACTAAAGAATCATTGGTCTACAGATACCTGTAAAGCTCACCGTGGTGAGAACACACCATTTTATATACAGAATAAGGCCTCTTGCACACAGGAGTAAAAAAATGCTTTTTACTAATCTGAAAGGAGATGCACTGTTGTCTATGGAACCATGCACACAGCCATGTAAAGATCAGTATTCCAGCATAATGCCCCGTACACACGGTCGGACATTGATCGGACATTCCGACAACAAAATCCTAGGATTTTTTCCGACGGATGTTGGCTCAAACTTGTTTTGCATACACACGGTCACACAAAGTTGTTGGAAAATCCGATAATTCTGAACGCGGTGACGTAAAACACATACGTTGGGACTATAAACGGGGCAGTAGCCAATAGCTTTCCTCTCTTTATTTATTCTGAGCATGCGTGGCACTTTGTGCCTCGGATTTGTGTACACACGATCGGAAATTCCAACAACGGATTTTGTTGTCGGAAAATTTTATAGCCTGCTCTCAAACCTTGTGTGTCGGAAAATCAGATGGAAAATGTGTGATGGAGCCTACACACGGTTGGAATTTCCGACAACTAGGTCCTATCACACATTTTCCGTCGGAAAATCCGACCGTGTGTACGGGGCATTAGAGCGTTACTAAACCCACAACAGTAAAAACAGTCTGTATATGCAGTAAAGCATACTTGTTATACTCACTGTGGAACCCAAGAGGTTAATCCTCTGCATTGTGCAAAAAGGCTGTTTGATCCTGTCTTCTCTGATCCCCCCTTCTTCCAGTGCCCCCAATATATTTATTAGTGATAGAGTCAGGGGACATGCCGCACATGCTCAGTTTGGTGTGCATTGCTAGAGTGATCCTTTTTTCTTGGGAGGATGCATGTGATTACCACAGGGCCAATCAGCACTGTCCAGAGAGAAGGTCAGGGGACCTGCATCTTGATAGGACAGTCAGTGCAGAATGAAAACTCCTCCTACAAGCTTTAACCAGGCACAAGACTGCTAATGAGAATAGGTAAGCAGTTTACTGTATATTTACTAAAATAATTGCATTTCCATGTACTGTGTGAGACCAGATAAAGTGAATGCAGGGTCCTGGGTTTAGTAACACTAAATGCAGAGTAGAAAAACAGAAATAGAAAAAAAAGAGTTCCATTTGAGTGCAGTAATTTACTCACATAAAAGTGTGTTTACACATTTATAAGCATGTTTATGCAAGTATAAATGAGTAAAATTACAACACTGACAATGAAGAGGAATTGTACTCATCTGTAGGCTTACGCACCTTTACTCGCCTATACTGAACATTACTCAGGTTTTTACACACATTTAGACTCTTGCACACAGACGTCACAAGTTCCTGAGTAAACATCAGTATGACGCCTGTGTGCAAGATGCCTGAAAAACAAAAAAACAAAAAAAGAAAACTAAAAAAGAAAACAAAAAAAGAAAACAAAAAAAGAAAACAAAAAAAGAAAACAAAAAAAGAAAACACATATGACATGGAAAAATAAAGAGTAAATCAATTTAACATCCATAATGTTCGGGCAGAGGGAGTCAACCAGCAGCCCACTAGGCAATTGATCTATAAAATATAAAGTTTTACTCATTTGTAAAAATCAACTTGCACACATTGATGAGGCTGGCGATTATTGCCAATTTTTAGGACCGAAGAAAGGCAACATCTAAAAAGACATCTGGTACATTTAAGATCAAAAAGAGAAGAAATTCATGATATTCACAAAGGAAATGAGGGATAAGGAGCCTAAAGCATTGATAATCTCAGCATCGAAAGTGTAATCCATGCAAACACAGTGCAGGCTGCCAGTAGCACTGCGGTCCCCTAGACTTGCCTTGCCAGATTCAGCCAAGACTTGGAACAAGAAGCACATTCATTAGAAACGAGTGGTGGGGAATGTCTCACTAGCCAGGTATGAGATGAAGGTCATAAAAAGGAACACATAACCTAAATGGCACTGGCATCCGCTACACCACAGCTTTATTATTAAACATTCTTATATAGAAGCATTCTAAAACATAGAAAAAAAAAATTAACTTCTTACAGCTCTGCTACAAATTTAAAACCATAGATAGTTTTACTTTAAAAATAAAATTAAAACTCAAATATTCTATTTAAGATCTTTAAAGCGGTTGTATACCTATATTTGTAACTTTTACCTACAGGTAAGCCTATAATAAGGCTTACCTGTAGGTAAAAAAAATATCTCCTAAACCTGTAAGGTTTAGGAGATATTCCCCTCGCAATGAGCCGCTAACTGCAGCGGCGCATGCGCACAGGGGACTCTCGGCTGACAGCCCGGCAAACTCCGGAGCTTGCCGGGCAGAAGTGACGACATCGCGGCTCCGGCCACTCACAGCGCCGGAGCCGCGATACCCGGAAGACACGCCGAGGGGAGATGTCGGCTCCCTCGGCGTGGACCAGGTGAGATGCCGGCGCCTCGTTCTAAGGTAAGTATCTCATAATGAGCTAGTATGCGGTGCATACTAGCTCATTATGCCTTTTCCCTTGCAGGTGTAAAAAAAAAAAAAAAAAATGACAGCGGGTATACAACCGCTTTAAGAACTCGTCTGCTTAACTACAAGGCCTCATGCACACGGGCTAATGAAAATGAGTTTTTTCTGACAGAATTTGGCAGAAAAAATGCCTCAAATGTTACAATATTATTGCATGAATGGCATTTGAGTGTAAATGCATTCTACTGGCCAGAAGATCGATTTATTCTGACCATTGGGATACATGTTTAGATGGACATGACCTTTTTCCTGCTCAAAAGCTCCTCTTCGTATGCATCTATGGTGCATTTTTTTTCTGCCTGTAAAACATTTCTCGCCAAATACTCCTGTAAATGCCTGTGTGCGCATAGTCAAACATAAAAGTGCTTTTACAAGCATAAAGAAATGGGGGAAAAAAAAAAAAAAAAAAAAGAGAAGAAGGCGGCGAAGAGCAATGTCGAACGCCTGTTTAAGCACTGTGCACCCAAGTAAAATGTGTTTTTTCTTACCTGCAAAGTAAAAAGCATAATGTGCTACTATGCATCGCATGCTAGCAAATTATGTGACACTTACCTGCAAACGAAGCCCGCGTCATCCCCGCTGGAGGCTGCTGCCATCTTGGCCCATCTTCCTTCTGGGTCCACGGACTCCGGCTCCGTGACTGGCCGGAGCCGCCAGTCACGGCACAGGGCTCTGAAGAAATGGCATGAGCGTCCGTTCCTTCAGAGTGCATGTGCCGATAACGTAATCGTTATAGGAGATATTTACAGTACCTATAGGTAAACCTCATTATAGGCTTACCAATAGAAACAGAGGGAAGTTTATTAGACCTAAGGTACAGAAATCCTTGATTTTGAGTACCACCCTCAAAAATAAATAAAATAAATCCCTCACCTGCCACAAAAAAAAACAGACTGCAACAGTGACCCAATTTTTGTCTGGAGTTGGACTTTAACCACTTTAGCCCCGGAAGGATTTGCCCCCTTAATGACCAGGCCATTTTTGTGATATGGCACGGTGTCGCTTTAACTGACAATTAAGCGGTCGTGCGTGGTTGTACCCAAACAAAATTGATGTCCTTTTTTCCCACAAGTAGAGCTTTCTTTTGGTGGTATATGATCACCTCTGTGGTTTTTATTTTTTGCGCTATAAACAAAAAAACTGTCAATTTTGAAAAAGGCCAATATTTTTTACTTTCTGCTATAATACATATCCAAAAAATATATATAAAAACAAAAAATTAATCATCAGTTTAGGCCAATTTGTATTCCGCTACTTTTTTTTTTCAAAAAATATTGCAAGCAGCGTATATTGATTGGTTTGCGCAAAAGTTATAGCGTCTACAAAATAGGGGAAAGATTTAGGGACTTTTTTTATTTTTTTTTTACTAGTAATGGTAGGGACCAGCGATTTTTAACATGACCGCGACATTGCGACGCAATCTGACCCCAAGTGACACTTTTTGGTGACCAGTAACACCAATACAGTGATCGGTGCTATAAAAATGCACCGATTACTGTATAAAGAGCACTGGCAGCAAAGGGGTTAACACTAGTGGTGATCAAAGGGTTAAGTGTTTCCTAGGGAGGTGCTTTCTGTCAGGGGGATGTGCTCACTGGGAGTAGAGATATCGCTGTTCCTCATCACTAGGAACAGCTGATCTCTCTCTTCCCCTGTTAGAACGGGGATCCACCTTGTTTCTGCCAACCTTCACCTCGATCGCGGATAGCCGGCAGACTGAAGTAAAGGTATGTCGGTTCACGCAGCCGGGCCGCCCTGCCGTAGTCTATGCGTGGTGGGCGGTCTGGAAGTGGTTAAAGGAAAAAAAAAAATACCCCCAATGTTGTTCCTTATTGAGTGTATAGGAAATGATAATTTTCAGATTCCTACTCAAGAGAACACACAGACCCACTGCAGCAATACAATACATACATCAGGGTGGCTATGATTTAAATGACTAGTAAAAAGGCTTGATTTAGGGCTCATTTACACCGGCTTCAACACACATTAACGGCTAGTTTACACTGAACGCGAGTCAAAGCTCCTGTCACTAAATAAAATGGTTAGCTTACAGTCGCTTTGCTTCAAAAATTATACCCTGTATAGCTTTAGTGGTGCTTCACAGCATTTTTAAAGCCACCACCGAAGCTCCACCGAGCCTCAAGCAAAAGCAAGATGTAAAAAAAAACAGGACTATAAGCTTATTATTTTATTTAGTGACAGGAGCTTTTCCTGGCGTTCAGAGAGCTTTAACAAAGCGTGTCCGAAGCCATGTTTTGAAGCAAGTGTAAACTAACTCTAAAATCAACTCGATTTTAAATAATTTTTAAAGAGCAACGGTAATCTCTGTGCCACAGCGGCGGCTCCTCTGACTCACCAGACTTATTCACTTTATTAGGATGACTGGTGATGCGGCAGTGACACAAGGTGAGGGACGTGGCGGCAGCAGGTGAGTGGATGCCAAAAGGCGTTGCCATGATAGATCTGAAATGACAGGTGCTCTTTAAAAGCAGAGTACCAGTCGTTTTTCAGTTCATTAAAAGTCAGCAGCTAGAAAAAGTGTAGCTGCTGACTTGACACTCACCTGTCCCACAGTCCAGCAATGTGGCCGCCCGAAGCCTCGCTCCTCTCCGCGGTGTCATCACTGCAAGTGTGGGCACTCGGCTGTGACAGCTTGCGGCACCACAGCCGGGTGCACACTGCGCATGCATTCTTCTAATGGCCAGGCAATCTTCTGGGACCTGTGACGTGTCCCAGAAAATTGCAGAGAGGGAGGGGCCGCCTAGGGGGAGGACGACAAATCGCCTAGGCGGCTAAGAGATGGGAGGAAGTGGGACAGGAAGTACCTGTCAAAACCAGGTACCCACTCCCCCCAAAAAAAATTAAATGCCAAATGTGGCATGTAAGGGGGCGAGGAGTGCTCAAAGCAGAAGTTCCACTTTTTGGTGGCACTCCGCTTTAAATGTAAAGATTCAATCTTGCTGGTAGTTAAAAACTTTAATATATTTGCAAACAAAATGAAGGTTTCCTATTTAGAATAATAAGCTGTCAGGTTAGTAAAACAGCGATATCAGAACAGATTTTAGGTTAATCACATATAGTTGGAGAACCACTCAAATTCTTTTATTTAATTAAATCACTAACATTGCAAGTGCATGTTATGTCAGCTTGCAGAGCTTGGATTCATTGAATGGAGTCTACCAAAAATGTAAATATACTGCAGAATATGCAGCCTCATGCTACATAACTAAGCTCCATTTCATGCTGAATAAACTAAATTATTAATGTATCTTAAAAATAGAAAAAAAGATAGATTCTTACTCCAAAAGCCTTGTATTAAAATAAATTTGATAAAAAAATTTTTTTTAAATTTTAAAAACCCACAACAACCAAACAAAAATAGCATCATTGATTTTTATCCACCCTGACAAACATACATAAATATCAAACACTTTTTTTTCTTCAACTTAAAACCTAATTAAAAAAAAGAAAACACAACATGATTGATAGGCTAAAGCCTTAGGCCTCTTTCACACGGACGATCCGTATGTCCGTTTTTCATCCTTCCGTTTTCGGATGAAAAACGGACATACATTCATCCCTATGGAGCGTCGGATGTCAGCGGTGACATGTCCGCTGACATCCGACCCACTCCGATCCGAAAAGTGTAACGGAGGAAAAACCTACTTTTCCATCCGTTTTCGGATCGGGTGACGACGGACACTACGGACCGTCATCATCCGATCCCCCCATAGGGGAGAGCGGCGCTCTGACAGGTCCGTCGCTGCACCTGTCATCTTCCTGCTCAGCGGGGATCGGCGGAGCGATCCCCGCTGAGCAAGCGGATGTTCACGGGGCGGATCATGACTGATCTGCCCCGTGTGAAAGAGCCCTTATGGTGCAACAATTACATGAAAGCTGATCTCATGGGAACATGCCAACTGCAGCACTACCGTTATAAAAGGAACCTGAGAAAAAAGGTAGGCCCCGTCGGTGACCGCCAATGATTACAGTATTTAATGTCAATGACTCAGAACTAGCATTCACCAAATGATTTCACCAGCAAAGATAAAAAACTCCTTATCTGCAGATTTGTCCCTTGTCCAGAACGGCAAAAGATTTCGATTTAAAGACACTGGGTTAGTATCGCAGCAATGTAACACAAATTTTTTTAGAGACTGACCTACTCATTTCCTTCCGTACAGTTTTCCTTTGACTAGTGAAGAAGGATTTAATATTAGGGAATTCAAAACAACCATAAAAACAATTACCGTATATACTCGAGTATAAGTCGAATTTTTCAGCGCATTTTTTTGTGCTGAAAGTGCCCCCCTTGACTTATACTCGAGACAAGCACTTTTCTGCAGCAAAAAATTTCATTTTCCGAACTGACTTTGGGGCCCCATATCTCAGGGCCACTTGGTGCCAGGAACCCCAAATTTGGTGTGCAAACTCAGTGGAACTGGTGCCATAACATATCCAAAGATGGAGTTCCTAGCACCAAGTGACCCCGAGATACGGGGCCCCAAAATTGGTTTGGAAAATGTCATTCTCTGCTGCAGAAAATTACTTGACATTTTCTGAACCGATTTGTGGGGCCCTGTATCTCGGGGCCACTTGGTGCTAGAAACCCCAGCTTTGGCTAATTTATGGTGCTAGTTCCACTAGGTTTGCACACCAAATTTGGGGTTCCTAGCACTAAGTGACCCCGAGATACGGGGCCCCAAAATTGGTTCGGAAAATGTCATTCTCTGCTGCAGAAAAGTACTTGACATTTTCTGAACCGATTTGTGGGGCCCTGTATCTCGGGGCCACTTGGTGCTAGAAACCCCAGCTTTGGCTAATTTATGGTGCTAGTTCCACTAGGTTTGCACACCAAATTTGGGGTTCCTAGCACTAAGTGACCCCAAGATACGGGGGCCCCAAATTTGGTCAACTGTGTCCAACTGCAGCCATGTTATTTTGGGACCCTTCGTGTTCAGAGACCCCAAATTTTGGCTGCAGCTAGGGGGCATCTAGGAACCCTTAACTACCGAGTTTGAAGTTCCGGGGACCTATGGCTGCAAATGGGCACAGTGAGGCTGCAAATGGGCATTGTTGACCCTCTTTTCCACTTACAGTAGCTGTGCATTTCTCACCCTCGTCTTATACTCGGGTCAATAAGTTTTTCCCATTTTTTTGTGGTAAATTAGGGCCTCAACTTATACTCGGAACGACTTATACTCGAGTATATACGGTATCTGGCGGCAGTCCCCTTAAAAAATACCCAAGCCTAATTCAGGCAAGCATTTGCGTCAGTTTTTTTTTTCAAACTTATGCGGCAAATTCAGGTAGTTTCTCACCATCGCTACTTGAAGAACCTGTTACTATGGCCCCCTCATACCATTGTGATGAGTGTAGTGGCCGAGGAGATAGCAGGGGCAGGCGTGAGTGACTAAGGAAGGAGTGTTGAGTCTGAATGAATCGGGTGCCAACACAGAAATCTAAAGTACATCTGCAATACTGTTTGTGAATCACACCGATGAGTTCAAGAGAGTCAAGTGCCACTAAAACAAACAGGCAACCACACAAACATTAAACAGCCATGCCCCCCACCTTTACATTTTCCCTCTGGTGTGCTTGTGGACATCACCAAAGGGGCTCATCCTAGACAGGCCAAGATGTCGGAGTACAACCATCTCACAGATCACGCATTTTAGTGCACGAGCTATAAAAAAAAAAAAAAAAAAAAAAAAAAAAAGAAAAAAAAAAAAAAGCAAAAGCCAAAAACAGCCTAACGCATTCAAATTATGAAAATTAGAAAAACATCAGGATTACCCTGATCTCAAAATGGACACAATTCCTCTCATGGAGCCAATGCATATGATGTTTATGAAGCAGTATCTGCGAAGTGTCTAGATTTCTACTCAATGTCAGCTTTTTCCTTTCAGTCGGCAGATCCTGCTCTCCACACCATTTGTCAAATGTACTGTCTGTAAGGTCATGCATTTACAATCCAATATCAACTTTGCACACCTGTTGTACCAGGTGCAATCACAATGAGAGGATTAGTCTTCACAACTGAGCATAGATGGAAGCACTCTCAATCATGGACAAATATGAACATTTCCACTTTTCCCTTTTTGTGTGCAAAATCTACACAGCTATTTGCTTAAAGCAGAACAAATAAGAATAAAAAGGCCATTGTTTTTCATATTTGTTGAGAATAAATGAATGTAATATTTTTTAATATAGTGCAATTAGTGCCAAAACCTCTAAAAACCAATTCTGTGCTCCAAATAAAACAAATATATTTAAAACATCATTAACTTTTTATTACAAGCCTTTAGACCCGGTTCACACTGGTGCGACATGCTCCCAGATGGAGCGCATGACGTGTATAAATCAATGGTTCCCTATGGGAGCCGTCTGAACTGGTCCCACACAATTCGGTCCAACTTTGAAAAAGGTTCCTGCACTACTCTTTGGTCGCATCATCTTAAACGCCCACACTAAAAAAAAAAAAAAAAAAAAAAAAAAAAAAACACACCACACACACACACACACACACCATGGGGTCCCTCCCAAAATCCATACCAGACCCTCATCTGAAGGATTTTGTCAAAAACCTGTGTACCGTTTATAAATTTTTTTTGACAATTTTTGGGGTGAATGAGTAGGGGTACAGTATACCCCATGCTCATTCACACAGCCTCCCAGGTTTGTCGGGAAGAGGCTCTTGTCCCCCAGGGCAGAGCCCCCCAGCCTCAAAGCACCCACCACCTGTCGAGGGCATGTGGCCTGGTATGGTTCAGGAGGGAGGGGGGGAATGCTTGATCGCCCCACCCCTCCTGACCTGCACGCTTGGATAAGGGTCTGGTATGGATTTTGGGGAGGACCAATGCCAGTTCTATATTTCAGCACCACCCAAGGCTGAACTGGATGACATTTTTGTTTGCAGTTAAAACAGTTGCCATATACAATAGGCATTTACAAGTGTATTTTGTTTTCTGGCTGAAGTGCTGCTTGAAAAACCAAGATAGGTCTCAATGAGAAGACATGGACAGACTGATGTTCTCCAGCACGACATGCCTTCTGACCACATGAAACCAAATCCAGGTACATTCTCAGGCAGTTATTTGAGGACGTCAAATGCTTGCTGCTCATTCTCAGGTTTCATACCAGCTCGGGGAAACATCATATGTGACCCAAAAATACAACCAGTCAATGAAAACAGTATAAGCCAAGAGGACTGTCACATCATGGAAAAAAAAAAAACAAAAAAAAAAAAACCCACCACACATTAAGCCTGTGTTCACAATAGCGCAATCTCAGAGATGGCATGTGATTGGCACCTGCACTGCAGGTGCCAACCACATGTGATCTCTGAGCAATGAGAGTTCAGCCATACAGTTGTATGGCTGAAGTCGCACAAATGAAAGTGCAGGGACCTGTTTTTCCCCGCACTAGAATCAGATCGCATGGGTGTTCTCACCTATGTGATCCGATTCCTGTGCGAGTTCACAGTTCGCACTGCAATCTGTTAACTAAACTGGGGGTGTCAAAGTTAATGACACCTGCAGCAGTTCCCACAAGGCAGTGTGAACTGCCTGCGGGAGAGGAGCGATGCAGGAAACGGCACTGGAATCGCGTTGGTTCCCACGTCGCACTAGTGTGAACCCAGGGCAACAGAGATTTGTACTCGTTTTGTTAAAACGGAACTTCACTCTCATTCTACCATTGACTATTTTTAATCCTTATGCTACTAACATTGGTAAAATCGATAGAAAAGTATATCATATTAACTGGTTTTAAAACTTTTTTTTTTTTTTTTTACATTTTATAACTTATTTGCAGACCTTGGAAAATGTCATACTAACCTGAATCTTTAGTGTTTTTTCTCAGATACGCACACCTTCCTGTCTGCATGCCTAAGCTAAGGGCAGATGGATTTCAGGAAGTAAAATGCTACACGAGTTGTTTGCCCTTAGAGCCCTTTCACACTGGGGCGGTTTGCAGGCGTTATTGCGCTAAAAATACCGCCTGCAAACCGACCCAAAACAGCCGCTGCTGTTTCTTCAGTGTGAAAGCCCGAGGGCTTTCACACTGAATCGGTGCGCTGGCAGGAGAAGAAAAAAACTCCTGCAAGCCGCATCTTTGGAGCGGTGTATTCACCGCTCCTAAACCGCTCCTGCCCATTGAAATCAGCTATACGAGCGGTTTTAACCCCTTTTCGGCCCCCAGTGGGGGTTAAAACCGCACCGCTTGAGGCCGAATACCGCTGCAATAACGACGGTAAAGCAGCGCTAAAAATAGCGCTGTTTTACTGCCGACGCCCCCACCGCCCCAGTGTGAAAGCAGCCTTTGCCAAGAGGGCCATGGCCAGAAATGCTAGGGGATGCTTTTTAACGTGGTTTCTTAGCACAAAGAAACACCATGGGTGGACAGGGGAGTTTGCTTTGAAAATACCCTAAAGCAAGAGCATATTTGATTCAGTTTGTTTTAAAAAAGGGGAGACGATCATGTATTTTAGAGCATAATCAAATTCAGAACCAAAAATTACATATATGCGTCAAGTTCAAATTCTCAATTTTTTCACCATGTTTAAAATTAGGCAGAATCACTGCAAAAATCGCATTAATTTCCTTTATGCCTGTGTCTGCAATTCATTCTGCTCTCCATTTGTAGTCATACAATGGCGAACCTGAGTTAGAGTATATTCCCCAGAACCCTTTAGACATTTATGTTCCTCCTTGCTGCCCATTGGATTGTGCAGAATTTAGCTACAGATCAGTTGCTTTATTACCGTTCCAGAAGCAGGTCTGAGAACGTAGTCAAGTAACTGATGGGCAGACTACATAGCCAAAATCTACACCATGTAGCATCCTGCTCGTTCCCTGGAACATGCTCATCTAAAAAAAGTGTCCAGAGCAGTGTTCTTTTACTTTTGCAATCAGCAGGAAGTTGATGTACCATGATGTAACATTTTGTGTCTATGATTACTGTTGTTTATTTAGAATTAACCATAACTACTCTTAAAACATGTCCCCTACTCCCTCTAGCACCTATGCTTACCAACCTGTGTAAGAAAATAAATAAAATCTGTATACCTACCCATATTTAGCCTGCTCCAGTCAAGTAATCTCCCCGTGTCGCCCAGACCTCAAGGACCCATCTGTGGTAGGCGCTCCCTCCTCTCCCCTGCAGCTGCAATGGCTGTCCCAGGAAAGTAGGAACACGTGACTGTACCAAAGCGGGATGAAAATAGGCAAGCATACAGATTTTTACAGAGGTTAGTAGGCATAGATGTTCAGAAAAAGAGGGGACGGTTTTAAAGAGTAGTCAAGGTTAAGCCAGGAGTTCCACTGCAATATAATAAAAAAGTGTGACCTCAGTACTCAATATCACAGCCTTATAATACGCCATGAAAATACACAAAATTAGAACAACCCTACAATATACCATTTTTACAACACAAAGTTTATTGCTAAATAATCAGCATCTGCTTCCCTACTCCTCTTCTCAGCATTATATCTAGTCCTTCATTAGAAATCTCCACGCTGGTCTATTCATGCAGTCGGTCTTCCCAGATGAGCAAATACAGCGCCAAATGACAACATAAAGGTCATCAAACAACAAGTTAAATGTTTCTTCAAGAAACTCCAAGTTTTTTTTTACACCCATTTGTATTTCACAGCCTTTGATTAAATCTATTTTACTATATCAGTCGGCTGCCAATTATGCAATTCTGCTGAACAGCGCCGTTTGTGGAAATAAATAAAAAGCATTCTTCATCTCAGACTAAGTGCTAAAGCTTTAGATCTGCATAAATTGAACAACAGATCTTGTAGAAGAGATTTTTTTTCTTAGGGGGCCGAGCAGCAGAGCATAATAAAATTGAGAAGCAAAGAAATAAAAATGTACAAGGGCATGAAATAAACCGCGATGAGCAGCTGTAATGTTCTCTTACATTGTACATTTCCAAACTGCGCCAATTTACACATGAGAGCTTTTTGCACGCAAACTGAGCTTGCAATCTATTTTTGGTAAATTATGCACAGACAATAAATGGAAATCTACAAAGTCATTTGGATTTGAATCTGTGTCTCCTTCAGTGACATTGCTAGACTACATAACTTGGCCTCCTTTCAATAAATGTACAAATCTGCTTGAGCTTTATAAACATGAAGTAAAATTGCATTATCTTGAAAAATTAAATATCATATTAATTATGCAAAATCAGTGTACATATTTGAATTTGAAATAATTAAATTACCTTCATTTCATGCTGCTTGTATTTATATTGGAAGCCATTCGCAGAATAAAGAAATCCAGTTTTCAATTAAAAGAAAACAAAAAACAAAACAAAACAAAACAAAAAAAAAAAAAAAAACACCACAGAACAGAGCATTGTTTTTGAATTGCTACAATTTCTACACAATCAGTTAACCCCCAATTACATTGAAATGGGAGCATAGCTAGCATACAATACAGTATGAAGCTCAAAAAAAACAAAACAAAAAAAAAAAAAAAAAAACAGTTCGCCTGTGTTCCACTTTCTCCGTCCTCATAAATAAAAGCACACATCTCTGAGAAATACTGCACACACCGCCACGTGCAGGAGACACACATAAGCTGCACTTGTCAGCTTGCTCTCTAACATCAGCTTGCAATGAGACACAGGGCCTACTAACACCTTATATTAGTAACAGAAATATTGATAGGCCTCCCAGAGGGAGTACTCACCGGTCCTCGCTGCAAGGCCTGATACAGGCCCAATCTTCTCCCATCACGGTGGGCATCACCACTGAGGACCTTCAGAGACCGGGTCCCCCATTGAACATGGTCCACACCCCTGGACCTGTAAAGCACCCTTTTGATTCCCTTGGGCAAGAAAAGACCAGGGATACCATATAACAAGGGTCCAGCGCCTAAAAGGACATATTACAAGCAAAACCTTGTTCTTGAACCAAAGCTCGGGTACCATCCACTTTAGCTTTTTATGCCATCCAAACGGATCCGATATAACATCCTCACTGGGACATTTATTTGAAGAAATTTGAAGAGCTTTCGCAGCCGTGACCATCACCTTCAAGACACTGGAAAAAAACTAAAGGTACTTCCTGTATGGGAGGGGTTATATGGGAGGAACCTTCTTACTATTGGTTGCCAGTGTCCAAATCACCTAAAGGTAGCATATAACCCAGATAGTCATTACTATGGTGCTCTGTGTCCCGTGATGTACGATAAAGAAATATCTACTCTGCTTTAAAGAGAAGTTCCACCACCAGGTCATGCCGAAATATGTGGATGATGGATTAAGCATGCATACCTCCCAACTTTTAAGGATAAAACGGGAATACAATTTAAAGCCCCACTTTGGGACAGCTTCCACAAAAAACTGGTAATCTTTCTTATTGCCGCCCCCCCGCCCCCAATTCTAACTAGGATACCTGTAGTCACCCAAGCTCCAAAGCTTATAAAATATGGATATATTACATAAACAGAAATATAGGTACCTGGGTGGTCAACAATCCCTCCATTCTCTCCTTTCCCCCCGTTCTATGTGGGTGGGCATGCCTAGTTTATAAGCAAGTGCATTCTGCGTGAAACGTGTTAACTGCTGTTCCCCTGGTTGAAGCTGTGATGTTGTGTTTTATATGGAAGATTTCAATAAACTGTTGAATTTCCTTATTGTTTGGAGAACAGTCAACCTGTCTAATTTTCTCTTTGATGCCTTGTTTCCTTACCTCTCTCTCTCCTTGACACCAGGAAACTACACATCCCATGTTTCCTGGTTGGGTATTACTCGGGTGGTTCTGTGAAGGGTGACATGGGGTGTAATGTTGTCCTCGATCACTACCCACAAATACCTGTACACCACCTGCATACCACTTGGCAACCACTGTTCAACACAGAAGTTAACCGAAGAAGTGATTGGTCACCCTGATAATGAAAGAGGAACCACTAGTGTCTGGTTTTCTTTAAAGTAAATGAAGGTGTCTTTAAACCTACATCATTAATTAAAAACAATCAATAAATTACGTTACATACTGTTCACACTCAGTCACTATGGAATTCGTTTTTCTGTATTCTGCAAAAAAACGGATTGATCCTGCTGTTCTCAGTCTCCCCCTACTGTCCATGCCCCCACTGCAATTAAGGGATTTTGCAGAGCAGTGTTGACAGCTAGAACACATGCTCAGTTTCCAGCGTAGTTTCAACCCTGAGCATTTCCTCCCCATCACATCTAAGCAGCCCATGTGATCATAGAGTCACACAAGTGGGTGTATACATAATAATAAAGGACAGCCCACCTCCTCTATGCCCACTAATCAGCTAAACACAAAGGGGGTGGGATATTACATGAAGATTGATGGAGTCTTCCCCTCCCTCCTAATCTAATGCTGGCCATACACTATACGAAAAATCGGCCGAAAAATCGTTCGTATGGACACTTCGTTCGTTTTTCGGCAAGTTAGTGGGTACAAATCGATAATCGTTTGTGACGTTTTTGTGGAAAAAAAAACGAACGGCATGTTTGGAAAATTTCTGCCGAACGTACGATAAATTGCAAGGTTAATGTGTTTCCCGTCCGAACTGCCTGCACTAGGTATATGTAAAAAAACGAACACAAAATTATTTATTCATGTCCACTGAACAGATTATTGGTCATTATATGATGGCACGATCGTTTGCGGTCACGGTCGAACGTTCGTTTTTCGAAAAGGGGTTCGGCCGATTTTCTGTATAGTGTATGGCCAGCATAAGACACAGGCTGGAGGGGTGTGACAGGCAGACATCTGCCCACACCATGTTATTGCCAAAAAGTAATAAAGATTTTATTTCAAATATATATTTGTATATGGATTTAAAAACAGTTTGATATTTTTACTTAGCATTCCAAAAGGCATTTATTTAAAAAAAAAAAACATGTG
Source organism: Lithobates septentrionalis (assembly GCA_037952835.1). Lineage (NCBI taxonomy): Eukaryota > Metazoa > Chordata > Amphibia > Anura > Ranidae > Lithobates > Lithobates septentrionalis. Next base: position 1,885,935 of record JBBDGP010002504.1, on the reverse strand, counting down.
ACCAGCAGCAGAGGACTGGAAGCTCCTCCTGCCATTGCTTCCCTATAGACAGGTGGGGAACGAGCCAAGTCATATGATAGCTTTATGTAGATTAGGAAAAAAACGGACTTAGATTTTTTCTCTTTATTAAAATAAAGACAGTGCCATTGTCGACGTACAGAAAGAGAAGGGATAATGCAAATTAAACATTGTGCGTCTATTATCATTCTAAGACCCCTTTCACACTAGGGCGGCGGGTCCGTTAGCGGTAAAGCACCGCTATTTTTAGGGGCGCTTTCCGCGACCACTAGCGGGGGGTTAAAAGCACCGCTATAAAAAGCAGTAAAGGGTTAATAGTGCCCGTTTTGCGGCACTTCAGCAGCGCTGCCTATTCATTTCAATGGGCAGGGGCGGTGGAGGAGTGCTGTATACACTTTTTTTTCATGTCCTGAAAGCGCACCGCCCCAGTGTGAAAGCACTCAGTGGTTTGAGAGGCGCTTTTCAGGCGCTATTTTTAGCGCTAAAACACCTGAAAAGCACCACAGTGTGAAAAGGGTCTTAAGCTAAAGAGCCTTTGTTCAGAGACTGAAGAATAATCTGATAAGGATGCTGCTGTAGGGTAAAAGGACCAAAAGTGTGCTACTTTGTAAACCTGTGCATATGAATCGTTTGCTCCGATTGAAGGCTTTAAGTAGGCAAAAGCACATACTGATACAACCCCATTTATGCAGACTTAATTAAAATACCGGGGAAAAAAAAATTGGGATCTGGGATTTGATTGCAAATGTGGGAAATTTAGGAACTAGGACAATATACTATACACATTTTCCTCTTTTCAACAAAAAAAGGGAGAAACATCTGGACTTGCAGAGTGGTCAAACACAGGAGCCAAAGTTCAAATTCCTCTATACAAACCTTCAGAAAACATGGGAATATCTGTGGGTTTTGAGAAGAATAAAAAGCATAGACATGTTAATCAGTGCTGGGTGCCAATTAGGTTTCCTGTTTGGCCGTCAAGCAGAATTCTATTTCATCACAGCAAAGCAATAATTATTTTAGGAATAAAAAACAAAAAAAAAAAAACAAAAAAAAAAAAAAAAAAAAGAGTGAGGTCTTCCATCGGACTACTTAGGGCGGCCTCTTTTGACCTATCTCGGGTGTGGGATCAATTCACGGCCCTTAACCTGAGGCGCAACGTTGGCGGGATCAGTCCACTGCTGTGGGGAAACATCAGGCTGGGTTAGTCATGACCTCCATTTGCACAATGCTCCTTGTGAGGTGGTCACGTGGGATTATTTTCAGTACTTGCTACCTATTCACAGGTATTACCCTGCAAAATTATGTGTTTTTTTTCTCCTTAATCTTTCCACTGAGCTTTACGCTATTGTGTTTGATATTTAGCTATGGTTTCCTCTGCACTCTCCATTCCACTATTCACGGGTTCACTTTCCACTTTGACTGATCACCAGTATATCTGTATCCACTGCACACTATACCAGACCCATTTATTCGTTATTTTGTTATGCTATTTCACTCAAAACACATTTTTTTCTTCTTGGAATCATCTGGTCTGCGGTGTTCATACACCCCAATTACCGCACCTGGGGTCTTGTTCCCCCCTGGCTGATTTCCCCATTGGCCATTTTTGGGTGGTTTATCCTTGCCTCAACCCCGTGGGAGACTTTGTCTCGGTTCCTCCCTCTCCTCCCCGATGCTAGGCCCACTAATTAAGTTTATGTGCAAGTAGTAATGCATTTATCCATAATTTTTTTATCTATTTTTAAATTTAGTCAATTTGTTTTTATTCTTTGAGATTATATATACATTTTTTTTCATAGATCAATTGCTGCATCAAACTCCTGATGATTGTACCCGAGTGAGATCCATGAAAAGCATAGAGATCCATAGATGGTACAATACATTTACGGACCAATTGTGCATTCTGTTGTGATAGCTTCTCGATTATTATATACCGTATATACTCGAGTATAAGTCGAATTTTTCAGCACTTTTTTTGTGCTGAAAGTGCCCCCCTCGACTTATACTCGAGTCAAGCACTTTTCTGCAGCAAAAAATTTCATTTTCCGAACCGATTTTGGGGCCCCGTATCTCAGGGCCACTTGGAGCTAGGAACCCCAAATTTGGTATGCAAACCCAATGGAATTGGTACCACAACATATCCAAAGCTGACGTTCCTAGGACTAAGTGGTCCCGAGATACGGGGCCCCAAAATCGGTTCGGAAAATGTCATTCTCTGCTGCAGAAAAGAGCTTGACATTTTCTGAACTGATTTTTGGGGCCCTGTATCTCGGGGCCACTTGGTGCTAGAAACCCCAGCTTTGGAAATTTTATGGTGCTAGTTCCACTGGGTTTGCACACCAAATTTGGGGTTCTTAGCACTAAGTGGCCCTGAGATACAGGGCCCCAAATTTGGTCAACTGTGTCCATCTGCAGCAATGTCATTTCGGGACCCTTTGGGTTCAGAGACCCTAAATTTTGGCGCAGCTAGGGGGCATCTAGGAACCCTTAACTACCAAGTTTGAAGTTCATGGGACCTATGGCTGCAAATGGGCACAGCGATGCTGCAAATGGGCATTGTTGACCCTCTTTTCCACTTACAGTAGCTGTGCATTTCTCACCCTCGTCTTATACTCGGGTCAATAAGTTTTCCCATTTTTTTGTGGTAAATTAGGGCCTCGACTTATACTCGAGTATATACGGTATGTATAGTGTCTTGTATATGGATCTTTTTACTGTTAATGTTTATACGACTTTTTTCATAGATATATTACATTTGACGTATTTTTGTATATCATGAATTTATAATAAATTATCAATTGTATCCTAGTTGTGCCTAATCTGACATACCTCATTTAAAGTCCCATGACCACTCTTTGTCTAATATATATACGGTGTATGTTCAAGATCATTTTTTTTCTCGTTTCTGTAATTTTAGGGATTCAAACTTCACAAAGCACATTCATAACAGACATTCACTAAACAGGTAAGGCACACCCCTGCAAGGAATGCAGCTTTCTAGGTCATTGGCTTGCTTATAGTAAACTCGTTTTAGAACTTTGATCTTCCAGTCAATCAACTTCATAATTTTATTTCAAAGCTGCACCCTGAGATATACAATTGCAACCTTTTTCTATTTGAAATATGTAATGAGCCTTTTTTTTTTGCTGATTAGGGCCTGCTCAGTTGAGTTATTCTAAGCAGTAAATTTGGCCACACACAGGAAAAAACATTCAAACCCCTGCAAGCGTGAATAGCAGAAGCATAACTATGAGGCCTCATGCACAGTGGACATTTTTTGGACATTTTTTACAGCAGCTGTTTTGGCTTCAGATGTTTTTTTCTAGCGTCAATAAACTCCCCATCATGTTATCCTATGTGTCCATGCACACATACGCTTTTATCAGCAGTTTTTGGCTGGGGCGTTTTTTGGCTTTAAAAAAAAAAACAAAAAAACACTAGTGGGTTCTGAAGGAGTTTTTCAGCTGTAAAAATGCTCCAACGTCAAAAGATGCCTATAAACACGGCTAACCATCGTTTAACATTTTTGATCCATTGCCCATAGCTTTTAAAAAGGGCCATTTTTTTTATTATTGCATTTTAGTGTAAATATGAGATCTGAGGTCTTTTTGACCCCAGATCTCATATTTAAGAGGTCCTGTCATGCTTTTTTTCTATTACAAGGGATTTTACTTGTAATAGGAATAAGAAAGTGACACAATGTGTTTTTTTTTAATATAACAGTGTAAAATACAAAAAAAGGTAAAAGACTTTTTTTTTTTTTTTTTTTTAAAACGCTAAAAAAAAGCCATTGCAAAAATGTTGAAAAACTCACTGCAAAACTACTGGAGTTTAAAGAACGTTATTTTAACATCCAGTGTGTATGAGGCCTAATAGAAACTCAGTTGTCTGCTCATAATATGCCCAGTCATGATCTTTAAAAACTGTCCTGAACATCAGCAGTAAATAAACTTGTTTCTAATTCTAACAAAGATGGTATTCTCTACTACTTCCAAAAACTACCAATAAAAACAGGAAATCCAGCAATATTTCACAGCGTGGGCTATGGTATGGAACCATTTTTCATATCCAAACTGCTCCAGCCAGCCTTCCAGAAGTATTTTAAAACACATAACCATAGGCTCAATTGCTTTTTACCTATCTTGCATCGTGTTTTAGACATTCATTAATGTTCATATTTGGTGCAGAGAGACAGATTTAGACCTGGTTCACAGCTATGCATTTTTTAGTGCGTTATCAGTTTTGCAGAACTACAGTCCATTTAACATGGTTTCTTATGGTCGCAGTTCACATATATGCATTTTATGTTAAGGGCCAGGGACTTGTCTGGTTTTTGGTTCCATAGACTTTAATGGATGAAAAAATGCGTATTGAAAAACGCAAAATGCACCTGGAATATGCAAACTGCAACCTGCATGGGTGTGAACCAGGCCGCCAATTCTCTTTATGTATATATCCTTTAAAACAGTGGTCTCCAAACTGCAACTCCAGGAAATGGATTGCCCTTTGCTTGTTTTTATCTGGCCCTTAAGGCACGATTTCATTTACTTATAGCAATGAAGGGGCACAATTACTCCCAATGATGCCAACAATAGGGCCTATTGAGTCCAATAATGTAGCACAATTCCTTCCAAAGACACAAACAATGAAACGCAATTCCTCTCACCAAAACCAAAGATGGGGCATTGTTTATTACCACTGATGGGACATTTTCTACTCATGCTGGCCGCTTGCCCCCCTAAAGTCTGAGGGACCGTAAACTGGCTCTTTGTTTAGAAAGTTTGAAGACCCCCACTTTAGAATCTGTTTGTACTAGACCTGTGTGTAGTATATTTTCATATACTAACTGGAAAAAGTCCAGGCTACACCCTGCAGTGTTTAATGCCTGTCGATTGACTGGGGTCAGTCCACTCAAAACTGTATTTGGGAGCTATTGGATAGTGGCGCTCCCATTTCCAGGTCTGCAAACGTTCCATTAGTTATTAGGAGCGAGTGCCAGCAATTCTGGAAGATTTAAAATATGGTGAACGCAACAAGGTGAGTGGGAATAGTCCATGCATGAAAGGAACAAAGCAAGAAAAAAAAAAAAAAAAAAAAAAATTATAAAAATTATATATTATATAGAAACCAGTGGGTTTTTCACCTGGAAAGTTAGGATGGGCTGTCCTCTTAATTTGCAGGTTATGTTTGTCAGTGAATGGTGCGGAGGTTAAACACGGAGCTTGTGGGAAAATATATATTAAAAAAATATTATGCCTGCTAAAAACACAGCATTTAATACCAAATCTGGATTGTAAGCACAGAATGTGCAGCCCTTAGGTCAAAACCAACCCATGCCTAGTCGCTTGCCCTTTCGAAGAAAGAAAGAAAAAAAAGTCACTGCCCACACTGCCAGTCCTGCTAAATATATGGAGATTGCATTTCTAAATGGCTTTAAATTTAGAATACATCAGTCAGAAGCAAATAGCTGAAGTATATATTGTACTTGTGCTTTGAAGGTACAATTTAGCAATATTCTAGAAGTGATCTGAAAACTGCATCAAGAGTTGGCCTGTAATGGAACTAGTATATCTTCTGTGTGTTAGGCTGATATAGGAAGGCAACAATTGTTTTACAACGAAATGAAAGAAGCATGAGACCAACTGTGGATGGTTAAAGTGGAGTTCCACCCACTTTTACAACTCTTCAGCATCCCTCACTAAACTGTGCACTGTAAACAAATTGGATTTTTTTTTATTTTTTTTCTCAGCACCTACTGTATATCTGCTGTATTCATTTTTCACTTCCTCCTCCCTGGCCGCGGCCCATCGCATCATTTCCTGTTTGCAATGCCTTCTGGGAAGGGGCGGCAACTTCCTCTGAAACTGCCATTGCTATGGAAACCTGACCTGAAACCTATTACACTGCTTGTGCTGCACTGAGCATGTGCGAGATCTGCAAGGATGAGATCCAGGAAGAAATACAGTCTGGCTTCAGATGCCCAGACTTAAGATGGCCACGGCCTGCTGTAAGTTTATAAAATAACAAACTACTGCTATAAACTAACAAAACAGACCTTAGTTCACAGACTAACTTTACTAGAATACATTAAGCTTGTGTATAATAGGGGTATTTTTATTTAAAAAGTATAATTTCGGCCGGAACACCACTTTAAGAGTCAGAGACCATGTGCCAAGCTGGACTCAAACTGTCCCATAAAACCCACTATGGTAATAAAAATGCAACTGCTATCACGGTCTGAACAAGAGGTTGTTGAACACTTGAAGGACAATCAGGACACGCTCTTGAAATAAAACTGCCTTAAACTCGACCGTGTACAACTCATGCACCAACTACTGCAAAAGACATTTAGTACTACCTTTACATCATCACATATTATTTATCAAGTTGTAGCAGAGTCTTGATATTCATTAAATTTAAAAGAACAAAGTCAAAATGCATGGCAATTTTAAATTAAAGCGTTTGTTAATCCAAAAATGGAAAAAAAAATAAAATAAATCAGATCCTGGTCCCCTAAAATGATTGTTTTTAAAAAATAAAAAACGATCCTTTACAAACATATCATACTTACCTTCACTGTGCAGCTTGTTTTGCACAGAGTGGCCCCGAACATCCTCTTCTGGGGTCCCCCCGGCAGCTCTCGCGGCTCCTCCCCGCACCAGATAACCCCTTAGGAGAAGCGCTCTCCGAGAGGGTTACCTTGCGGGCGCGCTCCAGAGTCCAGCATTTGCGCCACAGTCACGAATGCCGGACTCGGCCCCACACCCCGCGTCATTGGATTTGATTGACAGCAGCGGGAGCCTATGACTGCGCTGCTATCAATTAGGGTTGTCCCGATACCGATACTAGTATCGGTATCGGCACCGATACCGAGCATTTGCCCAAGTACTTGTACTCGGGCAAATGCTCCCGATGCTTCCCCCGATACCTAGAAGACAGCTGTGATCGGCACGTGGGGGGGTTACAAGATTCTCCCCCAGCGGCTTTCACAAGCTTTAGTGACATACAGCTGTGATCGCTCACAGCTGACTGTCACTGCATCCTCCTCCGTGCCCCCTCCTTTCCTCTGTGCCTCTCCGCAGTCCCCTGCATTCCTCTCTTATCTGTCCCCTCCGTTCTGCTCTCCTTATCTTTCCCCTCCGTTCTTCCCCTTCGTTCCTCCGTCCCCCTCCTCCTTCCTTTGTGTATGGAGAGAGTCAGCTGACTCTGTCCATTCACATAACTGAAACATTGTAATCTTCTGTGATTACGATGTGTCAGTTTATGAATGGAGAGAAGCTGCTGTGTTCTCTCCATTCATTCTCAGTGCAGCTGAGGCTGCAGAGAAAGGGACTGGGGAATCTCTATCCTCTGTCTCTTTCTCTGTCTCAAGGGGGAGATATCAGAGGTCTGTTAAGACCCCTGATATCTCACCAAAGCCCCCCAAAAGGGCTGATTAAAAAAAAAAAAAAAAAAACCAATAAAGAATAAAAAAATATTATTGGAAAAAATAAAAATTGTAAAAAAAAAAACAAAAAAAAAAAAAAAACACACACACATACAACGTTCACCCCCCCCCCCCCCAAAAAAAATAGTAAAAAAAAAAAAAACTGTCACGTGACATTAAAAAAAAAAGTATCGGTAATCGGTATCGGTGAGTACTTGAAAAAAAGTATCGGTACTTGTACTCGGTCCTAAAAAAGTGGTATCGGGACAACCCTACTATCAATCTATTCAATCAAGACCAGGACCCTGTGGAGAGAGGGACAGCACGTCCCTCCCGAGTAGCTGAAGGGGCTCAGGTAAGTAAAAAACAGTGGGGGGGGGGGGGGGTTGGCTGGGGGAGGCAGTGACTGCCAGGTGTTTTTTCACCTTGATGCATTAAAGGTGAAAAAACACGAGGGTTTACAACCCCTTTAATACAGATTACACAGCACAGTGCTTGTGCCGTGTAATCTCTACTCCCCTCTAAAACTGTAAAAACTCCTTGAACCTGCCACTTCCTGTATGCTCTCTCTATACTGACCAAGATAACCAGGGCTACTCAGCGCTGACCACCATGGTCAGAGTATGTCCCCTCTGCTCCTCTGTCCCCCTCAACCCCTCCTTCCTGGCCGTCAGCTCCCTCTCTGTGTGTCTTCGCTCCACCCCCCGTCGCTAATATATATATCTACACACATACATACATACACACGGAACAGTGGCAAGAAGAATACAATTGTTGAAAATAAGCCATAAATCCCATTTGAGAGATGCCATGTGGGGGACACAGCAAACTTGTGGAAGAAGGTGCTCTGAACTTTTTGGCCTAAAAGCAAAACGCTACGTGTGGTGGAAAACACACACTGCACATCACCCTGAACACACCATCCCACCGTGAAACATGGTGGTTGCAGAATCATGCTGTGGGGATGCTTTTCTTCAGCAGGGAATGGCAAGATGGTCAGTTGATGGGAAGATGGATGGAGCCAAATACAGGGCAATCTTAGAAGAAAGCCTGCTAGAGTCTGCAAAGACTTGAGACTGGGGCAGAAGTTCACCTTCCAGCAGGACAATGACCCTAAACACACAGCCAGAGCTACAATGGAATGTTTTAGATCAAAGCATATTCATGTGTTAGAATGGCCCAGTCAAAGTTCAGAACTAAATCCAATTGAGAAACTGTGGAAAGACCTGAAAATTGCTGTTCAGACGCTCTTCATCCAATCTGACAGAGCTTGAGCCATTTTGCAAAGAAGAATGGGCAAAAATGTCACTCTAGCTGTGCAAAGCCGTTAGAGACATACACAAAAAGACTTGCAGCTGTAATAGCAGCGAAGGGTGGGTTCTACAAAGTATTGACTTCAGGCGGCGATATAGAGGATATAGATACGGTATATCTCCTCAGGGGCATTTAGGTTATAACCACAGAACCCAGTTAGTCGATTTTCTGCGTACCCAGGATTTTGCAAAAATAAAATAAAACCATGAACACAGATTGCTAGGGAATTGTTTACAATCTTTAATGGTTTTGTTTCTGAAGTAAAAAAAGAAATGGAACTAGTTATAACACGCTAAAAGAAAGAACACACACGAAAGAATATGGTTGCGAGCATTCCCGACTGGGCTGAGCCTGAACATACAACCTCAATACTTTGGAGACAAGTTCTATAAGGTTGCCTACCCCTAGTCTAGAGGTGGAGTTCTACCTGAACAACACAGGAGAAGTCAAAGATCACCAGGCACAGTGTCACCTTCTCACACCAGATTTAAACCTCTAACTGCAGTACTACCGTGTCGCAAATGCATGCATTGCACGGCAATCATGGGTTTAAATCAGGTGGTGAGAAGGGAACATATTGCCTCCTCACCACCTATCAACACGCTCGGATCACTTTTCAGAGGAGCAGCACCTGAATGAGCCCTTAGATGCATTTAGCAACTGCATCTCAGGGCTCGTTCACATGTAAAGTTAGGGGTGTTAAAACAGCAGGATGTAATAGACGTCAAGTGCAGAAAACCTGCAGGAAAGCTGCAGGTACACTGCACCCACGGTGTGGGTAAACCACATCACATCGATGTGAAAGCAGCTCTATACTATTATGCCCGGTATATTGCTCCACACTGACCTGCAGATCTTTTCTCTTTCTTGCTGCTGGCACCACTCTGGAGGCCGCTACCTGGCATAAAAGGAGGAGTGCAGTTGGTAGCACTCAGCATGGGACAGGAGTCAGCACTACAGAGGAGGCATCAGATTATACAGCTCTTGCTCCCTTCTACAGCTCCAACTTTACAAGTAGTCCCTTTGCATTGCACTGTTTGATGCTTTGGAATGGTGGGTCAGCAAACCCAGACTCAGATTTACCAGTCACCTGCTGACCCCCGTTCTAGACCAAGTATGCAGATCAGTTTGTAATCTACACTCCTAACCCACCCTAGTAGGTCAAAGTCAGCTTGTGTATTTCTCCGATGCAGTTGTCCTTTATACGCAAGCAATACAACCCACGCATAGTAGCTTCTGTAAATACTGGCACTACCATCTGTCTAGAGACAGTTTGCTACTATACAATGTCACTGTTCCCAATGCTGAATGAAAGATGTTGCATGACAGCCAAGTGTACAAAATGGTCACTGCGAAGGTTCAAAATATAACAAGCCAAGCAGTGCACAAAAAGAGGTTTTAGCCCTGATTCACATTGCAGAGATTTGGCATGTGATTTGACATGTCAAATCGGCAGCTATTGCCAGCAATGGCACCGTCCGAAATCTGTGCAATGCCGACATTGCGGTGCTGCACCCATTTCCAAAAGTAGTTTCTGCACTACTTTTGGCGACTTCGGGGTGCGATTTCCATAGACATCTGTGCAGAAACCTGCACAGACATCCCTTAAAATTGCCACCAAAGTCGGGACTGACATGAGGGAATGAAACCGTGCGAGTTCAGCTGAATTTGCACGATTTCATTCCCGCTGTCAGTGTGAACCAGGGTTAAAGCTTACTGCATGACAGAAAAATAACTGTGTGCAAGTTTGCTCTGTACACACCAACAGTGGTGTTAGACTGCAGCCGCTGGTATGTGAAGTGAAGGCTGTGGCGATGATGCACTGAAAAGAATACATCACACGACCAAGTAGTAATTTTATCACTTGTAAAGTTGTACTGGGTGCAACATTGGACAATACAGTGGATTGCACACAAAAAAAATAAAAAATAAAAATGCATGCTGTACTTTTTTCGTCATATACCATCTCATCAGTGGTGTGAACTTAGCCGACTGATTAACATGGCATATTCATACCTCCCAACCGTCCCGGATTGCCCGGGAAAGTCCCGCTGTGGGAGGTCTGTCCCGCGTCCCGGGCACCTTCATTCCGGGACAATACAATGTCCTGGAATCGCCCCATTGGGATCTGATGCCCCCTAAAAATTGCCGCTGCATTGCCGCTGTCCCTCACTGCCCGGCGCTGTACTGGTTCTGGCCAAGACCGCTTCATTTCACCCCCAGATGCTGCCTGGCTAACTGCCAAAACAACTGGTTGCTAGGCATGGCCCGCCTGGCGTCTAACAACCAGTGACGTCACGACGAGGAGGAGAGTGGAGCCCCAGCATTCAGTGCGAGCTGGAGGAGGATTCCTCCTCGCGCCTAAGCTCCGCCCCCGGCTCCACCCCCCAACTCCGGGTCTCCCCTGAAGGCTGTTCCTGCTCTGGAAGAAAGGTAGGAGAATGCTCCCTGCATTGTCCTGTGCACACAGAATGAATCCCGCACGGCACAGCCTGAGGCTGGTTTTCTCACTGTGTGGAAATTTTCTTTGATTGGAACTCGTGGCTGCTTGTCCTCATGGTGATTGGCTGCAGCACATGGCAATCATCCTCCTGTATTTGCCAACAGAACATTCTGTTCGTGGGGGCGGGGTCAGTTGCCGGTCTGTGCTGAAGACGAGGAGGAGGGCTTTCTGCAGGTCTGTGTATGTGTGATAGGAAAGTTGCTGCAGTTAACTTAAGCTGTTGCAGTGTCCTGGCAGATGACAGATAGATTTCTGGTGAAGCCTGTGCCCAGAATCTTAGCTCAGGTTGCAGACACAGAGCATCACTCATTCTGTCTGTTTAATCTGTACAGGACTCTGCAGCAGGAGATAAGGAGAGTGAGTGCTGAGAACGGGGAAGTGTTCTGTGTGTGTCTCAATCTGAATTGCCCTGTTTATGTTTCCTCTCCTGAGCTCTCTGTCCACCCCCCGTCCAATCCTGCGATCTCCCTGTCCACCCCCCCGTCCAATCCTGCGATCTCCCTGTCCACCACCCCGTCCAATCCTGCGATCTCCCTGTCCACCCCCCCCGTCCAATCCTGCGATCTCCCTGTCCACCCCCCCCGTCCAATCCTGCGATCTCCCTGTTCACCCCCCCGTCCAATCCTGCGATCTCCCTGTCCACCCCCCCCCCCCCCGTCCAATCCTGCGATCTCCCTGTTCACCCCCCCGTCCAATCCTGCGATCTCCCTGTTCACCCCCCCGTCCAATCCTGCGATCTCCCTGTCCACCCCCCCGTCCAATCCTGCGATCTCCCTGTCCACCCCCCCGTCCAATCCTGCGATCTCCCTGTCCACCCCCCCCGTCCAATCCTGCGATCTCCCTGTTCACCCCCCCGTCCAATCCTGCGATCTCCCTGTCCACCCCCCCCCCCCCCGTCCAATCCTGCGATCTCCCTGTCCACCCCCCCCCCCCCCGTCCAATCCTGCGATCTCCCTGTCCACCCCCCCCCCCCGTCCAATCCTGCGATCTCCCTGTCCACCCCCCCGTCCAATCCTGCGACCTCCCTGTCCACCCCCCCATCCAATCCTGCGACCTCCCTGTCCACCCCCCCGTCCAATCCTGCGACCTCCCTGTCCACCCCCCCGTCCAATCCTGCGATCTCCCCGTCCCACCCTGCGACCTCCCCGTCCAATCCTGCCATCTCCCCGTCCAATCCTGCCATCTCCCCGTCCAATCCTGCCATCTCCCCGTCCAATCCTGCCATCTCCCCGTCCAATCCTGCCATCTCCCCGTCCAATCCTGCCATCTCCCCGTCCAATCCTGCCATCTCCCCGTCCAATCCTGCCATCTCCCCGTCCAATCCTGCCTTCTCCCCGTCCAATCCTGCCATCTCCCCGTCCAATCCTGCCATCTCCCCGTCCAATCCTGCCATCTCCCCGTCCAATCCTGCCATCTCCCCGTCCAATCCTGCCATCTCCCCGTCCAATCCTGCCATCTCCCCGTCCAATCCTGCCATCTCCCCGTCCAATCCTGCCATCTCCCCGTCCAATCCTGCCATCTCCCCGTCCAATCCTGCCATCTCCCCGTCCAATCCTGCCATCTCCCCGTCCCACCCTGCCATCTCCCCGTCCAATCCTGCCATCTCCCCGTCCCACCCTGCCATCTCCCCGTCCCACCCTGCCATCTCCCCGTCCCACCCTGCCATCTCCCCGTCCCACCCTGCCATCTCCCCGTCCCACCCTGCCATCTCCCCGTCCCACCCTGCCATCTCCCCGTCCCACCCTGCGATCTCCCCGTCCAATCCTGCGATCTCCCCGTCCAATCCTGCGATCTCCCCGTCCAATCCTGCGATCTCCCCGTCCCACCCTGCGATCTCCCCGTCCCACCCTGCGATCTCCCCGTCCCACCCTGCGATCTCCCCGTCCCACCCTGCGATCTCCCCGTCCCACCCTGCGATCTCCCCGTCCACCCCCCCGTCCAATCCTGCGATCTCCCCGTCCACCCCCCCCGTCCAATCCTGCGATCTCCCTGTCCACCCCCCCGTCCAATCCTGCGATCTCCCTGTCCACCCCCCCCTTCCCATCCTGCGATCTCCCCTTCCCATCCTGCGATCTCCCCGTCCAATCCTGCGATCTCCCCGTCCAATCCTGCGATCTACCCGTCCAATCCTGCGATCTACCCGTCCAATCCTGCGATCTACCCGTCCAATCCTGCGATCTACCCGTCCAATCCTGCGATCTACCCGTCCAATCCTGCGATCTACCCGTCCAATCCTGCGATCTACCCGTCCAATCCTGCGATCTACCCGTCCAATCCTGCGATCTACCCGTCCAATCCTGCGATCTACCCGTCCAATCCTGCGATCTACCCGTCCAATCCTGCGATCTACCCGTCCAATCCTGCGATCTACCCGTCCAATCCTGCGATCTACCCGTCCAATCCTGCGATCTACCCGTCCAATCCTGCGATCTACCCGTCCAATCCTGCGATCTACCCGTCCAATCCTGCGATCTACCCGTCCAATCCTGCGATCTACCCGTCCAATCCTGCGATCTACCCGTCCAATCCTGCGATCTACCCGTCCAATCCTGCGATCTACCCGTCCAATCCTGCGATCTACCCGTCCAATCCTGCGATCTACCCGTCCAATCCTGCGATCTACCCGTCCAATCCTGCGATCTACCCGTCCAATCCTGCGATCTACCCGTCCAATCCTGCGATCTACCCGTCCAATCCTGCGATCTACCCGTCCAATCCTGCGATCTACCCGTCCAATCCTGCGATCTCCCCGTCCAATCCTGCGATCTCCCCGTCCAATCCTGCGATCTCCCCGTCCAATCCTGCGATCTCCCCGTCCAATCCTGCGATCTCCCCGTCCAATCCTGCGATCTCCCCGTCCAATCCTGCGATCTCCCCGTCCAATCCTGCGATCTCCCCGTCCAATCCTGCGATCTCCCCGTCCAATCCTGCGATCTCCCCGTCCAATCCCGCGATCTCCCTGTCCACCTCCCCGTCCAATCCTGCGATCTCCCCGTCCAATCCTGCGATCTCCCCGTCCAATCCTGCGATCTCCCCGTCCAATCCTGCGATCTCCCCGTCCCATCCCGCGATCTCCCCGTCCACCCCCCCCCGTCCACCCCGTCCAATCCTGCGATCTCCCCGTCCACCCCCCCTTCCCTTCCTGCGATCTCCCCGTCCACCACCCTTCCCATCCTGCGATCTCCCCGTCCCATCCTGCGATCTCCCCGTCCCATCCTGCGTTCCCCCCGTCCCATCCTGCGTTCCCCCCGTCCCATCCTGCGATCTCCCTGTCCCATCCTGCGATCTCCCTGTCCCACCCTGCGATCTCCCCGTCCCATCCTGCGACCTCCCTGTCCACCCCAACTTCCCACCCCGCGATCTCCCTGTCCACCCCCACCGTCCAATCCTGCGATCTCCCCGTCCCATCCTGCGATCTCCCCGTCCCATCCTGCGATCTCCCCGTCCCATCCTGCGATCTCCCCGTCCCATCCTGCGATCTCCCCGTCCCATCCTGCGATCTCCCCGTCCCATCCTGCGATCTCCCCGTCCCATCCTGCGATCTCCCCGTCCCATCCTGCGATCTCCCTGTCCCATCCTGCGATCTCCCCGTCCACCCCCCCTTCCCATCCTGCGATCTCCCCATCCACCACCCTTCCCATCCTGCGATCTCCCCGTCCCACCCTGCGATCTCCCCGTCCCATCCGGCGATCTCCCTGTCCACCCCCCCCGTCCCATCCTGCGATCTCCCTGTCCACCCCCCCCGTCCCATCCTGTGATCTCCCCGTCCAATCCTGCGATCTCCCCGTCCCACCCTGCGATCTCCCCGTCCCACCCTGCAATCTCCCCGTCCCACCCTGCAATCTCCCCGTCCCACCCTGCAATCTCCCCGTCCCACCCTGCAATCTCCCCGTCCCACCCTGCAATCTCCCCGTCCCACCCTGCAATCTCCCCGTCCCACCCTGCAATCTCCCCGTCCCACCCTGCAATCTCCCCGTCCCACCCTGCAATCTCCCCGTCCCACCCTGCAATCTCCCCGTCCCACCCTGCAATCTCCCCGTCCCACCCTGCAATCTCCCCGTCCCACCCTGCAATCTCCCCGTCCCACCCTGCAATCTCCCCGTCCCACCCTGCAATCTCCCCGTCCCACCCTGCAATCTCCCCGTCCCACCCTGCAATCTCCCCGTCCCACCCTGCAATCTCCCCGTCCCACCCTGCAATCTCCCCGTCCCACCCTGCAATCTCCCCGTCCCACCCTGCAATCTCCCCGTCCCACCCTGCAATCTCCCCGTCCCACCCTGCAATCTCCCCGTCCCACCCTGCAATCTCCCCGTCCCACCCTGCAATCTCCCCGTCCCACCCTGCAATCTCCCCGTCCCACCCTGCAATCTCCCCGTCCCACCCTGCGATCTCCCCGTCCCACCCTGCGATCTCCCCGTCCCACCCTGCGATCTCCCCGTCCCACCCTGCGATCTCCCCGTCCCACCCTGCGATCTCCCCGTCCCACCCTGCGATCTCCCCGTCCCACCCTGCGATCTCCCCGTCCCACCCTGCGATCTCCCCGTCCCACCCTGCGATCTCCCCGTCCCACCCTGCGATCTCCCCGTCCAATCCTGCGATCTCCCCGTCCAATCCTGCGATCTCCCCGTCCAATCCTGCGATCTCCCCGTCCACCCCCCCATCCCATCCTGGGGTCTCTCTGGACATGTGGCCCCATCCAGTGCGCTGCGTGTCTTCAGAGGTCAGGATGTATGCAGAAACATAAGAGAGTTTCTCAGTCCAACTGTATTCAACTACATTACATTCTTCTAATAAACTTTAAGCAAAATACTCTAAAAATAGTGTAAAAATAGACAGACTTTTGTTAAATTGAGATATATTATAGTGATGTAAACATGTCTCCAATATGATTGACCACACCTCTTAAACCACAACCAAATGACCACGCCCTTTTTTGCTGGCCACGCCCACTTCTCGGCATGGTGCGCTGCGCTCTCCACACATCGGATCTTCTAAGTGTCCCTCATTGTCAAGTTCAAAAGTTGGGAGGTATGCATATTGCCTCGTGTCGAAATGGAACTGCACTGGCCAAGGCTGCCAAGAGCAGTGCTAATGCACCTGGCATGAACAGGCACTGAAAATCGCGCATGTAGGGCTAAAGAGTACATAACATTTCTTTATGCCCCCAGGCATACATACATACATACATACATACATACACTTAGTTTTTTTTAAAAAGCCTCAAATGAGCATTAAAACAAGTCCACCTAAACACTGAAGCCTCAAGTCATCCCCTCAGCAAATCAGCTCTCCCATTTCCTGCTTCACAGCAGTGACTCGGCAGCTTCCCAATCTCTAATGTGTCAGTGTAGAAGGGGGGGGGGGGCAAGTGAGCAAGCCTAAGCATGTGCACCTGAGCCCTAAATGTAAATCCCAGTGCCCCCCACCCCACCCATCAGGGCTGCTGATAGAAATCAAGGGGCCTTGTACAGCCTTCCTGACAGGGACCCCCCCCCCCCAACCCTGCCTACACCCCACCCAAAACAGCAGCACTGACTTAACACCCCCCACCCCACCCCCGATAGGACTCAGGGAAATGCAATTTAGGCCCTGGTAAATCTACGAGCTGGGGTTGGTCTAGTAAAATCCATTTATTTAGGAAGAAACAATAAAGTTGTCCTGGGCCCCCCTGTTTAGCCGATGAGGTCTGGGCCCAGTACAACAGGACCAGTTGTACTGCCTTATCAGCGGCCCTGCCACCCCGACAGCCTAGATACTGCATAAAGACATGAATGGCTGTCTGTGGCTGCACTCTAGGTATACGACAGTATTCACATAAAACAGGAGTATAGCATACAGACATATTGGGGGAAAAATGTCGGAATCTATGCTGCATGAGCTCAGGTGTGACCCCTACTTCAGTGCTTTTGCTGTGAATGTGGAAGACCTCGTGGGTGTCGGACCATTTTGGCAAAAAGGTAAGCAT
The DNA here is from genome assembly GCA_037952835.1 of Lithobates septentrionalis. NCBI lineage: Eukaryota > Metazoa > Chordata > Amphibia > Anura > Ranidae > Lithobates > Lithobates septentrionalis. The sequence continues at coordinate 1,868,709 of JBBDGP010002504.1, read as the reverse complement.
TGCTGAGTTTAGTCCCCCTTTAAGACTGAAAAGGAAGTTTTGGCCGCTGTACTTACATAAACTAATCCGTTAACATGGAACAGAAGAGGAACACAAGGTTGAAGGAACTGTTAATGTAGCAATATGCAGTTATATTTAAAGGAGTTGTAAACCCTTGTGTTCTTTCACCTTAATGCATCCTCTGCATTAAGGTGAAAAAACACCTAGCAGTGACCGGCCCCCCTGTTTTACTTTGAGTCCTGGAATTTAACCCGGCGCAGGATGCGCTGTCCCTCTGCATGGGGTTCTCTGCTCGATTGGATAGATAGCAGCGCAGCCATTGGCTCCCGCTGCTGTCAATCAAATTCAATGACGCGGGCGCCGGGGCGAGTCATACATTTGGGGACTATGGACACCAAATGCTGGACTGTGGGGTGCGCCTGCAAGGTAACCCCCTCGGGGGAGCGCTTCTCCTAGAGGGTTATCTGATGTGAGTAGGAGCCGTGATAGCCGTTGGGGGACCCCAGAATATAAGGATCGGGGCCACACTGTGCAAAACGAGCTGCACAGTGGGAGGCAAGTATGATATGTTTGTTATAAAAACAAAAAATTAACACTTACAATTTAAATATTATACCCTAAACCAAAAAAAAAAAAATTAATATATACACTGCAGCTTACCAATCATTAGATGTGGTGGCTGCATCCTTTTGGAGATAAAAGTTTTACATAAATAATACAAATCTGATCATTGTAAGCACCTTTACCAGTGTTGAATGGTTTGCCTCCTCCAACTAACAGAATACTTGCAAGAGAGCTTGTTCTTCCTAAAAACCAACAGACTTCATGCCCAGATGAAAAATGAAAAATAAAAAAAGTTCAGATGAAAAAATGAAGGCCAAAAAAAAAAAAAAAAACACAAAAAACCCCACAAACACTCATACAGCTAAGAATTGGTAAGCCGCACCATAATAAATGTTTGCTTATGGGTTTAATGCCACTCTAGGGACTGCAATTATTCCATGAAATAATGAAAATTTGAAAAGGCCCATTTGTACCAGTATAAAGAAGGAGAGAGGAGGAGAGATTGGGGGAGGGAGACAGTACAAATTCAGTCAGCATTATACTGTAAAACATTACACAGCAACCCCTCCCCCAACATCCAGAGAAGACCAGCAAACTAGCTATATCAATGACTGGATCAATAACTGGGTAAATCCACATTCATTGCATGTAGGATAGAGAAATCACATAACCTCAGTTAGGTATCCTTTACTAGGAAAGCATCAAAACATATCTTAAATATTCAGACGCGGCTCATACATCAGAGTTTGGAAATTGTCTGGTGGGCAGTTTTCCATCTTACTTGCTAATAGCGCTGTCCTCACGGAGACATGAAAAATGCATCGATCTTGGCTGAAGATGGATGGTAGACCACTCACAAACCAAAGCATGCAATATGATCCTATCTATAGGACACACTCCAACGTCCCACATACAAACCCAGATCTAACTGATACTTTGACAAGCTTGTAAAATTATATTTTGCAAACTGAAAAATATATCTCTATCTATATATCTCTATATATCTATACATCTCTATATCTAAATCTATATCTATATATAGTTCTAGTTTATAAAACGCAGGTACATAGTTTATCAATTACTTTGAAAATGCTTAAATTAAGTTGATTCATACTAAGAAAAGTCGCTGGAGATTAATAATTAAATAATAAGTATCCGGCTGCTGAAGAAAAGATGACCCCCTGTAGTGTAAGCTACAAAAGCAGCATGGAGGAGGACTGTCAGATCAAATAATCGCTACTGCATGCTGCTTAGTAATCAATCACTACTCTTTGTAACTGATTCTCATCGATTTTAGTAGCCTGATTAAGTTAATGATCACCCACGTAGATCTATGCTTTTAAGTACTGTACAAAAGAAAAACTGAACATATTTCTCATAAAAAAAAAAGATTACATTTCGCAATGTCGGTTGTAGAGCAAAAGGCAAGCACTGGTTGTCAGTGTTAATTTGGACTAATTTCAATTTAGTTTTTGTCATTAGTCTTGACTAAAAAGCCGTTTTAGTTGCCCAAATTGTTTTAGTCATATTTTAGTCGCTAAAATCGAATGGGTTTAGTCAAACGAATGCATTATTTAAAGGGGTTGTAAAGGCTCGTGTTTTTTTCACCTTGCAGTCACCGGCCCCCTAGCCCCCGTTTTACTTACCTGAGCCCCAAATTTCCGTTAGGGCGTGTTCCCGCCATCCCTCTCTCCACAGGCTCCCGGCTCTTGATTGGATAGATTGATAGCCGCGCAGCCATTGGCTCCCGCTGCTGTCAATCAAATCCAATGACGCGGGCGCCTGGGCCGAGACCGGCATTTGTGTCTGTGGACGCAATTGCTGGACTCGGGAGTGTGCCTGCAAGTTAGCCCCCTAGGGAGAGGGCTTCTCCAAGGGGGGTTATCGAATGCGGGTTAGGAGCTCCAAGAGCCGCCGAGGGACCCCAGAAATGGATGATCTGGGCCACTCTATGCAAAAATGAGTTGCACAGTGGAAGTATTACATTTTTTTTTTTTTTTTTTTTAAATAAACGATCATTTAGTGTCACTTTAAGCATTTCTGTAGAATTGCCAAACTCATTATATACTCCTGGAGTAAAAAAAAAAACACAAAAAAACAAACACGTTATTTATGGTATTAAGGTTTGAACATGCACTACAAACAGATTTAGCCATTGTGATATAGAACATCTTCATAAACAAAAATATTGCTTTTTGGCAAACAGAAGTGTAATTTTAAAATAATAATAAATAATAATAATAAAAAACAAACATACACACACACACACACACACACACAGTAAAACTATTGGCTGTGATAAAATTGCACATATTACCAACATTAAAGATTAAGGGAAGAAAAAAAAAAAAAAAAAAAAAAAAAAAGCTTTTCTTCTTTTTTTTCCCCCTTTCAGCAGCTTAGTAGATGTTCATTTTGGCAACAAATTTTGATCTAGTTTTAGTCCTAGGTGACTAAAAAGCCATTTTAATTTTTAGTCATATTTTATAGTCATCTAAATGGTTTTAGTTGACTAAAATGGCGGTAATTTAGTAGAGGAAAATATTTTCATCATTGAAATTAAACACTGGCTGCCATAGGTGACAAATCTACATTTCCAAAATCGGATTTAAACTCCAAGCTTACCGGCAAGAACTGATATAGCTGGAACAGAATGCAACTTCCAGCAAAACATTTACTAGATTTAATCCCACCACATCCTGCGTGTTTTACACCATTGAAAAAGAAATAAACAGTGCTGCTAACAGCTGAAAGAACACATACTGGAGATTTGTTGCCAAAGGCTGATTACGACACAACATATAAAAGTGACATGCTTTTAAATCCATTTTAGGGTTTTGGATCTGTTCTTCTGTACATAAAAAAAATATGCCTATTTGTGTGTAATAGGCGTAACTAAATGGTATCTGCTCCTTAAAGCCTAAAAGATTTGAAAGTCAAGCAAGCTAGGTTAATAGCAAAAAGCTGCACAGAACCAATCAAAGCAAAAAACACCACGTCTTCAGCCCTGGGCTTCTCCGGCAGAGTTCACTGCAAAGTCATCAAACTAAATTAACTTGCTAATACAGCATGAACCACCTTAGATTAGAAGCCTGGAGCTTCTGTGTACGAGGCTCTTGTAGCCGCTGTATTTCACAAGGAGGACCCTAGGTAAACCGTCAATGACTCTAGACCACACTGTAACCACTTCTCCAGCTCTGACATGCAATTCCAATGCATATTTGTGCTAAAAGGGAAGTTCAACTTGAAAAAAGTAAATTTTCAATAAAGAAGATCATCATAGCAATGACTTCCTATTGAACGACCTTTCACCATCTACAAGAGCAGCAGCAAGTGCAGCCTCTTCCTATTTTTAACTGAAAAGGTCAAACCCTCAGCAAACCCTTCCCATGACAGATGCAATTCAAGAATTACTTGTTGGAAGACAATCGTGAGAAGAAAAAGGCGCTCTAAACTATCCAAAACTATTTTCCCTACACACTCAAAACAGTGACATTGGTTGGACATGATCATTGACATTTTAAAACCACAAAACTATCATGCCTTAGCTAGTAAAACTACAATCATAAAGTCTACATCATTTAACGATACACACTATATTACCAAAAGTATTGGGACACCTGCCTTTACAAGCACATAAACTTTGATGGCATCCCAGTCTTAGTCCGTAGGGTTCAATAATGAGTTGGCCCACCCTTTGCAGCTATAACAGCTTCAGCTCTTCTGGGAAGGCTGTCCAAGGTTTAGGAGTGTGTCTATGGGAATGTTGGACCATTCTTCCAGAAGCGCATTTGTGAGGTCAGGCACTGATGGATGAGAAGGTCTGGCTCAGTCTCCACTGTAAGTCATCCTAAAAGGTGTAAGATCGGGTTGAGGTCTGGACTCTGTGCAGTCCAGTCAAGTTCCTCCACCCCAAACTTGCTCATCCATGTATTTATGGACCTTGCTTTGTTCACTGGTCCAAATCATTTGCTGGAGGGGGATTATGGTGTGGGGTTGTTTTTCAGGGGTTGGTCTTGGCCCCTTAGTTCTAGTGAAGGGAACTCTTAAGGTGTCAGCATACACAAGACAATTTCATGCTCCCAACTTGGTGGGAACAGTTTTGGGGATGGCCCTTCCAACATGACTGCGCACCAGTGCACAAAGCAAGGTCCATAAAGACATGGTTGAGGGAGTTATATAAATTTTGAATACAGACACTGTACTCACTGCGTATGCACGAGATTTCCGACAGGGTGAAACAAAGGGTGGAAGCCCAAAGCGCCGTGGACACGATAGACAGTAATCAACATGGTGCTGTCTTCAGACAGAAGGGAACAAATACTAAACTGCACCAAACACAAGAGACACCCCAAGTGGTCACCAACTGGGCAGAATGTATTAGAAACCTTGAACATACTGATTGCATAAGGAAAGCTGGAGGGGGAAAGAGGACTACCGCTTTAAGGTATTAGTCTGACGAATGGTAAAATTTTATACCCAGAAATCAGATTAATAGTACACGAAGGATATAACTCCCAAGCCAAAACTAGAATTTATATTGCGCTATAAAAAAAAACAAAAAAACAAAAAACAAGAGCTAAAGAAATTATTTTTCTCATGTCTCAAATCATAAAATGCGGCTTCCTATATAGTTCTATAAAGGATATCCTGTCACTATTCCTAAGAGACCAATGAAGTGCCTGCTTGTGCCTAGACTTTTGATCAGCTGCCATGTATTATTCCCAATTTAAACCTTGGTCAAACAGCTATGCAGACAACTAAAATGCATATTTGTGCAGTGTTTAAAGATCGCATTCTGTTGGAGTAAGGGGAAGTAAATTACCAGTGAGGTTAGCAATAAATGTCGAAACTGATTTCCAAAAACTACTAAGATTTTTCCATAAAATATGATAAAGGGAACCAGTTTGTTCATTGCATCGCCAACAAGTTGGGGAGAGTGATGGGTAGATTTTGGAAAGTTTATATGGTGTAAGCTACCATCTGTTTAATATCTTTTGGGCATTATCCCAATGTTCAACGCAGGATGATGCCTTAGTGCTCAGAATTATGGCCTTATTCCACTGTTGCCAAGGCCCTTTTAGGAATAAATCTGGATCTTTACTCTGTAGAATATAGAACAGTAGTAGCAAATGTATTAATAGCAGCAAGGCTGACTATAACAAAACTATGGAAATCTAACGAAGCACCAAATTTATCTGATGTTGTTATAAGGTTGAATACACAAGCTCAATATGAGTTAATGTTGGCATATAAAAATTACAACACTGTCAAGTTTGAGAAATTGTGGCAAATATGGATCAGTCACCCTAGAGCTTCTACCTCACTCAAAAACATGAGCTGCAGTTCTTAAACCATATTTCAGTATTATTCCATGAGTAATATCAAGGCTTCACAGTTCTCGATTTCTAATTTCTTGAATTGTCCATGATAATGTGGTCGTCAATATATTAGTTAGCGCCTGTTTACAGTTAGAACCCAATGGGGTAAACAGGAGTGTTGCAATACTGTTTATGTATGCTTTAATTGATCATTTGTATGACTATTGTCCATTACTTCGATTGAGATTAGGATGTAAATGTTTTACTGCTGTACCTGATTGTTATATACCAAAACCAGCTGCCTGTAATTTTTTCTGTTATTTGTATTGAAATTTCAATAAAAATTCTTTAATGGAAAAAAAAGAAAAAAAGAAGAAAGAAGAAGGAAGAAGGAAGAAAGAAGAAAGAAGAAAGAAGAAAGAAGAAAGAAGAAAGAAGAAAGAAGAAAGAAGAAGAAAGAAGAAAGAAGAAAGAAGAAAGAAGAAAGAAGAAAGAAGAAAGAAGAAAGAAGAAAGAAGAAAGAAGAAAGAAGAAAGAAGAAAGAAGAAAGAAGAAAGATCGCATTCTGTTCAGCTATTCTAATTCAAACTCCCCTGTTACACTGAACAGCCTATTGACTGGACAGTAAAAAGAGTAGCAGTGCATGTCTAGGGCTACACTTAAAGCGGTTGTAAAGGCAGAAGGTGCACCGTGAGGGACTGGAGAAGAGGAGGATCGGGGCTGCTGTGTGCAAAACCATTTTTTTTTTTTTTTAAATAGCAAAACGAGACTTTAGTATCACTTTAAAACATTGTGCAAAATAGCTTGCTTGGGGCCGGCACTGACTTCTCTCTTCATCTGTCCATCTTCCGCTGTGCAAGAGAACCATTTGCTCAGTGACAGAAGTGGACAACCAATACCGATCTCATTCTAAAGGCCTAAGGGTCGGTTCACACTGGGGCGACATGGGATCCGACTTGTACGCCCTCAAGTCGCCCCAGAAATAGTTTCAATGGGAGTGAACGCTAGCGTCTTAATAGACACTACTGAAGTCGCTCCGACTTCAGAGCGTACTCCCTGTACTACTTTGATCTGACTTGCTAGGCGACCTGTACCATAGAAATCAATGGAAGTCGCCTCCAAGTCGGATCTCTCTGTAAAGTCAAGCGACTTTGCAGGGAAAACCCCTCCCTCCCAGAGAGCTGATTGCCCCGTGATTGGCCACAGCCGAAGTCGCCTGTGATGGAGGCGACTTCAAGTCGCCTTGTAATTTGCTGAAGTCGCGCTGAAGTCGCGTCGAAGCCGCGTTGAAGTCGCCGTGCAAAGTCGCGCTGAAGTCGTGTTGCCGCAGTGTGAACCGACCCTACAGCCTCGTACACATGATGAGATCAGACAAAATGATCGTTTTTTTTTTTTTTTGCAGGCTAGTCTCTTATAGAAAATGAAGGTTACTAAAACGTACAAAAATGTTCGTATGACAGAACACAACTTCAAAAGTTGTACTATAATGTATTCTTTCATTTCTGAGCACGCATGGTCTTCCGATTATTTTTCGGATGAATACTGTTCTGATTGAAAATCTTTTATTGTATGAGAAATTTTTTTTTGGATTTGTCTCTTCGGATCATTTCGGACGAACGGTCAGAAATCAGCTTTCGAAAACTATGTAGTAATGATCAGATTATCGTACAATCGATTTCAAAGTGTTTTTTCCGTATTAGGCAGATCAGTTAAAAAAACAAAAAAAACAAACAGCACAAAGAGCATTACTTACCATCAATGTGAAATGTCCCTTGTGCTGCTGGCTCATACGTTGGTTGAAATCTTCCTCCTAGGAAGAGGACTGTGTTGTAAGGGAGAGGAAGATTTCAACTGAGCAGCAGCCAAGTAGCGCAAGGGACACTTTACATTCATAATAAGTAACATACTTTATGATGTTTTTTTTTTTTACTAAAAATGAAGTGTCCATAAATATGTTAAAAATATAATTTTTTACCAGACATATATCTTATCAGCTGCGTATTTATCTTTTTTACCTGGAGTTTTGCTTTAATGGAATGGGCAAGTACTATTACTAATCAAAACAATTAAAATAAAATGCCAAATAACTGCTTTTCAAACATTTAGGTGAAAAATACAAATCACTTATGTATCACTCAAATCAGCTACAATGCAAAAAAAAAAAAAAAAAACGAAAAAAAAACCAAAAAACCTATGCGATCAATTCATTCTTCTTTGGATTAGATAAAAATACTTTCTGCTTTGTGGTTTCCCTGCTTACATCTACAATCGCTACTTCAAAAGCCAGGCTAAGACAGGCTGGCAGAAGCACACATCTCCGCTGAATGCCTTACACAGCATTGACACTAATGAGAACCTGAGTGAGGATGATGAGAGGTGCACACAATGTGATAGAAGACCTCACACACACACACACCCCAAGGGTCACCTACAAGTTTACACATCTTCCTTTAGGAAATATCTTCAAAATGTTACACATGGCAGAAACCAGAAGCTGTCGATGTACTGGGGAGTTTGTCAAAATTCATCTTTGCATTTGTGCTAAATAAACATCACTTTTTGGAAACAAGACTTGCGCTGTAAAAGCTCCATCACAAACCACGCCAAGACCTTGTATATGGCTGTTAGCCCCGGTCACGTTACTTGCTCCAAATGTTCGGCTTATATTTACATACTGTGAAGGCAGCTGCCCCTTGCAGGGATAATCTCCGTTTCATTCATGTTGAAAGAACGGAAATCTTTTTGAACTTTCGGCATCGGCACTTCACAGCTCACTGACTGAAATTACGACAGCACTTCAATTTGATTTTCCTAAAATATTTTTACACCTGAAGACCTGGGAATCAAAAATGAACTTTTTTTTTTTCTTTAAACAAAGCCCTTATTCTTTGAAGTTTAATTACTTTTTTTTACCCAAGAAGTCACCTTTAGGCTCCGTTAACATCTAGGCGTTACTATTTTTCAGGTGTTTTTGCAGTGTTTTTGTACAGGCGTTTTGACAAACCACCAATGAAAAACAGTAAAATGCCTGTAAATCTGCCAAAAAAGAAGGAAGTTCATGTACTTTTCTGAGTGACGGAATGCTCAGATGTGAACAGGGGCCATTGAAATGAATGGGATTTGTCTTGTTGGGCGTTTAGAGCGGAGGCTACGAGAGAAAGAAAAAAAATTCTTTCATAGTTTGTTATAAAATTTTGCAAATAGGTAATTTTTCTCCTTCACTGATAGGCACTGATTGGGACTGCACTGTTAATCAAGAGCCTGTTGTCAAGTTTCTTCTGCTCTCCTCCGTAAGCCCGAGGAAAGAAAAGCCAATGAATGGCTCGTGTTTACATGCTCTGATCAGCCGTCATTGGACACAGCGGATCACGTGGGAAAGGGCTGCTGTGATTGGCCCTTTACCGCGATCTGTGATCAGCTGAAATCAAAAGTGCAGGGGACGCATGGGCAGCGCAATCACGGAAGGAATTCCATGGATGCCCTTCCGGCAAACTAAGCTAGAGTGGGCAGGAAGTAGTTAAAATCAGCACACAGCACAGCACCCACCCCGACAGGACTTTCATCTTCACGCAGGCTCCAGCTGTTTGAATGGGTAAACATCAACTATGTCGTGGCCGCATTACAGCTCGCTTAATGGACGCCATGCCGTCCGTTGATAGTGCAGTGCGCCGGTGACGTCACCCGGCAGCTACACAATTAAAACATCTCCAAAAAAAAAAAAAAAGTATAGATATTGACAGTACCTACTGGTAAGCCTCCTAGGCTTACCTGTAGATACAAGATAAACAAAATGACTTTACTACCCCTTTAAAATGAAGAATTGCATCTAAGGTGTCAGATATTTTATGGCTGTTGCTAAAAGTAATATCTGGTACAAAACATCCCAACACCACTTATATTAGCTTATAGAGGGAAAGCCTTCCATTATAATAGCGGTTTGCCACTTTAGGTGATTGACATCTATGAAGGGACAGGAGAACCAGGAAGAACACTCAATGACCTTAGTAGATTGACAGAAGGTTAACCAAAACTCAGCCAAGCTACTGTATTGTGTGTGTGTAATTACAATTTCACGGGTCATAAAAATACAAAAATCTTGGCCACACTATTCAAAATATGCTAACCATAACAGTGTATGAAGAAAAGGATGAGAATTTAAACATCAGGACACTATTTTTCTCTAGTATGTTACTGTTAGAGTATAAAATGTAACCGATAATTACGTCTCAGTGTTCAAACCTTGAACAGCCAAATTGGGAATGATCTGGTTTTGTGTCACAGACCACTATAATAATTTGCGGCCTGTGCCCATAGTTTTTTTTTTTTTTGAGAGAATTAGCCTGTGAAGGCTCGCGAGTGTAATGCATTTAAGGCCCCAATCTGGCATAATGCCATACATAAATAGGGAAAACTACAGGCACTGAAAGCAGCATGCAACCAACTATACTTTTAGCTACGCTATAAGGTTTCTCCAGAGGTTGCTGCGGGTGTTCCTTGAGCCATGGCAGATTGACCTTCCATCTGATGGTGCCTGCATTAGTTCCTAATCCAACGTCACTTGGCAGAACCAGCAGCATGGTACCCATTATTATTTTTCCCCCACTGACTACTTGAGGCTGGGTTCATACTTGAGAATGCAGCGGTTCACAGCAGGAGTCCGGTGTGTCTTCAAAGTTTCATGTCATATTTCAGCGGCTCCTGTACAAATCGCAACAGAGCCACTGCGGAGATGTGTGAAACTGCTCCATAGAGAGCCTGTCACAATCTTCCGCTATACGAATTGGATGCGGTGAAACTTGCATCCAATTCGCAATAGTGTGAACCCAGCCCAGGGATTTTTCTTCCCTCGGATGTCAATTTCAGATGAGGTTCTCTAAGACCTAAATTATTTCAAGGGTCCCTCTACGATTAAAAGTTTAAGAAAGGCCGCTTAACAGGGTGGTTCATTTACATGTAAAATAATATTCAGGTTAGAACTGATGCCATGCAGTGCTTAAGTCCTGCGCTCAATTTCAAGAGATAAAACACAATTATTAGTTAGCTTGACTATGCACAATTGGTGGGATTTTTGGCTAATGAAAAATAAGTCTTTTCTATGTAAAACAAGTATACCAAGTTAGATGGAGTTATACAATCCTTAAAACTAATACAGAAGAAAAAAAAAGCCGGACAAACTCAAGTCACCCTGATTCTATAATAAATGTCAGATTCTTTGTTACTTGAGACCTACATAGAAAAACTTAAGTCACCCTACAAGCAAATCAACATGCCTCCAACAAGCAGGTTTTATTAGCACACGTCTTGAACATTGGAGCCAAGCCTACTCAGAAGTTTCTTCTGAGGAATTTACATCACCCCCAAATTTAGCCAGCTACAGACAACTGATTTATACACTGACAGCTGTTTTTTAATGATCAGCTTTGGCGTGAGCAGAACACACACACACACGATCAGATTTTCTGAGTTTAGCAAATCACGCAGAATTCCTTTTGTGCTGCTATACCACACCAAAAGCAAAGAAAACATTACCTGCAATTCTATTGAGGAACCAGTATTAGACAATTTTAATAGGTTCATAGGTGGATTACAGCAGGGCCCTCGGATTACTCCTGTATTGTAACTGTACAGTTTGCCGTAATGTTGTAAAGCGCTGTGCAAACTGTTGGCACTAGGTAAATCCTTAATAAAAATAATGTATGAAACGATTCTGCAGTTTTATTGTAGATGCCAGCTGGAAGAATAGCCCACCCTCAAATGACTTCAGTAGTAACTTTGATATAACCCATTTGTTTGATTTTCTATTGTATGTAGAAGGACAAAAGAATTCACCAACTACAAAATGGCAAAGAAAAAGAGCCAAGAATGCTTAAGCCTAGTACACAATAAAAAAACGGCCAACATTTGGCCCGTGTGTATGGCAGCCAGTCTGACAGAAGCTGTTTGGCCAGCTTTAGACAAGTAAGCTGGAAAACAAGCAGCCGATCAACGACCTCAGCCAATAACAGAGATTGCTGATTTGTTCTGGTGGGGGGACCGTCCCCATCAGAACTCAGCGTCAGATTAGTACAGTGGCTCTGACCTGAGCTGTCAGACCCGATTGTGTGTGCGCTAGGCTTTACATTGCAATGTCACGCTACAATCACGTGCATCAAGCAGGCCACAGATACTAAAGGGCAGTTGGTTGTCCAGACGTGATCCAACTACCTTGAAGCATCTGTGCCAGTCAACGTGAAAAACTATTTCAGCTTGATGCGGAGAGTCGTTTAGACAGTGGCAAAGCTCCATACAGAATAAAAGTTGTTACAGTCAAGTGAAAAAGCAGAGCCAATATTTATCCTGACATTAATCTTCCTTAAAGTAGATAACTTTCAAAATAAATAAATAATCCAAAAGCCAAAAAAATGAGTATTGTATTGCTCATTACTGTCATTAATAGAATTCTTCACACTGTATCAGAGGTAATTAAAGGACGCCAGGCTTTACAGCCTTTGATATCTACAGTCCAGTGTGCTGTGAGCTGGATGGTGGTTTGAGGGGAAAAAAAATAAAATAAAAAATAAAACAAACAGCCCTCGGTTCTGCAATCACATGTCATATGAACTAGCTAATAAGCTTTATTTAGATCTTTCAACTGCACTTAAAAAGGATAGGATATACAGTAGTTATTTTACAGTAAAAGACAGCAACTCACTAGATAAGTATTCCTGCATTAATGTGAAAAGAAAACAATGTATATAAACTGCAGGCTGGTAGTTTGTTAATTAATGCTCACACCACTGAAATACTATGCATATGGTTATGCATAACAATACACCCACACAGTGGACCAGTCATGTTGAATTTCAGTTCTGAAACATAAAAACCTTAAAACTGTCAGCAATAACCATGGTTGCAAGAACTGCATTCATTCAATTGGGGTGACATTCGAGTCCCATGCTGCCGGAAGTAGGATCCCTATGAGATCCTCTCTCACAATCAAAATGTAACTTTTTTGGGAACCATGGACACCATGTCATCAAGAATAAAAGAGGAGAGGGCCCTTCTAGCTTGTGATCAGCTCTCAATTCAAAAGCCTGCATCTCTGATAGTATGGGGGTGTGTTAGGGCATATGGAATTGGCAGCTTGCACACCTGGAAAGGCACCATCAATGCTGAAATATATATCCAGGTTTTAGAGCAGCATATGCTCCCATCCAGATGACATCTTTTTCAGGGAAGGCCTTGCATATTTCAGTAGAACAACGCTAAACTGCATACTCCATCTATGACAACAGCATAGCTTCATGATATTAGAGTCCACATGCTTAACTGGCCTGCCTGTGTTCCGTCAGATTAGGCGACCCGTCAGATTTTTTAACGGAAGTGACATTCCGTCTTGGCCATCTTGTTACACCCCGCACTCGGCCACACTAAGCACAGTGGGCATCTCTTTACACCCACCAAAGTCTTGCATTTCACACTTATTTTTATCACTGAACTGAGCTTATATCATCAAATAGGAGTATTTAGAAGTCAGTGACACTGTTTTGATGAATTTTAAAAGCAGTGGACTTATAAATAGTGTATTTCACAATATAAGCGCACTTTGGTGGTAAAAATAAGTGTGAAATGCAAGACTTCGGTGGGTGTAAAAAGATGTCCACTTGGTGACTTCAGACTGTAAGCTTACTGTGGCTGCGTGTGGGGTGTACCAAGATGGCCGTCATGGACTGTCACAAGTTTTGACGGGTCGCCTAATCTGACGGCACACCTGCAGTCCAGACCTTTCACCAACTGAAAATATTCAGCACAAAACGAAAAATACGACAAAGACAACCCAGGACTGCTGAGCAGTTAAGAAGCTTCATCAGGCAGGAAGGGAACAACATTCCTTTCCCAAAACTCAAGCAACTGGTCAGTTCCCAGACATTTACAGAGAGTGTTGTTAAAGGCTTTAACAACCGAGCTTTGTGTTGGAGAACTGTTTTTGTTGCTTTTTCGAGCTTTGGTAGTTTTAGAATTAGCCAATAGAGAAAAACATTGTCCGTTTCATCATTCATTGCTATTTTTTACAGCTTTTTCATCGACTTTTATTATGAGGTGGTTAAGGGTTAGTGCTAGGGGTGAATTTATTATTATTTACCCATTTATTTTGTTAAGTTAGGGGTTAAGGATAGGGGTTATTATATTTTTTTATATTGTTTAGAATTATGTATTTTTATTATTATACATGTACTTCATTTATAGCATTTGAGCAGGAAAATGCTCAAAAACGCACTAAAATGCTTAAAACTGCTTGAATCAATCTATGGAACAAAATACTAGGGAGTGCACTGAAATTTCGGCCACCAAAAATGATTGGCCGAAAACTTTTTTCATTCAGCCGAAAGGAAAAAACAGCCTATACCGAATGGGGGCGTGGTCCGCCCATTGCAGGAGTGTCATCCTGGACCTCCCAGTCCTCAATTCCCGCCTCCTCGCCGTGATCTCCGCGTGTCACAGAGCTGAATTACCCAAGCCGTAGTAACAATGCCCCGCCTCCTGTGATAGGCTGCACACTGATTCAATGGTGGGACATTAAATCAGTGTGACGTGATCACAGGAGGCGTGACATTGTTACTGCGGCCTGGGCAATTCAAATCCAGCTCCGTGACACACGGAGATCGCCGCTGATGCGGGCACTGGTGGGGCTGCTAGGCACTGGCAGGCTGCATATGACAGGCACTGGTGGGGCTGCTGGGCACTGGCAAGCTACATATATGACAGGCACCGGTGAGGCTGCATTGATCTCCTGTATTATGTCTGCAGTCTCTGACTATCTCCTGTATCATATCTGCTAGCGGTGCACAGAATGGAAATTTTGCTAATACTATTGGCTATGCGTTTAAGCAAGAGATTGCAGAAGTGATACAAGAGATAGGCAGAGACTGCAGACTGCATTTTTCTTTAACTCTCTTTCACTAAAAAGGTGCCACTATAATATATCTAGAAAGTTGAAAATATAATAGAATAGAATATATATTTATTTTTTAACTGTCATTTTTAATATCGGTTTTCAGCACCAAATTTCTATTCAGGGCACCCCTACAAAAAAAAAAAAAAAAAAAAAAGCTTAAAAAAAAAAAAAAAAATGCACTAATTTGCTCAATTTGAGCTACAAAAAAAGCTTCAAAACATTTTTCAGCTTCAGGCGACTTGCAATGGAGAAGTGAAGTGAATAGAGAATAACGTTTTTTTTGTCTGAATGAGACCTAAAAGAGGGAATGCTACACCGTGGAAAACGAGGCCCAGCCGCAACTTTGATGGTGGCAACACGTCTAAAAAGGAGAGATAGGAGAGATAGGAGAGATAGAAGAAAAGGTTAGAATTTGCAAATTATTCCATATTTACGCAACTTTTACACAATTTCCAAGCTTTTTTTGGGAATGGGTGTTGTATAATGCCCCGTACACACGGTCGGATTTTCCGATGGAGAATGTCCGATCAGAGCGTGTTGTCGGAAATTCCAACCGTGTGTGGGCTCCATCGGACATTTTCCATCGGATTTTCCGACACACAAAGTTGGAGAGCAGGAGATAAAATTATCCGACAACAAAATCCGTTGTCGGAAATTCCGATCGTGTGTACACAAATCCGACGGACAAAGTGCCACGCATGCTCAGAATAAATAAAGAGATGAAAGCTATTGGCCACTGCTCCGTATATAGTCCCGACGTACATGTTTTACGTCACCGCGTTAAGAACGATCGGATTTTCCGACAACTTTGTGCGACCGTGTGTATGCAAGACAAGTTTGAGCCAACATCCGTCGGAAAAAATCCTAGGATTTTGTTGTCGGAATGTCCGAACAAAGTCCGACCGTGTGTACGCCCTATTAGTTTACTGAGGCAGGACAGTTGGAGACCAAACAGCTAAACGAATGATTAGAATCTCTGTGAAGGCCATCATTATTGATCTAGATTCAAAGGCTCCAAAGGAAGGTTTTAAGAGGACTTAAATCTTAGACCGTTGGAATGTCTAAAAATGCTCCAAAAACTGAACTCCTGTTAGTGTTTCTATAGAACTCAGGGGTTCAGGGGAACATCTCTCCTGAATTTTAGGAATTAGAAGATCATTTGGTTCTCAGATCATTTGTCCACTTTGGCTGAACCAGGACCAAAGTGTGGCAGATACACCATATTTTTCAAGACTAGCTATGCAGAATTACAAATCTATTGGCAGGTAAGACCTCACTCACACAGGGTGTATCAATGCGTATGTACCCCGTGCAAGGGGTACATTTACCTGCATGGGGATGCACAGGTGTTTGATTTGGCTACGAGACAGGAAGTGAAGGTAAATCTCCCCAATGGTACACAAATGGCAAATATAAGCCTTACAGGGGGTATAACCCTTCATTAAAGTGGTTGTAAAGTCAGAAGGATTTTTATCCTAATGCATTCTATGCATTAAGATAAAAAACCCTTCTGTGTGCAGCACCCCCCCTAATACTTATCTGGGCCCCTCTCTATCCAGTGATACCCAGAGACACAGCAGCATTGGCTCCCACTGCTGTCAAAGTCAGTTAGCCAAGCAGGAGAGAGAGGGGCGGGGCCGAACCACAGCTCCATGTCTGAATGGACACAGGGAGCTGTGACTCGGCTCGGGTGCCCCCATAGCAGGCTGCTTGCTGTGGGGGGAACTCAACGGGAGGGAGGGGCCAGGAGAGCCGAAGAGGGACTCGAGAAAAGGAGGATCGGGGCTACCCTGTGCAAATCCACTGCATAGAGCAGGTTAGTAGAACATGTTTCCCCCCCCCTTCTCTATAAAAATAACAGCGTTTACCAATCACTTTAACCTATCCAATGTGTGGAAAAAAAAAAAAAGTTTTGCCTACTGTGCACTTAAACCCCCTTCCTACCCAAGCCAATATAAGCTTTTAGTGCTGTCGCACTTTGAATGACAATTGCGCAGTCATGCAACACTGTACCCAAATTACATTTTTATCATACACATAGAGCTCACTTTTGGTGGTATTTAAATCATGGCTGTTTTTCGTGTTTTTTGCTAAAAAAAAAAAAAAAAACGAAAAATCAAATTTGAAAAACAGGTCATTTTTCTCCTTCACTGAGGCGCACTGATGTGGCTGCATTGATAAGGAATAGATGGGCATTGATTGGGCAGCACTGTTGGATATTGATAGGTGGCACTGGTGGGCACAGACAAGGCAGCTGTCCCTGTCCCTCTGACAGAAGCCAGTGATCGGCTTTTCTTTCCCCTCATGCTATTAGCATGGGGGAAAAAAAAAAAAAGCAAGAAGATTACATCACAAGATCAGCTGTCATAGGCTAACAGCTGATCACGTGGTAAGGGGCCGGGATCTGCCCTTTACTCCAATCTGTGATCAGCCGAGTCTCAGACTCTGGGACCAAGAGTGCGCGGCGTGCACCCCACAGGCACAGCGCATGCTCGGGAGGACAACTATTGATGACCTCCTAGCAATTAAGGCCAATGCTGTAGCCGTCATTCAGCTACAGCGCAGGCAGGTGGTGGTTAAACCTACTCCCACACCCATTGTAAAGCCTGGTGCACACCAATTTTTTTTTTTTTTTTTTCAAAAAACAAAAAAATAAATAAATAAAAGCTGGACAGCTCTGGTCAGAGCCGCTGTACTAACGATCAGAGCTGCACTATTCTGGCTAAAATGAGGATCACAATTTTTTTGCTTAGAAGATAGATCACGAGTCTCTCACGATTCTCGCGGCGTAACATCAATCATCTTTCACATTAAAACAAAAAAAAAAAAAAAAAAAAAAACTAAAAAAAAAAGCTAACTTTACTGTTTCTTTTTTTTTTGTTTTTTTTATTCATTGAAGTGTATTTTTTCCCAAAAAATTGAGTTTGAAAGACCGCTGGGCAAATACAGTGCGACATAAAAAATTGCAACAATTGACATTTTATTCCCCAAGGTCTCTGCTAAAATATATATACTGTTTGGGGGTTCCAAGTAATTTTCTAGCAAAAAATATTGATTTTACCTTAACAAACAAGTGTCAGAAAAAGATTTAGACTTTAAGTGGTTAAACTTCCTGCATTTACACGTTGTTTAAAAACTTGGCAGACTGCCCAGATTTTTCTTTACACACAGATCTAAGAAGGAAGTTTGTTACAATGTTTCATTTTAAAAACTTGGCAGACTGCCCAGATGTTTTCTTTTGACAGCTGAGTGAGCAGATAAGTCTCTCCACTTATATGAAAGAAATTGGCAAACTGTGCAATAGTCAGAGGGGTTGAATCAAGATTTTTTAACAATTGTGCAGCTCTACTAATGATCCAAGGTTAGTACAGCGATCTCCACCACTGGGCTGTTGTGTTCTGACAGGAGGACGGCCCCACCGCATGAACACTCTGATCAGGGAGCCGGTTGGCTGCTGGTTTTTCCAGCATGCTCGTCCAACAGAAGCTGGCCAAACGGCCGGCTACTGTTGAACCAGCTGACACACATGGCCCGAATGTCGGCCGTTTTTTATTGAACCGGACGAAATCTCCCTACAGTTGGCCTGTGTGTACTAGGCATATAGGTCTTATGCCAATAACCCTGGAAAGAGATGTATGCTTACCAAATCAAAGAGAGCTCTGGTCCAGTCATGTGATCAGGTCCCAGCGCCAGCTTTAAGGTAGAGGAGGGACAGCAGAGTACGAATGACCCAAAGTAAATCTATGGGTGACGTTACCGTCCAGGCTCTGCAGCTGTTGTCACTGCTCTCTCCTCTCCCCTGAAGCCGGTTGCTGAGAAGATCATATGACCAGACCAGAGTGCCCTTAGATTTGGCAAGTATAGAAATCTTTTCTTTACAGGGTAGATATAACAGGGCTTAAAATGGGGGTAGGAGTAGGTTTAGGCTTAATTAGGTTTTATCCAGCCTTCTACTTTAATGTCATCTTGGTGCATGAATTCATTGTACAGTTGTAGCTCACCCAAAACACATCCTGCCCAGAAGATTTGTTAGGAAACAAGAGAAAAAAAATAATATAGATCATAAGATCAACAAAATTAGTTGCAATATAATTAAAATATTCTGCTCCTGACATTTTTTGCCACATAATAATTACATCAGAATAGCATACGTGAACGCAGAAGTACGCATTTAAAGAAGAAATTTGATAGAACGTACATTCAGGCATTGATTTAAGAAGTGCTAAGCTGTTTTAATACAGTTAATCCATCCATAATTGACTTTTGGTGATGACACAAACTAACATACTGTTTAAGGCCTTGCACTGTGATGGCATCTGCGCCAGCTCATTATGCTGACTGCCAGCACAGCTTACATGTAACAGAATAAGTACAGTAACTAGCACTGCAATATCAAAGCTGGGCCTTTTCCTGTCCCAGACCTCCTCAGCTATGTCCTGCTAAAGAAAGAGTAACCACACACACACACACACCGGAATAAAAATTTGAATCCCTTCATATGTAGATGTAAGAGAAATGCGCAGCGAATGCAATAAACAGAAGACAGTTTGCAAAGAATGCCGCTACAACATGCAGCCATTTCAAAACACAACATAGATTGGGTACAGTTTTTAAAATGAAAAAAGAAGATCAGTTTAAAAAGGACAAGAGCTTAAGAAGAGGAACTTCAAGCTATGAGAAAACAAAGTCAAAGTCAGCAGCTCAAATACTTAAGCTGCTGACTTTTAATGCGTACTTGACAGCCAATGATTGTTTACAAAACTTCGGATCTTCTGTGCCACCATCTTGAATTTGGAAACTGGCTGTCACTTCCTTATTATTCACTGCTGGCTTCCTATTGCACATGTGCGAGATCAGACTGCGGGGAGACTAGTCCTGTAGCCTCCTGGGATGTGTAACTTGTTTCCCAGTAGGCTTTGGGCAGACCAAGGGTACATCAACCAGGCCTAGGCATGAATGAGGAAGTGATTACACCAAAAAGGGTACTCTTCATGGAAAAAATAAAAACATTTATAAAACAGGCTGGGGGGGGTAGAAAAGATTGATACTGAGGGTTAATTTATTATCAGGGGAAGCTTCTTTTTAAATGAAGGCAGCTAGTGATGCATGCAACACCTGTTTACTTTCATTTGGGTAGCTCCCAAACCAAGGGTATCGGTATGGAAATGGATTGCATGGAGGGGACTTCACCACTTACCTACTGGGCACTTTTATCCTCTCTCTACCCAGGCCAATTTTTAGCTTTCAGTACTGTTGCACTTTTTGGTGTTATTTAATCACCACTAGGTTTTTTATCTTTGCTATAACAAAAACACACGTTTCTTAGTTTTGGTTATAAACTTTTGCAAACCGGTAGTTTTGCTCCTTCACTCATGGGCACCAATGAGGCAGCACAGATAATCAGGACACTGATGATCAGTGCCCCGATTATGAGTATAGATGTCCCCTTTCACACTAGCCGGTTATCAGGAACCATGAATCAGACCGAGACAGAAGTATAGTTAAATCACACTTGTTTAATAATAATTTAAACAGAGTAAGCGTAGTCAAAACAAGCCAGAGTTCAGTAACCGGATCGGGTAGTCAGCCAAGTAAATGTCAGAGAGCCAGAGATAAACGTAGTAGTACAGCAAGCAGGATCAGCAGCCAGAAGGAACGTCAGCCAAGCAAGTCTTCAACAGGAACGCAGGAGAAAGTCTCTGTGATGTTGACAAAGGCGAAAGCAGAGATCAAGTGAGCTGGACGACTAAGTAGGCAGGACTGACGAGCAGAATCAACAGCTGGGTAACTGTGGAGAGAGATGAGAGCTGGCAATTTGCCGACAGCTGAGCGGCCAGCTCAGAGAAGGAAGGGCTGAGCCCAGCCTTGACAACGGTTACCGGCTGTGACAGCTTGAGGAAAGGAATGCTGACAACCAGCAATTGTGTTTACATTGTGATCAGCTGCGATTTGACACAGCTGATCACCTGGTAAAGAGCTGCTGTGATTGGCTCTTTACCCTCATCTATGATCAGCTGTGTCTAAAGGACATAGCAATCACAGAGCACGCAGAGTGCACGCTGCAGCGGGTAGCGCTCTCATACGACACCCTCCCAGAACTGGCTGTCCGTGCTGTAGCCATCATTTTGCTATAGCGCTGTGGGGCAGTGGTTCAAGCGGATCTTCACAGCATCTGAGCACCACAAACCAAAACCACCATTTTAATATTCAAAGCAAACACCCCAGTCCATCCTGGTCTCTATGCTTTATTTTGTTAAGAAATAAGAAACATACCCCTAGCATGTCTAGCCATGGCCATATTAAGTAAGGGCAAATAATTCATGTAGCTTTTACCTTCTGGAATTTATCTGCTCTTATCTCAGGCGTGCATGCAGGAGTGTGCGCTTAGCAGAGAAAAATCCTCGCCTTCTCCTGGAATGTATGACATCAGGCAAGAAACCAGGAAGTGGAAAAAAAAAAAAAAAAAAAAAAAAAAAAAAAAAAACACACAAGTAAATATGACATTCTTTCCCATCTATTTACTAATGCTAGAGGCACAAGGATAAAAAAATAAAAAAATATAAATAATAATCAAAATGTTGATTGGTAAAGTTCCACTTTAAGAGCTGAAGACTCTGGCTGCTGCGTTTCCTATATATTAGCTCATTTACCAGAATGACACTCAAAAAGAGAATTAGTTGTTACTCAAGAATCCTAATTTCATCTGTCTGAGACCGATAAGAAAAGAATTGGAGTGTTCAGGTCCTTCTGTTTGTGCTTTGAAAAGGATCTCACAAATGTCTAAAATATGTAGAGCAAGAAGCCATCTTCCAACTGGTACCCAAACATGGGAGGTTTTATTAAAGTGAAAATTCTTACATCACCACAATTGGAAATACATGCTCTTAAAAGTGCTATTAAAAAAAAAAAAAAAAAAGGAAGAAAAAAGCACTGGACAACAATGACATCATTTACAGGAAAATTTGAAGACTAAAACCACACTATTGAAGTAATTAGCAAAACTATAAACTGCAATCAGCACTCTGCCAACCATCTGGATCAATCATTTATATGACCCGTATGTTTTGTCAGTGAAATCCACTTTGCGTGTTAAGTGAGAACACTCATGTGATAATAATGTGACACTAAGAATGAAGCCCTGCACTGGAATCCAAAATGTACAACCGCAAGCCTTTCATTTCACTTTCTAGGGATCGGACAAACATGATAAATCCCAAATTCTAGACGGATCATAAAGCCAGGTACAGCCCAAACATACTGTACATGTACAGAATGTACAAATCTAACAGCAATTCCTACAGAAAGGTCGTCCTTAGCATTTTGGTTACAAAGTAAACTGCATGCTTCATCCACACACCCCGTCACTCTTCATTTTTCAAAAGGTAGATAATTTTTTCACATATGGGGTGCAGAGAAAAAAAAAAAAAAAAAAATACAGGTCCAGCTGTCTGTCAGGTTTCAGAATTTTGATCACAAATCTTTTACATTTAAAAAGCATAACTAAGCCCAACTTAACGGTTTTCCAAAAGAAAGCTCAAGTTAGATACAGTCAATAGACGCTATTATTTCTTAAACAGACCATTGTTTTCTGTACTAATGCATGCTACATTACAGTTACAGGTCAGGGTAAAAAAAAAAAAAAAAAAAAAAAAAAAAAAAAAAAAACCCCACTTGCATGTAAAGCACATTTTACAGCCCTTACTGTGAAGAATCCTTTCCACATGCAGGTTAACTCTTGTCTTCCAGGTGCAAAGGGCCCTATGTAAGGACCTCATTGTCCATCTAGTAAACTTGGTTGAAAATGATTTACTATGTATTAATATATCCTGATAACATCCCATCTTAATCAGAATAAAAAGTTAGTTCAGCTGATTTTTCCCCATAGCGAAGGTCCTCCATGCCTCATATCAGTTAAGCTGACCTGCATTTAAGTTATCCAACATGCAAGGATGTCTGCATTGAAAACGGTCCCAGTTGCCAGTGTGCCTATGTTAGATCTCAACTGCTCTTTGAACCCCTTAAAATGGATGGAGTCATTCTGTGCCTTGAAGTTATTCATACCCCCTGTAATTTTCCACATTTTGTCACGTTACAAACAAAAATGTAAAAAAAAAAAAAAAATTTTATAGGGATTTGATGTGATAGACCAACACAAAGTGGCATATAAAAAAATTGTGGAGTGGAAGGAAAATGATAAAATTGTGCATTTGAATTCAGCCCCCTTTACTCTGATACCCCCAACTAAAATCTAGTGGAACCAATTGCCTTTAGCAGTCACCCAATTAGTAAATAGAGTCCACCTCTGGGTGTAATTTAATCTCAGTATAAATACAGCTGTTCTGTAAAGCCCTCAGAGGTTTGTTAGAGGACCTTGGTGAACAAACAGCATCATAAAGGCCAAGAAAAACACCAGACAGGTTAGGGATAAAGTTTAAAGCAGGGTGAGGTTATAACAAAAATAACTATTCCAAGCTTTGAACATCCCACGGAGCACTGTTCAATCCATCATCCAAAAATGCAAACAGTATGGCAGAACTGCAAACCTACCAAGACATGGCCGAGCACCTAAAAATGGACAGGCCGGGCAAGGAGAGCATTCATCAGAGAAGTAGCCAAGAGCCCTATGACAGCCTCTGGAGGAGTTGCAGAGATCCACAGCTCAGGTGGGAGAATCTGTCAACAGGACAACTATAAGTTGTGCACTCCACAAATCTGGCCTTTATGGAAGACTGGCAAGAAAGTCATAAGAAGTCCAATTTTCAAGAAGGCATGTGGGGGACACAGCAAACATGTGGAAGAAGGTGCTCTGGTCAGATGAGACCAAAGATTTAACTCTTTGGCCTAAAAGCAAAAAAAAAAAAAAAAAAACAAACAAAAAAAAACAAAAAACACTATGGGGGTTATTTACGAAAGGAAAATCCACTTTGCACTACAAGTGCACTGGCAAGTACACTTGGAAGTGCAGTCACTGTAAATCTGAGTGGAAGATATGAAATGAGTGGAAGCTCTGCTGTTTTTATCATCCAATCATGTGCAAGCTAAAAATGCCGTTTTTTATTTTCCTTGCATGTCCCCCTCAGATCTACAGTGACTGAACTTCCAAGTGCACTTGTAGTGCAAAGTGGATTTGCCTTTCGTAAATCACCCCCCCCCCCCATGAATACACGATCCCCACCGTGAAAAATGGTGGTGGCAGCGTAATGTTTTAGGGAAGCTGGACGAAGCCAAATACAGGGCAATCTTAGAAGAAAACCTGTTAGAGTCTGCAAAAGACTTGGAGACTGGGGCAGAGGTTGGAGCAAGCCAACGACCCTAAACATACAGACAGAGATACAATGGAATGGTTTATATCAAAGCATAGTTATGTGTTAGAATGCCCCAGTCAAAGTCCAGACATAAACACAATTGATTATCTGTGGCAAGACTTGAAAATTGCTGTTCAGACATGCTCCATCCAAACTGACAGAGCTTCAGCTATTTTGCAAAGAAGAATGCAAAAATGTCACTCTCTAGATGTGCAAAGCTGGTAGAGACATACCCAAAAAGACTTGCAGCGAAAGGTGGTTCTACAAAGTATTGACTGGGGGAGGTCCAAATACAAATGCACGCCACACTTTTCACTTTTTTTTTTTTTAAATGAACTAAATAAAAAAGGAAAAACTACTCATCATTTTCCTTCCACTTCACAATTATGTGCCACTTTGCATTGGTCTATCACATTGTAACATGACAAAATGTGGAAAATTTCAAGGAGGTATGAATACTTTTTCAAGGCACTGTAACTGGACACATGTACAGCACCATGAAGACCACAGATCTAAATAGTGGCCAACTTGGCACCACCCTTGGTGTACAGAAGGATTTAGCTTTTCTGTAACTGACACAAATCAATGATCCTGGCATTGGACGCACCCACACACCAGAGAGCACAGCCCCCCAGTTCAGATTTCCATCCATATATTGCAATTAGACAACAGTCCACCCCAATTCCTTGTGTGTGTAATGTAAGGATCCAGAAATGCATCTGCTGGTGATACTGCACATTCTAATACACAGAAAGCCTGGTGTAAAAACACCACTATTAATAGGAGGGCTATAGACACCAATCAGATCCAAACTGGCCCATTACGTTAGGAACAATTAGAGAGAGAGATGAACAAAGCAGAAGGAATAGAAAAGTTACACATCACACAGGCTTTGAATAATACATTTGTGTTGCTTGACCATCTATGGAGATGGCACAGCACTATGCAGAACTAAACTAAACTTTCTGAATATAGTAGCGTTGTTGAATTAACGGATAACTTTGGCAGCTCACTCAGTTATTTCATTTGTTGCCTGGAACTGCTCACTATTATCACCTTCTTCACCAGGCTGACTAGAAGGCTTATTTAGCAGTCCATAACATCCATCATTGAATTTGTTCCCCAGATTAGGTGCACCATACTGAAATTCGATCGAGTCTCATCTCAAAATGCACTTTGAAATTCCTGAAAGCCCTGCAAAGTTATTTTTAAATAAAAGAAAGTTAAAACTGAGTTCCACCAAAAGTGGATGCTCCGCTCATCTGCCTCCTCCCCCACCTCCTTCTGGTGCCACATTTGGCACTTTCCGGGGGGGAGCGGGTACTTGTTTTTGACAGGTACCTATCCCCACTTACAAGAGATCTCGCCGTGGCTGGCACTCCGATGTACACTTTAAGTGGAAGATAGGTTAGTGCTAGAATGTTGTGGCTATAGATGCAGGGATTTTAGTTTTTGCATCGACTTACACTTTAAGTAAGTCTGTGAGAACAAGGCCATACGCCGCGTACACACGATCCGAAATTCGGCCAGCAAAAGACCGATGAGAGCTTTTGGTTGGAAAATGCGACTGTGTGTATGCTCCATCGGTCTTTTGCTGGCAAAAATTCCAGCCAACAAAAGATTGAGATCATGTTCTCAATTTTTCGGTCGGAAAAAGTTCCTATCGGAAAATGCGATAGTCTGTAGCAATTCCGACGCGCAAAATTCCTACGAATGCTCGGAAACAATGCGACGCATGCTCGGAAGCATTGAACTTCATTTTCTCAGCTCGTCGTAGTGTTGTACCGTCACTGCGTTCTTGACGGTCAAAAGTTCAGCAAACTTTTGTTTGACCGTGTGTATGCAAGGCAAGCTCGAGCGGAATTCCGTCGGAAAAAACACCACATCTTTTTCCGACCAAAATCCCTATCGTGTGTACGCGGCACAAGTCTGCTGCAACTGCTACATAATAAAGAAAATCTACCATACCACAAAATATGAACAAATTGCTCCAATAATGAGAACACTTGTTTTACTGAGCAGAATACAGTAAACATATCTAATAGGTTTCTATGGAGGAAGGGTGTAATACAGATAATCTTTACTCCTAGTAGAGAGCCTGCATTAATCACACTATTTGGAGGATGAAGAAATTTTTTTTTTTTTTTTTTTTTTACACTGGAGGCAGTAATAAATGACTAAAATTCCCACACTCTCACTACTTATGTCATAATACATGTGTGGTTGTCTCTAAAAAGTTGGCAGCAACCCAAATAGAGCAGAAAATATTACGAAATTCAGGGAAGCTACAGTTTTATACTAGTATATGTAATCCCATTAATATTAGCAATTTTCAATTGATTTAAATCGGCAGTTTTCAGTTAAATACTTAATGATCCTACGCTGAAGATCCATGTGCAGGCATTTATCTATCATCGAGTCACACTACTCTATCCCCATCTCCCAGTTGTATTAAAGGAAGAGTACAGCCAAAGTTCATTTGGCTGTAGTTCTGTGGATCACAGGAGTGCAGATCATTTTGCACTCCTGTGACCCGTTTTCAGCAAACAGCTGAGGCTGCTGTTGGCTGACGTCACAAATGCCAGTCCAGGCTCAGGAAAGATAGCGACAATATGGCCAGGATCCACCCACAGGCCTGGACCAGGTCCTGCTGTCTCCACAGCCCAGCGCTCCAGAGAGGGGGGGGGGGCAGAGCCAGAGACTGACAGTCACCAGCTCATTGCTCAGAAAGCACAGAGAACCGAGCAATCAGCTGTGTTTGATCGCTCAATTCTAAGCCTTAGAGCCAGCATGGAATATTTTTCTTTTAACGTCCTATCACACTCCCTACAGCAGTGCATACATGCACAATGCACAGCAGGCATGCTCTGCTGACAACAGTCACCATCAGGAAAACCATCCTGAGACATGCCATTCACAAGCAGCTTCTTTGAGGCGCTTTAGGAGTGGTGTATACTAAAGAGCCCCTGCCCATTGAAATCAATGGGCAGCGCCGCTTTTAACCCTTTTTGGGCCGCTAGCGGGGGTTAAAAGTGCCACTAAAGATAGCAGCACTTTACCACCGACACTCACAACGCCTCAGTGTGAAAAGGGCTCTTACAGTACAAAAAGAAAAAAAAAAAAAAAAAAAAAAAAAAAAGGGAAGAAGTGGTAAAACATAAAAATAAAAAAAATTTATATATCTATATATCTATCTATCTACATACACATAATATACACATATACATTTGGGGAAGTAATATCTAGCAACTTTTAGAGCCAGCTTTAGTAAAATGGGTACTCTGCAAAATATTAATATGTCTTGTGCACCCCTAGGTTGAGCACAGTCCCAGATCTTGGCCCCCAATGGACACTAGGCATCCTTCATCCCGAAAGAGTCGGTGCTGAATGAAGATATGTAGTATCTGTGGCAGCAATGAAAGTTGCTTTTTCTTACAATTTTATTTATTTTTAAGATTGAAGTTATGCTTTCACAAAAACTTAGTTGCCAATTATCTCTCAAAAAAGTATGCATTCTGCATGTTTTCACTCCGCAAAAATGAACACTTCAGCAAAGGTGACTTGAATATCCAGGCATGGTCAGCTTGTTCATGTAAATCATGCAGAAAAATTAAAGGATCAGGAAGCCGATACATGCCAATAGGAAGAAAGAATAAACTACCACGGCGCTCACAACGCAGCCGTTCATTGAACACTACAGCCTTTGCGGCTGCCGGACCTTGTAGATTTCCATTCACAGAGCGCTGCGAATAAGTGAAGAAGCCGCCGGGTGGGCGGAGCCCGATCAGCTATGTGTTTTTGTTTTTTAAACATTTTGACATCTAGCGGGAGGATTAGAATCCCCACTAGGTGGCACAGTGGGGGCCGGTGCATTTACAACGTGTTACACCCTGAATATGTGGGTAACATTTAACAGGTTATGAAAGGTGAACTTAGCCTTTAATTTACTCAGCATTACACATCGACATATTGTTTACACCAGTTACAATCCCTCATGAACGAGGGTTGGCTACAGACGAGCAGATCTGCCATCATTCTCACAGAGAATGATGGCAGAAGACCCATCCTGCCCTTGCTGTGAAGTCACAAGTTGGCACTGACCTTCCTTTTATACCAGTACACAAAAATGTATAGCAAGTAACAAACTTTGCATGTGATAAGCACTTTTTCCCCCAACTGTTCTAATGTCAGCTGAAGCATGAGCTGTCATAAGCAATGGCCATATCTTTACCATTTGTTCTTATCAGATAATGTAAAGAAGATCTACAAGCTTCAAATGTCATAGTTACTTTGGTGTTTAGAAGACAAAAGTAGTGGTTATGAAAGAAAAAAAAAAAAAAAAAAATTAAATAAAATATTAGCAGTTGTGAATAACCAGCAAAGTTAAATATAATAAAATAAAAAAAAAATAAAAAAAAGTGTGTACTAACAGAATATCCCAATTCCTTGTGGAAAGAAAGAAAAAAAAAAAAAAAAAGGGGGGGGGGGGGGGGGGGTCATAAAAAACTGCATTTTTGTCCCTGGCTTCGCTCTTCTCATTTAATTGCCCCAGATATAGGTGTCCAGGTCTTTTTATACCTGCAGCCTGCCCATTGCCTGGCAAGCTTTACACCGTGAAGAGACCTCAGCAGCTGTGTGGCCTGTCCACTGCGTATAATGAATGTCTGCGTTATGCACGGCTGGGTCGTTAAGAAGGTTTCAGCAGTGAAAATAACAGGTCTCCTGAATCGGAGGCATAGAATTATTTTTAATGACTAGGTCAAGGAGATGGGAGAGGAATCACCACAAGTTGTCTAGGACTGTAAAAAAAGGCCATTAATGGGCTTGGAGGTGTCTTATGCCCAAGTAAAATTGGATCTCATTTCCAATTAAATAATGAGAATCATTGAACAAAATTCCAGAATCCTGGTAGGCAATACATCTAAACTTGACTGGCACTTTTTCTACAGATTTCAAAGGCTCCTTCTTGCTTGTTCGTTGAAGGAACTTATGGCTCCCTGGCTTCAGTTATCCATCATTGCTAATGTCAGAATGTCTCAATTATGCATTTTTTAGTGCGTTTTCAGTTTGTTTTCAGTTTTGCAGAATTACACTACAGTCCATTTAACATGGCTTCCTATGGAACATGTTCACATATGTGCATTTTATGGAAAGGGCCAGGGACTTTTTTTTTGGCTCTATAGACTTCAATCAAAAACCATTGTTAAGGAAATTTGTAAGTTCTGTATATACCGTAATTGTATTCCATTTTGTATGTATTGCACACTGCCCTCACTGTGCACACGGCACTAATAATGTTTTCAGTACATGTTTGCATTCTTTCGAGTCCTGATTAGAATTAGCCTGCCTATGTAACGCTCCTTGTTACCATAAACGTACAATTGTAATATTAATGTGATACCTACGTAATCATGTGTATAAAAACCTTCAATTGCTTCATAATAAAGCACAACAGTTATTTGGAAAGAAGAAGAGTATCTTTTGAGTCTGTTCCCTACTGCAGTAGTTATTAATTTGGAACCACCAATCAATATGAGGATAGGAGTTTGCCCATCTATAAAAATGTCCAGGTCAACCATGTATTGAAAAACGCAAAAATGCACCTGGAATGTGAAAAATGCAACCTGCATAAGGCTTAAGCGCCCGTCCATAACGATTCGATTTGTCTTGTGATCTGACAGTTCCAAATCGCACAACAAGTGGCACCCCATTGTCAGCAATAGAACTGTTCAAATTTCTGCGACTTTTTGCCAATTTCATTGCGACTTGCATATACTGTTACATATACCGTTAGAAACCCCAGCAGGGTCAGAGACATCATTCTACAGCAGCGGCGGTAAACCTATTTTGTTAGGTGGGACCTCAAGTGCTGTCCCCGACATCACCACATAAAATTCAGGTAACATTCATCATCAGAGACTGCATACATAATATAAGAGATGGCCAGTGACTGCAAACATGATACAAGGGATGGTAGAGACTGCAGACATGATGTAGGAGACTGTCAAAAGATTGCGAAAATCATACAGGAGCTGCTGCAGACAGGGAGCATGCTTCAAGAGACAGAGTCAGCCTGGAAACATTACACGGGGCTGCTAAAAGTCACTACTTTAAAGTGTTACTAAACCCAGGACCCTGCATTCACTATATCTGGTCTCCTACAGAACATGGAAATGCAATAGTTATTTAGCAGTTTAGATTTACTATATTTTCTCTCACCAGCAGGTGGAGCAGTCTTGTGACATCAATCAGTGTCTGGTTAAAGCTTGTAGGAGGAGTTTTCATTCTGCTCTGACTGTCCTTTCAGGCTGCAGGACCCCTGACCCTCTGTACTCATCACATGCACTCTCCCAAGAACCCCCCCCCACCACACACACCAAACTGAGCATGTGCATCTTGTCCCCTAAATCTGTTCCATCAGGAGATGGCTTGGGGACAGTGGAAGAGGGGGATGATTAAAAAGCCTTTTTACAACACAATGCAGAGGATTAACCCTTTAGGTTCCACGGCGAGTATAACAAGCATGCTTTACTGCATATACAGAGTGATTTTACTGTTGTGGGTTTAGCAACACTTTAAAAAAAGGGCAATAGGGAAATCATAGATTAGAGTTTGCAAGGACCCCCAAAGGCCCCATGTTGCCCCTGGGCCACAGGCTGGGCACCAGATTATTACAGTATTCCCCCTTCACTCCTACATATTAAGTTATGTAGACAGGAGAAGTGAGGGGTATAGGCATTCCCAGAAGACAGAAGTACTAGGACATGCAAGGAAGGAGGGGGCTGTACTAGAGAACTGACTTTCTGGACTACAAATTTACTAGTAAAAAAGGATAATTACAAAAGGAAAAAAAAAAAGCTGAAAATGCATTTGAATTGCTTTCTGGGATTCATTTTTTCATGTTGGTGGCAGGTTCTCATAAAATCTATTTGATAACTGCCCGTGTCAATATGTAGTGGTGTCTCGTTAGAGGATGGCCCAGTACAAGCCCTAAAGATGACAGAAATCTGATTTGCGATAAGCTGCACTGATAGGAACTGTACATTTTCCAATATGCTCGTTATGTCAACACTGTTTAAACTATCATAGAATCCAATACCTCAGTGTATAATTGCACTGCTCTGATTTTCCATTCAAACCCAATCCCACTAGGATTATTACAGCATTTCATAATGCACCCACACATCAGAGAGAGCTTTCAGAAAGGAATACAATTTAGCTGAGAACAGCTAAGGAGAGACAGACAGCGGCACGCAACGCGCTGCATGGAGTCTGAACTACTAGTCAGAAGAGATCTAGAGCAAGGCAATTGTAATCTACAGACAGAGGCCTACATAGGCAACAGAATTGTAAAAGTTATTTTGCAAGACATTCTGCTATTATGCTGTTTCTTTTAAAGAACTCGGCATTGTATTTAAAGACCTTACGGTGTCGGTTAATAAGGCCTAACCTGACAAATAATGGGAGCACAGAGAAGCAAGGTGACATTAATGAGCCACTAAAGGACTCCCACTGAGATTATATTCAAGTCTTTACTGCTAAACCATCTCCATTTAATCAGAAGAATAGATGCTAGGACCCAGGCCACTGCACCAGTCACCATTACTTCAATTGAAGAAAAATAAGAAAATAATTCCCTTGTCACGTTTTTAATAAACACAGAACTCCCCCCCCCCCCCCCCCCTCTTCTTATATCGGTCTACCTAAAAGATTTAACAAGATTTCCTCAGTACACAAAAGTGTGTTAAAAAAACAAAAAACAAAAACACCCACACAGTTTGCTCAGTTTGTATTTTTTTATGTGAACATACACACTCATGTATGTGTTTGAATATATTAATACACTTAATGCATTTATAACAAAACAAGATGGCTAGTGCATACAAATTGAGATTTTCCTGATGTAACATTCATAGGCATTTCCACTTCCATGTGTTTAAAAATAATAATACATATGTACACCTCCTGTTTATGCATTTAATAAAAAGCATAATGGCTAATGCATACAAATTGGGATTTTTTTTTTTTTTCTTGATGTGAATTTATACGAATTTCCACTTCCATTTATGTGTTCAACTATATACAAATCCATTTGCATACACTAATACGCATTTAATACAAAAATAAATGCGCACATTTCTTCTTTTTTTTTCCTTAATGTGAATTTACACACATCTACGTGTTTAATATTAATAGGCATTTCATACAAAAGAAGATGAATAATGAACACAAAGAGAGGCCTACCTTGCAGGTAATTGCATTACAGACTATGTGCAATGCACTATTCAAACTGTACTTCTATTTTAGTAGATTGCACAATAGGGAAGTGTAGTACAAAATGCAATGTTCTCCTCTGAATGAGCCCTTTCTTGTCAGAAAGAAAAACAAACTGCGTGTTAGTGGAGAACTTAAGGCGCAAGCCAGTTTTTAGACTTTGTGCTGAATCTTAGAACAGATAGATAGAGAGAGAGAGAGAGACACACACACACACACACACACACACACTAGAGCTGCACGATTCTGGTCAAAATGAGAATTATTTTTTTTTCTTAGAATAAAAAAAGATCATGTTTCACATTATACAAAAAAAAAAAAAAAAGGGGGCCAACTTTACAGTTTTTTTTTATTATTATTCATTAAAGTAATTTTTTCCAAAAAAATTGCACTTGAAAGACCGCTGCGCAAATACAGTGTCACATAAAATATTGCAACAACCACCATTTTATTCTCTAGGGTGTGTATATATATATACACACATATACATACATATATATATATACATATACACACACACACACACATATATACATATACACACACACACACACACACACACACACATACACACATATATATACACATACACACTTATATACTAAGTAATTTTCTAGCAAAAAAAAAAAAAAATAGGATTTTAACTTGAAACCAACAAATGTCAGAAAAAGGTTTAGTGTTTAAGTGGTTAAACCTTTTTCACTTACACACAAAGTCTACTCCATTGACAAATTGTTACACTGTTTATACTTAAGTTCAACTGATAAAGAATGTTTTGATTCTTGGCTGACTGCCCAGTTTTTCTCTTCCTTTCTTTTGATGGCTGTGACTTCAGAAGAGCAGAGAGAATTCTTTGCATAGAAAGAATTGTTAAACACTTTAGTCAAGATCGCGATACCGATTCTTGACGATTAATTGTGCAGCTCTAATACACACAGTATCTCACAAAAGTGAGTACACCCCTCATATTTTTGTAAAGATATTATATTTTTCATGTGACAACACTGAAGAAATGACACTTTGCTACAATGTAAAGTAGTGAGTGTACAGCTTGTATAACAGTGTAAATTTGCTGTCCCCTCAAAATAACTCAACACACAGCCATTAATGTATAAACAGTTGGCAACAAAAGTGAATACACGCCCAAGTGAAAATGTCCAAATTGGGCCCAAAGTGTCAATATTTTGTGTGGCCACCGTTATTTTTCAGCATTGCCTTAACCCTCTTGGGCATGGAGTTCACCAGAGATTCACAGGTTGCCACTGGAGTCCTCTTCTATGACGACATCACGGAGCTGGTGGATGTAAGAGACCTTGCGCTCCTCCACCTTCTGTTTGGAGGACGCCCCACAGATGATCAATAGGGTTTAGGTCTGGAGACATGCTTGGCCAGTCAAATCGCCTTTACCCTCATCTTCTTTAGCAAGGCAGTGGTCGTCTTGAAGGTGTGTGGGGGGGTCTTTATCTTAGTTGAATACTGCCCAGTCTATGAAGGGAGGGGATCATGCTCTGCTTCAGTATGTCACAGTACATGTTGGCATTCATGATTCCCTCAATGAACTGTAGCTCCCCAGTGCCGGCAGCACTCATGCAGCCCCAGACCATAACACTCCCACCACCATGCTTGACTGTAGGCAAGACACACTTGTCTTTGTACGCCTCACCTGGTTGCTGCCACACACGCTTGACACCATCTGAACCAAATACGTTTATTTTGGTCTCATCAGACCACAGGTCATGGTTCCAGTAATCAATGTCCTTAAACTGCTTGTCTTAAGCAAACTGTTTGCGGGCTTTGTGCATCATCTTTAGAAGAGGCTTCCTTCTGGCACGACAGCCATGCAGACCAATTTGATGCAATGTGCGGCGTATGGTCTGAGCACTGACAGGCTGACCCCAACCCCTAAACTTCTATAGCAATGCTGGCAGCACTCATACATCTATTTCCCCAAAGACAACCTCTGGATATGACGTTGAATACGTGCACTCAACTGGTTTTGGTCAACCATGGCAAGGCCTGTTCTCAGTGGAACCTGTCCTGTTAAACCGCTGTATGGTCTTGGCCACCGTGCTGCAGCTCAGTTTAAGGGTCTTGGCAATCTTCTTATAGCCTATCTTCTATCTTCCTATCATCTTTATGTAGAGAAACATTTCTTATTTTTAGATCCTCAGAGTTCTTTGCCATGAGGTGCCATGTTGAACTTCCAGTGACCAGTATGAGAGTGATAAAACCAAATTTAAACACACTTGCTCCCCATTTACACCTGAGACCTTGTAACACTAACAAGTCGCATGACACCAGGAAGGGAAAATGGCTAATTGGGCCCAATTTGGACATTTTCACTTAGGGGTGACATACTCACTTTTGTGAGAATATGTATGTATGTATATTTTTTTATTATTATTATTATAAATCTTTTTTTATCTATACAAAAATGTTAGAGTCCATTCACACAGGGGCAACATGACTTGCAGCGCGACTTTGGGAGGCAACTTGGACACGACTTGAGTATGAATCACAGCGCGACTTGGGGCAACTTACAACACAACTTGAAGTTGCCTCCAGGACAGGGAACTTTACAAGTGGCCAATCAGAGCTTATCAGCTGTGTGTGAGAAGGAGGGGGCTGGCTGTTTAGTGGAGTAAATTACTTTGTTTCCTTTAAAGTTGCCTCAGTTTGAACGGTGATCAGACTTGGAGGCAACTTCCATTGAAATCAATGGGTACAAGTCGCCTTCTAGTCAGATTGAAGTAGTACAGGAACCTTTTCTGAAGTCGGAGCGACTGCAGTAGTCTGCATTAAGACGGATCCATTCACTTACATTGATTTTTTTCATGTAGCGCGACTTGAAGTCGGATCCAAAGTTGCCCCTGTGTGAATGGAGCCTTAAGCCTTTCATTTCTATTTTAAACTGAATGGGTTGTTTTACAAGGTGATTGTTTACAATCACTTTAAAAGGATACTTTAAAAGGATTCTAAAGCTTGAAGTTTTTTTCAGCTTAATTTTCATTCTTTGTATTAAAGTGTAACTCAACTTTTGTTGAGAAAAATACATTCCCCTCTCAGTGATTATTATTATTTTTTAAAGGTACATCATTGTGTACATTACAAGGATTTTGACATGCTTTGTTGCCTTTTGTAATTTTGAAGACATCCGTGTTAAAGCCCCGTGCACACGATCAGAAAATCGCACGATAATTTGATCGTTCATACAGAGCTTTTGAGAGCTGATCAGGACAGTTCATCTGATATTATTTGATCGGACATACACAAAATTTTTCTTCATTTAATCAGTACCAGCAGTCGTTCGAAAAAGCAATACAAACGCATTACAACACATAACATGTCCTCCGAATTTTTATTCTGTCGTACGAGAAATTGTGACTTTAGTAAACTAAGATTAGCACGCAAAAAAAAAAAAAAAAAACACAGATGATCATTCGTTTGATAATCGCATTGTGTGTATCGCATTAGTCTGAGCTCATGTAGAGAAGCGAGTCTAATGGGAGTGGTTTCCTAATCATCAACCAGCTGCTGCACCTGCAAACGTCTAATAAGGAAAATTGCAGGGCCTGCATCCCTTTAGATGCAATTTCCTTTTGGGAGTAGCTTACCAAAATTAAATTGTTGTTGCAGGGGGATGCCTGAATTCTGACTTGTATCTTAGTGCAGACTTCAGTGAGCCAATCACACAAGCAGGAAATGACATATCTGGGGGGGCATTCTGTGTACAGAACACCTCCAGGTTGCCATATTGCATTTTACAGAAAATAACAGAGCTACAGATTGAAAAGGAAAGGTAATGTTTAATAACATTCAATTACAATATGACTTGTGTCACAATTGTATACGCTATTATTTTTTCTATTTGCCATTTTTTCGACCTACAAAAGCAGAGTTACCCTTTAAAAAAAGGTAAAAAACAAAATATCTGCACCTCAGCCCCTCCCCCTTATACTTACCTGAGCCCACTCACAATCCTTTGGCTCCTGCTGTTGTCAAATACTGTGATGAGGAGCGGGGCCAAGCCATCCAGTCTGTCAATGGATGCAGACAAGGCAGGTCAGGAGCAAGCCTGCAGAGAAGCGGCCTCCTATGGGGCAACTCACTGAAGGGAAAGAGCCAGAAGCGCCAGCGGGAGACCCCACAAGAAGAGGATCAAGGCTGCTCTGTGCAAAACCACTACACAGAGCAGGTAAGTATAACACTTTTCTATGTTATTTAACAAAAAAAATTCTATGTTCTGGTTCCTGGCTCAGAGTCTGATCTCCCCCAATGTTAGGAGCTTCTACGCCTCTGCAACAATTCTCAAATGTTGCTCTAGGTGTGCAAAGGCCATCACTGGAGAAGCTTAGAGTTAAAGAAAACCACGGCTTTCAAAAATTCATAGCCTGTTATTGCTGACCTTAAAAAATAAATAAATAAATAAATAAATAAATAAATAAATAAATAAATAAATAAATAAATAAATAAAATATATATATATATATATATATATATATATATATATATTCTTGAAACCAACAAATGTCAGAAAAAGGTTTAGTGTTTAAGTGGTTTAACTTCCCTCATTTACACAATGTGTATTCCTTTGATCTAAAGGAAAAATTGTTACAACATTTATACTCAAGTTCCACTGTAAGGCTAGGTTCACACTGCTGCGAATTCTATTGCGAATTTGAGCCGTTGCGATCGCTCAAATTCGCAAGTCATTTAAATTACATAGATTAACATTAGTGCCGTTCACATCGACGCGTTGCGAATATAACCTGCGTGAAAAAAAGGTCCTGTGCGAGTTTGATCCGTGTGCGATGCGAATTCAGCTCTATAGACTGCAAAATTTGCAGTAGAATTGCAAGAACACACAAAGAATTCGCAATGCAAATTCGCAACGCAATCGGATCAAAATCGCACTAAATTCGCACTGCAGCAGTGTGAACCCAGCCTAAAAGAATGTTTGGAATCATGGCAGAATGCCAAGTTTTTTTTCTTCCCCCTTTCTTTTGACAGCTTTAGCAGAGCAGAGAGAATTCTCTGCATAGAAAGAATCAGGAAATACTTTGTCAAGATAGCAACGAGAAAAAAAAAAAAAAAAAATTGCGATAACGACTCTTAGCGATTAATCGTGCAGCTCTAACACACACACACACACACACACACACACACACACATACATACATACAATCGGGTTTAGCTGTTCATTGTCAGGGAATAGGAAAGAGTTCACACCAGAGACAATTATACAGCAAGTAAATTGAAAATTGCTCATCTACATGCTAGTTCAATGTCAATGACTCAAAGTGTCCAAGTTGGAGGATCAGTGCAACAGCCAAATAAAGCATTTCAAGTGGAGAGGTAAGTACTGTAATGTTAGTACACACTCCTTCCAATAAAGATGGTCTTGAAGAAACTGGATATCTGCCTACTTCTTGGATATAGCAGGGAAGATTTAGAGCAGCTGCGAGGTTCTTACTGATGGATCCCCCGCCCCTCTTGCACTGGTAACCATCATCAGAGAGCTGAACTTCTCGTTTTCCCTCCCTGGAGTATATATGGTGAACATTAGGATCCCTTAAGAGGGTCACTATAGATATACACAGTTCTCCATTCTACATGATATCATACCCTTCAGTAGTAAGGAGTTCCCTGGGGAGTTAAAAAAAAAAATAAGGCGAGTTCACATAACGGGACAAGTTGGCTGGGAATTAGGATGTATGCACCCTTAACATAAAACCATATTTAAAAATAGGAGTGACTTTTCAGTAATAATAAAAAATAAATAAATAAAAACACACACACACACACACACACACACGTCAAAATTTATAAAACTAAATAAAAATTTCAAAACATAACTGAGCAACCAAAAGAAAAAAAGAATAAAAATAAATAAATAAGCAGGGACATGCAGAAACATTAGAGGCTAAGCTGAGCAGACTGATTTAAAACACAGTGCTGCTAATCCTTCTATTAGCTATGTGATGGTAATCTCCAACTTTGAGTCTATGCTCGGAGAGATGCCATGCTTAGCGCGGACTAAAGGCAGATGTTTTCACTGATCATCTCAGGGATCAGGCATTTAGAACATCTTCCCATACAGAAATCCAATTCTGCTCATTTACAGAACTTTGTACAGAATGTTATACACATACAGGCATATTTTGGACAAGAAAACTGCAACCTTGATAGAAATTATTCACCCTTGGCTCATATTTCCCTGTACCCCACAACACTTTGGTGGGTCCAAGTCAGCCTCTCAATCTTTTTACGCCCTGACAAACACTTGAAATAATCCCCAGGTCTTGGAGAACCCCTGCTAAAAAGCAAATTGTTAGAGATCATAGGGAGAATTCTCCCTACTAAGGATGAGCTCAGATGTGTTTGCAAACAGCACATGTAGAGCCCGCCAGGAAGTTGGCACTGCGGAGTGCTAATCACAAGCAGCGACACATTGCAGCCGCGCATTGGGACAGAGATCTGGAAATGTCTCACTGCTTGTGATTTGCGCTTGCCAGTGCAGACTTCCTGGCGGGCTCAGCACGTGCTGTTTGCGAACACGCCTGAGCTCATCCTTACTCCCTACATTGGTGGGCAGTAGGAAGATAGCCCTTACAGTGGTGGTCAGAATGCCACTTTACAGCCAGAAAGATTATTGGTGTCACGCAGATGGCTTAGTAAGCAGTGTTGGCTCTTGAACTAAGCAGGTACTTTTGAATGGGAGGTCCATCTGCCACAGCTCAATGAACCCCTAGCAGCTTATGAAGGATCCTGGGGTCCCAAAGAACCCTGGTTGAGAATGGCTGGTCTAAATAGTAGCACATTAGTTTGGCTGTAGCAAAAATGGAAAATTGAATACTTACCTTTCTGTAATTTTCCTTTCCTGGTGCCTATCCATGGCAGCATATGCATGGTTGCTCCACCCCCAGCCATGAGAATGCTGCCATGAAGGCACCAGGAAGGCCAATCAGAGTGAACTGTGTACTACCAGTACTATGGGGATCTTCACCATGTTTTTGCCACACATACAGTTATTCATTAACATGGTTATATAGAAATTCACAGACACATAAAGGCCTCTTTCACACGAGGGATCCGTATGTCCGTTTTTCATCCTTCCGTTTTCGGATGAAAAACGGACATACATTCATCCCTATGGAGCGTCGGATGTCAGCGGTGACATGTCCGCTGACATCCGACCCGCTCCGATCCGAAAAGTGTAACGGAGGAAAAACCTACTTTTCCATCCGTTTTCGGATCGGATGACGACGGACACTACGGACCGTCATCATCCGATCCCCCCATAGGGGAGAGCGGCGCTCTGACAGGTCCGTCTCTGCACAGTGTGCAGCGATGCACCTGTCATCTTCCTGCTCAGCGGGGATCGGCGGAGCAAGCGGATGTTCACGGGGCGGATCATTACTGATCTGCCCCGTGTGAAAGTGTTTTAACCATTTAAAAGAACCTGCAGCTAACGAAATATACCTGTTGATCTGCCCAGAAATGCTGACAACATAAGGCAAAATGTGTGGACTAAATAGTGTCAGCCCTGCTCAGTTGTCTTTTGCTTAGTTACTGAATCCCTCTTAGCCTGGTACACTGTAATTTTTTTTAAATTTTTATTTTTTCTCCCTCAGCCGGATGGGGCAAAATGAGAAAAAAAAACAAAAAAAAAAAAAAAATACAAAACACTGGAGCAGCTTACAAGGAGGTAACATTTTACATTACACACGGCCAAATGTCAGCCGGCATCTACTGTACCAGCTGATGTTGGCCAACATTTGACCTGTGTGTACAGGCCTTTACTGTACAACATAGGGACTAAGGCCAGCCATAGACTGTTTGAATCTCAGCTGGTTCCTGTTGAGACTTGAATAGTGTATGGGCTGGTTGAATGTACCAAACTTGGTCTAACTTGGGTATACCCAGCCTGAGGAAATTTGCTTGCAAATATCACTAGCGACTGGTATAGCCATTAGCAATAATCACTGTTCCCGGGAGGAACAGCATCCCCCGCCAATGTCTCAGCAGGAGGGATTCCCTTGTCAGCACTGTGTGTCGATGGGGGAATCTTGCCATTTCCTAAATTTTCACCATCTATGGCCTGCCCAATTGTTCTGTAGTCCAAGATAGGAATTGAGAGGGGGTACATAGACCCTTGAGATAACACCGGAATTATGTACAAGAATGCTCTATACTTCTAACATGGTCAACGGGTATTTTTTTCTCCATCATCAAACATATAACCAAACACTTTCAATGATATAGTTAAGGCCTCATTCACATAGCTGCCAAGACTCATTGTCCATGAATGGGCCCTGTGTTTATGCATCATGATCCACCAGGTACTATATGCAGGAAGTACCTGTGAAGCAGCTGCATGAATACAGACACTCATCCAAAATTTTACAGGTGTGCAGATGAGCGGCCCTGAAAGCAGACACTGTGCTTGAGGCCACTTACCTGAAAGCCTGTCAGTCCATTTGGACTAGCGGGTGTAGAAGTGCAGTTGTTGCACCCACAGACTTGGGCTGCCCGCATGCAGCACCTGGCAGCTCAAGGCAGAGGGCCCATTCACGGACTACAGGTCCCACTGCCCGTGTAAATGAGACCTAACAGAAGTTCATAGTTAGAATTTACATTTACATTGTTTCTGGAGAAGCTCAGATGGATGTCTATTTGCTAGGCATGCAAACTATTAGCTTTGATCCCAAACAGTGTCCTAGAATAGACATTTATAGCACCCCAGACAGCTGTAAATTGAGAAGCTCTTTTTACTGTTCCAATGCAATAGAAATTGAACAGCTGGAGGCTTCAAACCAGCAGAGACTTGGGGGAAGAACATAAAGAGATTGGGCACCTCTGGTCTATTTTGATTCCACCATTTGCTAGTGTGGAATAGGCAGGATGAAAGCAACGCAAGCTGGACGTCGGCTCCTAAGAGTCTAATTTGGAGAAAAGCCTCTTCCACATAT
Source organism: Lithobates septentrionalis (assembly GCA_037952835.1). NCBI lineage: Eukaryota > Metazoa > Chordata > Amphibia > Anura > Ranidae > Lithobates > Lithobates septentrionalis. Next base: position 1,827,338 of record JBBDGP010002504.1, on the reverse strand, counting down.
GGCTGCTTTAGAAGTGGTTGGTCACTAATTATACAAAAATCAATTACTTACTGTGATTAATATATTGATTGCTAACTATCATGATTGCATTAAAAGGTAAAAGGGTGATTTTTTTTTTTAGGAACGTAGTGCAATAGAATGCAAAATGAAGGAATACTCTAAGTGTATCAATGAATGTAAGGTATACCATGATTACCGGTATTTTCTCTAGACAGAAAGCAACCATTAATGTGCAATGCTGAGCTCGTTATGTAAGAAACAGTAACTTCCTTCTAGATGGGTAACAAATTCTGCATCCTAGCAACAGTCTGTTTCTGATCCCTGCTTCTATCTTCGTATTGTTTAACCAACTTACAGTAATGTCCTGTATAGCCATCAAAAGCTTTGTCTTTAGAATTCCAAACCATTCATTTATCGAAATTATCCCCAAAACAGACAATTAAACCATATCAAATTATTATCAACTTGTATAAATAAGCAGTTGTAAAAGAGGTTTTTTTTTATCCCATTCTGCTGTGGATGTTATCACTCATTACATGCTGCCTGTCTATCTGGGAAAGCTTTGCTTCTTCAAATTTAGACCACTCCCATTAACACGCCCCCACTTTCCTGTTTGTGGGCGATTTCATTGCCTTGCATGGCATTTGTGCACACTCCCAAGAGAGGATTGCAGGCACACCTAAGGGTACTGCCCGAGTCTCCACACCCAGGCAGCCCAAGATTGACGCCATCCATATACTGTTCGAATCTCGGCCGGTTCAGCAGGAATGGGCAGTCTAAATGTACCAAGTTAATCAATAGATCAACTTGGGTACAACCAGCCTGACAGATTTTACATGCAATTATAATTAGTGGCCGGTATAACTGCTAGCAATAATCACTGTCTCCTCCTGGTGGTCTCTCTCTCTTTAATATTATATATATATATATTATATATCTATATATCTATATATCTATATATCTTTTTTACCTCTATGCTGAGGTGTCTTGTAAATAAAAAAATAATTACTACTTTAACAACTGTAAAGGAACACTATGTGGGACACAGTTCATCCAAAAAGGATTATTATGACTTAAAGAGGAAGTCCACCCAAAAAAAAAAAAAAAAAAAAATATTAAAAGCCAGCAGCTACAAATACTGCAGCTGCTGACTTTTAATACATGGCCACTTACCTTTCCCAAGGTCCAGCAGTGTCGGCAGCCGACGCCGATAAATCGCTTGACTCTCGGCAGCTGCCGCCGCCATCCTAGGTGAGGGAATCAGGAAGTGAAGCATTGCGGCTTCACTTTCCGGTTCCCTACTGCGCATGCGCGAGTCGCGCTGCGCGTCGTAACTGGTCCCCGCTATCTCCTGGGACCTGTGTGTTTCCCAGGAGACAGTGCGGAGGGACAGGAAGAGGCATAGACTCCCGTGGGAGTCTATGCCGGAAGTGGGTGCAAATACCTGTCTTAGACAGGTATCTGCACCCCCCTGAAAGGTGCCATATGTGACACCGGAGGGGGGGTGGGGTTTCCGAAAAGTGGAAGTTCCATTTTTGTGTGGAACTCCGCTTTAAGTATAGTGTAGTATTTCTACTAACAGTGATGAACTGCCACCATATAGTCCCTAGGGGTGTTTATACATTAAAGCCATTACTGTTTAAGTGCTTTCTGTAATAGAAAAAGAAGTCTAAAAATATAAATAAAATAAAGTGCAAAGTTCACTGCTGGCATATAGGGGAGCACCAGCAGAATCAGGGGGGGAAATCAGGCGAGTTAAACTGCTTTTCCCATCACGTAGAAGCCACATTGCAATGGAGGATTTTTATTTTACAATGGGTTTGGTTTTAATGCCTCATTCACACCAGCATGCGTGTGCATGTGCGTGTGTGTGCGTGCGTGCATTGTATACCAGCAGTGAGGGATGGTGCAATGGGCACAGCACCGTACACAACTGCTGAGTTTTTTATTTTATTTTTTTCATATAAAAACGCAGGTCACCACAGTGTGTGAAAAGCTCCCATACTAAACAAAGCTACTGAACTTTACTAAAGAGTTTCGGTTTCTTAGTCATATCTGTGAAGTTTATTTACTCCTTCACTATAACTACTGGGGTGTGACACCAGGACAGAACCTTAGGATTTCCCTCAAACTCTCATGCAGCTATCAACAGAATTTCTTTACATGCTGCTGTAGCAGAGGCGGTTTTTAATACCATGGCTGCCCATAGACGGAGCAACTTTCTCTCCTGCAATCACAAGTTGCAGGGAAGAGGAAAAAAAAAAAAAAAAAAAAGGGGGGGGGGGGGGCTTGAACCCCCCCCATCAACACAGTCACTGTTTATGGGGGAATCCCTCCCGCGTAGCCATTGTGTTCTTCCTGGGAAGAGGGGGGGTAGCAGTCACAGCTGGGAGAACACAGCGATTATTGCTATTGGCTATAACAGCCGCTAGCAATAATCACATGTAAAATCTGACAGGCTGGTTGTAGCTGGTTGTACCCAGGATGATGAACCAGCCAAGATTGGAATAAAAACACATGCAGATCTAGGCTTACAACATATTCCCGTGTCCTCTCTCTTCAATACACACTTTACTTCACAATGGACTATTATATAATAAGCAATACAAAAGAATCTGAACTCCAGAAAAACATTCATATTTTATATAGTAGATTAATACAGTAGTCTAGATTAGCTAAAGCAAGGCAATAAACAGATTGAGTCACACCGACTAGGCTTGAGGACCTCTGCACACTTTATCTGAGAAACAGATGAGGAAACCCATCCTTCCTTTAGCCTAGGTTCACAATGATGAGATTTGCCATGCGATTTGACGTCAAATCGCATGGTAAATCTCAATGTGAACCTAGGTGGCTATTGCCAGCAATGGCACTGTCCGAATCGGTGCGACACCGACTTTGCAGCACCCCACCGATTAGCAAAAGTAGTTTCTGTACTACTTTTGGTGACTTTGGGTGCGATTTCAATAGACATCAGTGCAGGAACCCGCACAGATGTCTCTGAAATTGCCCCCGAAGTCGGACTGACATGCGGGAGTGAAATCGTGCGAGTTCAGCTGAAGTCGCACAATTTCAATCCCGCAGCAGTGTGAACCTAGGCTTACTGTCCATTAGAAGAGGTTCCATTGGCATCAACTACTAGGGCAAATCTCATCACTACTCAGTCGCCACCGACACGAGCATGCACTTTCAGTGGAGCCAAAAACTTGGCATGCCATTGGCTTTCATAAAACTGTCAATGTACCCTGAATGGCCAAGGTGACGGAGGGGGGGGGGGGGGGGGGAGGGGGGGATTGACTAAGTGGCGGTTCCCACTGGTGTGATGTTTGACATTGGATGTGATTCGCAGCGCACTGCAAATCACATGCAATCTCTGTGCGATGCAAATTCAATCATACTATCTGTATGGCTGAAATCTCACCACATTTGGACCAAACTCACACAGGGCCTTTTTTTGGTCTGCTATGGGATCCAATCGCATTTGTGTGAACTCCCATGCAATCCAATTCCTGTCCAAATTTGTAATTCGCACTGCGATACGCAAACTGATTTGGGGGTGTCAACCTTCCAATTGCCAGTGAGCAGTTCGCATAGGGCAGTGTGAACTGCCGCAGGGAGAGACGCAATGTGGGAACCCGCAGTGGATTTGCAGGGTTCCCGCATTGCTGCAGTGTGAATCGAGCCTAAAACGGGAGCTCTCAAAATCTGGTGCAGCTGTACATAGTAGCCAGCTTGTTCAATTAGGCTTTGACATTAAGCCCTGGCTCATACCCGTGCAACTTGTCATGCGATTTGACAGTTCAAAATGGCATGACAAGTCAAACCATATTTGCAGCAATAGAACCATTCAAATTTTCTTTCGGTTCAAGTCACAGCGACTTTTAAAAAGGTTCCTGTACTACTGCTTTGCTGCAATCTCATGGCAACTTGCATTGACTTCTGTTAAACGAAGTCGCAATGAAATCGCACATATTGCACTGCAAGCTAAAACCTGGAAGCTGATTGGTTTCTATGCACAGCTGCATCAGATTTCACGCTCTACAGTTTTAGTAAATCTCCCCCAAACAAAGCTCCCCAATCCAAAACTCCTGTGCTAAAGACACAAAATGGTTCATCTCTACAAGCAAAAAAAAAAAAAAAAAAAAAAAAAAAAAAAAATAAAAAAAAAAAGGGCAGAGATGGTCACCAGGTCCAGATGTGATTATTTCTCGACTAGCCTCAACTTTTTTTTTTTTTATGGCTTCTTAGCCTTCAAGTGAACCTGCCAGCAATAATATACATTCAATGGGAAAGTCCTGCCGGTCGATTACCTTTATTATTCAGCAAACGCTCCTCTGTGCACTTCCCTGGTTTAGTTTCACTTTGATTCTAGTGGGTTGAGTAAATTGTGGACAGATAGGATAGAAAATATGCTGTGGCCACAGGAGGCAACCTCAGCAATCCATGTACTGAAACTACAAGTCCCAGGAGACACTGCAGGACTAAGCTAACGGTGCACAGAAATTAAAGCTTCAGTGCTAAAAAACAAAAATACAGGACGAACATGGCCAAATCCCAAAATTATTATTTTTTTTTATTTTTTATTTTTTTTTATAAATAATTGTATTATATTCAACTTTTTTTTTTTTTTTTTGAATTTATATCATGAATATGAATTTATGGTCGGCCTTTTGAAGCGGTGGTAATAAGGAATGAAGGGGGAGGGTTATAAATAGGGTTGCACAGATACCTTTTACTGCCGAGTACGAGTACTGATACCTTTGTGATGCAATTTGAGCCCATACAAAATGAATGAGCTTGAATTGCATTGCACAGAATCGAATTCAATTTGAACAGGAATGCGGTGTGAATCGCATGCGGTTTCCCACACCGTTCATGTGTGAACCCAGGCTGAAGTCACTTTAACATCGCACCGCATTCCTGTTCAATGCAAACGAATGTCACCAACCCACCAAGGATCTCCAGAGTGGGTCCCAAGCTTTACTCAGCGATCACATCATTACAACAAATTGCAACGTTTCAGAGCCACGCAGGACACCTTCATCAGGCATGTGACCTCTTCAATTCCCATGCGATTCTTTGCAGTGCGATTTGAGCCCACTCATAATGTATGGGCTCAAATCGCCCTACAAAAGTATCCGTTTCAGGTATCGGAGCATTTGCACAAGTATGAGTACGCATGCAAATGCTTAGTATCGGCACTGATACTGGTATCAGGGCAACCCTAAATAAAAAGCAGCCTTGGCGCATTAAAGTTCGCTTTAAATTTTCTAATCATGGGAGGAATACAGAAGCTACCCTTACTTATCTGGCCGTTAGGCTCACCCTCTTGCATCAATACATTGAGTGACTGACCTGGTCAGGAATGTAGATAAAGATTTGTGGCCTTCGGCTTTCATGACCCACATAGGATTTACAAATCAATGACGAATCAAAAATAACTGAAGACAGAGCTTCAGCATGACAGCCAGGAAACTGGCATTTTCAGAAAATAAAGCACCAGCATCCATCCTGTGTATTGCTCACGACTAGTTTTTATTCAGTCTGTAAAATTCATGGAAAACACTCTATGAATAGCTTTAGAACTGGGTGCTAAATTCTGACCAACACAATGCAGCAAGAGGATTATTAGTACTGTATTAGTAATCAATATTCTGTATACCAACAATCATCTGCTTTAAAATAAAGTACCAAGTTCCATTAAGCAATATATATCAAGCTGCCCATACTGACCTCCATCACCAGCTAAATAGAACATTAATATAATATAAATTAAAAACACCCTGTTTAACAAGCAGACTTGGCCTGTCATCCTTCTCTACCAAATCAGTAAGAAAAATAAAGAAACCATCATTTGAACAGGCAGGGGGGGGGAAGGGATCATAAGAGCGTATGGAGAGCGAGCAAAATGTCTTGACCCATCCTGGTCATGAAAATGTCATTTCCTGTACACTGCAGCCAGCAAATCCATCAGCAACACACTAAATGAAAGAAGTTTCCAAAAAGATGTTCCATATTAAAACTGTCATATTTTATTAATGAGATGCTTCCTACCAAAAATAGCACTGAAATGCAAGTCTGGCAGAGTGCAGAATGAGAACTGTCAAAAGAGGAAATTGCAAATACAATGTGGCCGGCGCCCGGCCCTCTACCAGCCCTGCACCAGGCGCCCGGCCCTCTACCAGCCCTGCACCAGGCGCCCGGCCCTCTACCAGCCCTGCACCAGGCGCCCGGCCCTCTACCAGCCCTGCACCAGGCGCCCGGCCCTCTACCAGGCGCCCGGCCCTCTACCAGCCCTGCACCAGGCGCCCGGCCCTCTACCAGGCGCCCGGCCCTCTACCAGGCCTGCACCAGGCCCTCTACCAGGCGCCCGGCCCTCTACCAGCCCTGCACCAGGCGCCCGGCCCTCTACCAGGCGCCCGGCCCTCTCCCAGCCCTGCACCAGGCGCCCGGCCCTCTCCCAGCCCTGCACCAGGCGCCCGGCCCTCTCCCAGCCCTGCACCAGGCGCCCGGCCCTCTACCAGCCCTGCACCAGGCGCCCGGCCCTCTACCAGCCCTGCACCAGGCGCCCGGCCCTCTACCAGCCCTGCACCAGGCGCCCGGCCCTCTACCAGCCCTGCACCAGGCGCCCGGCCCTCTACCAGCCCTGCACCAGGCGCCCGGCCCTCTACCAGCCCTAGGCTACTTTCATACTGTTTTTTTTAAAGTATATGCATATATAATAATGGATATAATTAATTTTACCGCATTTTTGCCACGTTTCCGGTGCAACTCAAAAAAACACAAACAACGGTGCGTTTTTGATGAGTTTTTGTTGCATTTTATTTTGTGTTTTTTCTATTCATTTCAATAGGGGGGGGGGGGGGGGGGGGTACTTTTTTTTTTTTAACTACACAGGAAAATAAAATATGCAGCAAGCAGGACTTTGAAGAACACAACGGAGCCGCTAATCACCAGTGTGAAGAGTTCCATAGGATTTGATGGTCAATTGCACCACCCCTTTTTTGCTTTAAATGGAAAAAAGAAACAGATCAGTGTGAAAGCAGCCTTACACGCACTGCGTGGCCAATGCCTGGCCCTCCACCAGCGCTACACTGCGTGGCCAATGCCTGGCCCTCCACCAGCGCTACACTGCGTGGCCAATGCCTGGCCCTCCACCAGCGCTACACTGCGTGGCCAATGCCTGGCCCTCCACCAGCGCTACACTGCGTGGCCAATGCCTGGCCCTCCACCAGCGCTACACTGCGTGGCCAATGCCTGGCCCTCCACCAGCGCTACACTGCGTGGCCAATGCCTGGCCCTCCACCAGCGCTACACTGCGTGGCCAATGCCTGGCCCTCCACCAGCGCTACACTGCGTGGCCAATGCCTGGCCCTCCACCAGCGCTACACTGCGTGGCCAATGCCTGGCCCTCCACCAGCGCTACACTGCGTGGCCAATGCCTGGCCCTCCACCAGCGCTACACTGCGTGGCCAATGCCTGGCCCTCCACCAGCGCTACTCTGCGTGGCCAATGCCTGGCCCTCCACCAGCGCTACTACACTGACCCAATGATTTCCTGCTCTACACAAGATATAATAATATTTTTTATGTTATTAGGCCTCATACACACAGGACATTTTAAAAAAAATACCAGCGCTGCTGCCAGAAAAAAAAAAAAAAAAAAAAAAAAAAAAAAAGAAGCAGCATTTAAAACGTGATGTTAGCTATTTTTTTTGAATAACGTTTATGGGCATTTTTTCAGTAAAAACTCTCCCTATAATGTAAAAATGCCAAAACGCGCCTAAAGGCTTGTTACAGCGTTTTTACGGCTCAACAGCCTCTGCTCAAGGACACACAGGCTGACATTCTTCTTGCCCCTAAACGCTTATATCTGAGCAAGGACACATAGGTGAGCATGAGGGGGCGTTTAGAGGCAGAAAAAAAAAAAAAAAAAAAACACCCCGTTAGATGTTTCTAACAGCAGCTGTAAAAAAAAATGTCCTGTGTGCATGAGCCCTTAATACTAAAATATATATATATATATATATATATATATATATATATATATATATATATATATATATATATATATATATATATATATATATTTAGTTTTTTTTCCTTAGTATTACTGTAATATATAAATTGGTCAATTTCTTTTAAATTTTTTTATTTTTAAGTAGCAGGTAGAAGAAGGAACAAGGCCCACACACTATACCTGTAACTGAACAGACAAGCATTTCATGTTCTCCAATACAGCGATGTGCAATAACCAACCAATAGAATGATTTCATCACTCATATTACACCAACATGCTGTCACCTTCTCTCATTGGCTGGCCATGCGCCAATACTACACCAATGTACTGACTTATACCAGCATAGTGGAGGGGAAAGAGAAGAAAATAAATACAAACACAGTATCTTTTGCTGTCACCAGCCTGTTGTAACCTTGTATCTCTCAGCACAATTGTGTTGTGATAAAAGTAGCAAAGATAATAGAATAGTGTAATTGGAATCCATGGTGCAGGTCTGTATGTCCAGGGAGAAGGCAGCATAGGACAGATGTCAGGACAGGGAAGGAGGACAGATGTCAGGACAGGGAAGGAGGACAGATGTCAGGACAGGGAAGGAGGACAGATGTCAGGACAGGGAAGGAGGACAGATGTCAGGACAGGGAAGGAGGACAGATGTCAGGACAGGGAAGGAGGACAGATGTCAGGAGGACACTGGTCATCAGATCTTTATTGGGAGATGTATGGACACCTGTATGGGAGGGACAGTCCTACTTTCTTATTACATATGGGGGGGGGGGGATAAGCACTGACAGCCAGGACCCCCCCCTATGTTGGGAATGTTGGGTGCACACATTGATCAGAGGACTGCAGTGGATGAAATAAGAGATCAGACTGCAGGGATCCCCCATCCCAGGGAGGAGGAGAGGACCGGGGATCCCCCATCAGCCCGGTATGTAGAAGAGGACTGCAGCATGTAAAGTTAGTAGCAGAGCAGGTCAGATGCAGCACATGGATGGACACGAAAGCCTCAGTCAGGGAGGATCCCCTCCGAGTTACTAAAGCAACCGCTGCAGCACAAGCCGGGAGTTCCCTGAACACCCCGCCCCGGGGCGCCTCCCTCCTTGTCCTGACACAGCAGCCCCGCACCGTCCTCTCCTCCCCGGCCTGGAGCCTAAGCTCCCCCCCCCCCAGCTCGTCACTCACCGTCCTATCGGGCCGGTGCCTGCTACCTCCGAGTCCGGGAGAGCGCGCCGCCAGCCCCCCTCCGCTCCTGGAGATCAACAGCACCAGAGATCTACCTGCCGCGGCCGCCATCTCTCAACTGGAAGCGCTCCGGACCTGGGCGCGCAGCGGCGTTGGCTGGGGCGTGGCTAAAACACGCCGCTCAAAAGTGCCGGGGCCAATGAGCGGGGGGGCGCAGTGACAGGAGGGCGTGGCCCGAGTGGGAACCTCGCTCGAGGAAGGTGTTGGGACTGTAGTGGAGTGGGCGGGGCTTAGGGAGAGTCTGTCATCGGGCGGACCCGCCCACCGGGGGATGTGCCTGGGGAGGCCGAGGATGGAGCTTATGTGAAGGGAGAAGGGGAGTGAGTGCAGAGCTGAGCGCAGAATGCCGAGTGACAGGGTCCCATCTATAATTCAAACTTCACTCTGCACCCATATCTCTGGGCTAAAGTGCCTTCTCATCATCCAGATCTGCCAACAAGTGCTGTGTCCTTTCCTGCAGAAGTAACCCTTGGGTGGCAAGGCTTCATAGAAATACAAACACATAGAATATATATATATATATATATATATATATATATATATATATATATATATATATATATATATATATATATATATATATATATATATATATCATTTAGCTGACATGATCTGTTTCTATAAGATTGTCAAATGGCAAAATAAATCTGATGACCTTAAAGAGTTTCTAAATGCACAACAGTAAAATCAGTCTGTAAATGCAGTAAAGCATGCTTGTTATACTCACTGCGGAACCTAAGGGGTTAATCCTATAAAAAGGCTGTTTGACCCTGTCTTCTCTGATCCTCTCCTTCTTCCGCTGTCCCTGATCCATCTCCTGATAAGACAGAGCCTTTGTAGTCACACTGCACATGCTCAGTTTAGTGTATATTGCTAGAGAGTTGTTTTTTTCTTGGAAGGGTGCATGTGATCAGCACAGGGCCAATCAGTACTAGGGTCAGGGGTCCTGCAGCTACATAGGACTGTCAGAGGTGAATCAAAACTCCTGCTACAAGCTTTGACCAGATATTAAAAGAAGTTACAAGACTGCTATATACCGCTGACGAAAAAAGGTATTTGGCAGTTTATATTTACTAAAATAATCTAGATTGTAAGCTCTAACGAGCAGGGCCCCCTGATTTCTCCTGTATTGAATTGTATTGTAACTGTACTGTCTTTCCTCATGTTGTAAAGCGCTGTGCAAACTGTTGATGCTATATAAATCTTGTATAATAATACAAATAATAATAATTTAATTTCCATGTTCTGTGTACTGTGGGAGACCAGATATAATGAATGCAGGGTCCTGGGTTTAGTAAGACTTTAAAGCAACACTAAACTATTTCCTTATTCTCCCAAAATAATCCATACACACACTACCTGATGACCCTGTAATCTTTTCCATTAAATTGTTTCTTACTGTGTTTTCTTGCCTTCTTATAATAATCTCTGTGAGCTCCTGAACCTCTCCTTTTCCTATCACTTCTGTTTGTTTGGAACGAGCAGTACACGATAATTTCAGTCATGTGCACTGCTCTATGCACACTACAAATCTCATAGTGCCTGGTCCATCATGGGAGCCAGTAATAGAGGGTGGTTACATTCATACATGCAACGGGACCATAGAGGAATGTAGAAACCCTCTAAGAGGAAATCAGTAGCAGAAAAAAAGGAATTTGGAGGAGGCAATGGAGGGAACTTTGAGTTAAAGCAGTATTAAAGTGTTACTAAAACCAGGACCCTGAATTCACTATATCTGGTCTCCCACAGTACACAGAGCATGGAATGCAATAATTTAAGTAAATATAAACTACTAAATACCTTTTCTGATCAGCAGTATATAGCAGTCTTCTTACTTCTATCAATTTCCGGACAAGCACTGGTTAAAGCTTGTAGGAGGAGTTTTCATCCTCCTCTGACTGTCCTATGAGGCTGTATGACCCCTGACCCTCTGTCTGGACAGTGCTGATTGGCCCAGTGTCGATCACATGCACCCTCCCAAGAAAAAAAAAACTCTCTAACAATACACACCAAACTGAGCGCCCCCAAGGCTCTGTATTATCAGGAGATTAACTGGGGTCTGCATATACAGACTTATTTTTCTGTTGTGGGTTTAGAAACACTTCAAATCCAAAAACAAAAAATGTATATGTTGCAGTTTACCAATTCTTACATGTGGTGGCTGCATTCATTTCCATTTTTAGGCTTATTTTCCCTTTATTTTGAACTGTTGATCTTGCCAGTGCAACACATGCTGTCCTAGAGAGCCTCTACTATGAACTGAGCAGAAAGAGAAACACCTTTTGACAGCAGCATTGTCAATCTGGAGGGATGTGTTTGTAGGCAGATGCAGTCTATTTTCTCCACTGCAGGTGGTGCTCACCCGTAGAAGCAATGCAAGAAGAGGAGTAAGTCAGGAGGAGTCTTGTTCCTCTATGATCTCCTTGAACACAGAGAGGCAGTATCTGATTGGATGCTGGCATCCCATGTGACTTTGGTGGCCATCTTGGGTCAGGCAGAGTCTATTAAGGACCTTGGCTCCCAGGTTTGGTGCACATTTTGCATGTGGACAGGTCATCCATATGTCAGGGACAGTACTTGGCATCAGGGAGAGATTCATCGATGAGTAGGGAAACGCCATTCTACTGGAGATCTCTGTATTTGAGTCTGGACTGGCAGGACCGCATACCGCTCCTCAAGACAGATGCTGTCAGAACACCTGTGACTTACCTCTGCTACTTATCGCTGTACTTCCTGTAAGCGTGCCTGGTTGGGTTGTCTTCCCCCCGGTCTTGCAACTGGGCTTTGAGTGTTTACTGCTGCCACACCATGTTGCACCTACCAACACTTTAAATGTATTAGCAGATTTTGTTGAACCTGACTAACACATTAAAGACTAGGGATGGGCCGAACTCCCCCCTGTTCGGTTCGCACCAGAACTCCCGAAGAGAGAAAATGTTCTGACCCAAACGGTGAACCCTATTAAAGTCTATGGGACCCAAACTTGTAAAATCATTTATTTTGAAGGCTTATATGCAATTATGTGTTATATGTAATTGGCCATAAAAAGGGTCATGGAGGTCCAGGTACTGCCTGGG